>SCLH01000025.1:149429-179502 GCA_004367855.1 Oikopleura vanhoeffeni
GAGTGAGCGTCGATATCCCAGCTTCGAGTAGAATACTTTTTGATACACCTATTTTATAGAGAATTTTTTACCGATTTTTTTTACTCGTATGATTTTTTTTAGTTTTAAGATTTTTTCGAAGAAAAGTCGATTTTTCGGGGGTTAAATTTATAAGTAAAATTAAAAAAGATTTGGAATTAACGGTACCAATTTCGATCCAGAATTTTTTTCAAACTATTTTTCTTGTAAATAAAGAGAATTTAACACTCAATACTGCCGAAAATCCAGTTAAATTCAACTTTTAATTTTTTTAGTTCCAAAAATTAATTGAAAATATTCATCAAAAAGGGGAAATTGAGAACTCTGTCCAGAGACCCTCAGAAAGAAATTCAAAAAGTTCGCCGAGAGATTTTTAGACCAGGCTTTGTTGTTAATATAAAGCCCTCATTTTCAAATTTACAAGAAAATTGAGGGACGAGTAGGTTTTTTAGTGAGCGTCCCAAATTCGCAGTTTTGACCACAAGGGGCATAAAGTCAAAAAGTTGACCAGAGAGAAATTTTTTTTTCACCTAAATAAGCCGAATGCCAAGTTTCAGAAAAAACTTTTATAAAATGAAGGAAGAGTAGGCTTTTTAGTACTTTTTGGGAGGCCTAGTAAAACTCATTTTCTAAGCGTAGGTTAAATCATCCGATGTCCCGAGTGGTACTGGCACCAACCTTAACTCGTAGACTCGATTTTAGCCAACTAGTTCCAACACACCATTTAATCGCATTTTACGACGCCTAATCATTAATGACAAGATCAGTTATAATGTATCGATAAACTTTTGAAACAAAATTGACGTTTTGTGCGTTTTTTTTTGAAAATTTTTACTGTATTACAGTACTTATTTTTTTGGCAAAAATTTTTAAATCACAAAATTAAACTATTCATCGTGATCAGAAAAAAATCTAAAGACTTTTTTCCCATTACACATAGCCCCAAACATAAATCACGTGACCGTATATTTTCAGGAATAAGGTTGGTAAATAGTACTGTTTTTTTTCAAAAATTGCTTAAATCAATTTTTGAAAAGAAGTGAAGTGGTTCCTTAGAGAGTTTTTAAGACTTTTTTTCCCCATTACACCAAAGCCAAAAGCAATCACGTGACCTTCAAATTAGAAAAATAAGGTTTTGGTGCAAAGTAAACAAATAGTGATCAATTACGCCGAAATTTTTTTTTGGGGAATAAACACCTAATTTAAGAGTTTTGAACATAATAATATTTTCCAAACACGTCACGCGATCTTATTTGTTCGAGAAATAAGGATTTATTTATGACATATTTCAACCTTATTGTGAATTATCTTTCGTCTCCTGATTTTATTCGGACATTAGTGTAAGAGAAATGTTCTTTAAAAACAAAGTTCATCCCAAAGTTTTTGTTTGTAACTGAGAAACTTTTTCAAATTACCGTATATCACTACTATGTTTTTTTCAAAAAAGTACTCAAATTATCTCGGGAAGACCCATTGAAAGAATCGTTAAAACTTTTTAAGACTTCATATTCCATTACAAGATAGCCCGAAAACTAGAATTAAATTAATTAAATTAGAAAGAAAATTACGTTAGAATCAATGAAAGGTTTTGCGTAGCGTAGGCGTGACTACGTCTCTGATTCTTAGAACAATAAATGATATTGAACAATAATTTTAGAGTCAATTTACTAGAGAATTTGTTGCAAAAACAATATAATTATTTTTAAGACACGACTGCTAGAAAATCCTTTTGAGTTTTATAATGAGGTAATTGCAAATAAAATTAAGGTTTAATTTCATCTTTATATTTATACTTTTTTCGCAACTTTTAGCAACTTTCCCCAACTTTTTGTTTTCTTATCTTCATTAAATGCCTTAAAAATCGTTTTAAAATTTTATTCGTGTTATTTCATTTGTATAGAAAATTGTCTGAATATTATTTTAAGCTATTGAAAAATGATGGTTAATAATGAAAACTTTGCTCATTGGCCGATTTAAAAGTGAGGCAACTAGTTGGCTTAGAATCGAGTCTGGGTAACAGATTCATGTCTAAAGTCAAAGAGTTAAGAGTTTGCACTACATGTGAGAGTTGTACAGTATAATATGTAACATATTAAAAAAAACGATTGCATGATTTCCTGATCCAGATTTCTTCAGAAAACCGCAACTTAAAACTGAGGGAATAAACAGCTCAATTATCGACGCCATATCGTCCCTTTAAGTCGGTGTGTCCACAAATTTTGAGCCTTTAACGAGGACCTTTCCCGGAAACTAGAAAGGTGATATTCCAAAACATTTGTAACTAACAGAACCAACCTTTGGCGGTAATTTGTAACTTAAGGTGGGTGGAGGAAATGCAAGATATTTTTGACATCGGCTCTCCTGAACAAATTAAGAGAATGGGAAGAAGGTTCATTTTGCATTGATTTCGAGAAAAGAGTATAATCTGAACATCAAGACAGTAATCTGATACAATCTCACCTTCGCCGACACCTACGCTTTTCAAAAGCTTCTTTAAAAGACACGCAGTTCGTACCTACTCCTTCAATTTTCATTATTTTTTATTATTTTTTGTGTGAGGCTCCGTAGAAGCCTAACAAATAATTCAAATTACTTTTGTTTTAAAATTTTTCTTTCGGCGGACAAAAACGAAAAAAAATAAAAATTAACATTTTGAAATTGTCAGTTTGGGAGGCTCAGGCAAAAAGTATCTCCTCCACCAGTTTGAGAGATATAGTTTCGACTCATACTGCATCTAAAAGCACAGGACTTGTTTTACAATGCATTATAGAGATTTTTTTGAAATTTTGCTTCGGCGTCTCTTAAGGGCCATGTCAACTTTTCATTTTTAGCCAAATTGTTTTTAATGGTCAGTTTTGGAGGCTCAGGAAAAGGTATCTCCTTCATCAGTTTAAACGATACAGTTTCGGCTCAAACAGTATAAGTCATACCGCATCTGAAAGCACAGGACTTGTTTGACAATCCATAAGATATTTTTTCTCAAAATTTTGATCCGGCTTCTCTTGGGGGCCATCTCAACTTTTCATGTTTAGCATAAATTTTTGACAAAATTTGGAAGCCAGAAAAAATGCTTCAAAATATTTTTTTTCGTTAACCCTTGGAAGCTCGAAATCGAATAAATCGGTNTTTTTCTAGATTCGTGAGTACCCAATCTCGGGTTTATTCCAACTGACCCTGCAGTTGCGCTGTATCCCGACTTTAAAGGAAGTGCTCAGCCAGGGAAATTGGATTAAGACCAAAGATATGCTTGAAAACGTATCAAGTAAAATAATTGACCGTAATCAGTGGCCACGAGAAATACAGACTCTAGGGGATAAAGATGAGTTTGAAATCGACAATATCCCCGACGGTAGGGCTCTCACTAAATTAATGGATGCGTGCCGACGTATGGAACGAGACACTATGAGCCCAAATTCGGCAAAAGACGAAAGTGAGGGACTCGTAACTGTACTTTTATCAGATGGTACAACGCGAAGTTTCAAAATAAACGAGAGAAACGAGCCTACGGCTTGCAAAAATCCATCTTGGGTCTCGTTTTTGAAAGTTATAGATTATAGGTAAAATTTAGTCAAATTTTTTTTTCAAATAAATCAATTTTTTCGAAAATTTTTTTAAATTTTTTCTCAAAAATGTTAATAAATATACACATACCTGATCCAAGGTACATTCTCGTTCTCCCAACTTTCAAAAGAGGTTAAATGTGTGTCTCCGTCATCAAACCTGAAAATTAAAAATAAAAATATCTCAAAATTTCGAATTTTTTTTCAAAAATCAGATTTTAAAATTAATTTTATTTCAATGAAAATTTTTTCGTAATTACTATAAAACTCACTGGACTTTTATTTCGTTCCTCAATTTCATTTTTTGATAAATTTCAGTCTTTCCAAAAAATGCTAAATAAATTCAATAATAATTTTTTCGAAATATATGAATAATTTGGCTCCCTTATATAGTTTCGATTAAATTTCACGATTTTTCACGATATTCTAAATGAAAATATGTCACGTTAATTGATCAATCATGAAAAATTAATCTTTACCAAGAAATTTGGAAACAATATTTTCTGAAATTTTTTCTTATGATTTTTTAGAAAAATTGAGGAGTCCCACTGCGCAAACCCAACCGAAACTCAAAAAACGGCAGTATACTCCCAGGACACCCTCGTTAAATCGCTCCACCGAAATGAAGGCCTATTGTGGCAAAAGGACGCATCTGACCCATATCACCATAATATTGGGCAAAAATTTAACTCACCTCCTACAATGGAATATATCCCGGCCGGTTACGACAATCCTCCACGGAACCAAATTCGGCAACGGTCTTTCGAGCAACCACGACTGTACGATCCCCAAGGATCGGGACATTTTCCAAGAAATGTCGAAAATCAACAATTATCGCCACGAGAGCGAATGGAAATCCAAGGTCAAAAACGATATCGCTCGTAAAAGGTGGTAACCTAGATTCATAAATTTTTTTTTGTGTGGAAAATTTTTCACTATTTCTCGTCTTCACGCTTTCACTTTTCTCGTTTTTTAGAAAAATTAAATAAAAGTATATTTTTATTAAAGTGACTTTTTCGAATATGAGAAGTACTGTTATGATGACTCATCAAAATGAATCAAACATAAAAATGAGTAATGGCTATACTTACCATTTCTCTAATAAGTGTGAGTCACTTATTACTAATTCGGGGGGAACATCATACTTTATGACGCAAATTAAAGTAGAATCATTTTTGGGGAAAATAACTCGAAATGATTTTACGTCATTACAGATGGCGAATAAGTAGCGCCATTTAAAACGCCTACACATTTTTATGAAAATAGTAATTTTTCCATTTTCTCATAAAGAAAAATAATAAATATAGAAAGGCCACCGGTATGAATTTTTAAGAGAGAAAAAAAGATAATTTAAATAATATTTATTTTCAGGGTTTTTTCCTTTATCATCAAACGAACCTGCATCAGAGAAACACCAAAGACTTCCTGCCAACTGTTCCCGACTTCTCCAATCTCTGGCGCTATCGGAACTGGTGGACAGCTGCTGCGACGGACTACAAGTATTCCTGCCAGCTGCAAGTTTTATTTTGGTTTGAACTTCCGCTAAAAATAAAAGTTGAATTTAAAACAAAATATATTTTAAAAGTTTAAATCCCTTGTCTGACAGACCTCTTCAGCGGAACTTGTGGTTGGACAAATCTCCTTAGATTTGACCCAATCACCAGCTCAGCTGTACGAGCCCAGCAGGGGACTTTTGTGTTCTCAATTTATCAGCAGGTTCTAATCCGCATCAAGCTTAGAGCTTTACCGGTTAAAACGGCTCATCCTAAAACGAGAGTTTAGGTCTTGCCTAGACATACTAAACCATCCTCTCTAAAAACGGGAAATCTACCCGATTTTAGAGAAGATAGTCTGGCTGAGCTCACACCACGGACGTGGTTGTCTGAAGTTTCTGTATTACATACAGTAGAACTCACTCTTCCGGGGCGAGCTTATCCAGTACTTAGTATACCTAGTTTTAAAAACCAAGACTTTTTAAACTACTCTTCAAAACGACATTTTTTTTTCCAAACGAGAAAATAAAAATAACTTTTCTATATTTTTTCCGTAAAAATAACCTACTACTGAAATAAATTCTTAGCAATTTAATAAAATAACTCAAAACGTTTCTTTTTGTTAAAACCAAAAAGTCGTTTTTGAAAAAATAACTTTTGACAAAAACCCGGTGATGTCGGGTAGTAGCTACGGAATGGAGAAAGTACGTCTAGACCAGGTTTTGCCTATGAAAACAGGACCTGGTACAGCTACTTTTCTCTCAAGCAAACAGACTTTGTGGCCCATTGACCTTACAATTTGTAACACAGCGCAGGCTGATGGTTACATCAAACAGTGGTTGACCGGTCTAGCGAGAACGGTGAAATTTTGGACTGATAAAAACTGCACAGAATACGGTTTTAATTTTACACAAGTCAGCTGGACTTGGAGAATAAAATCAGATCGAGATCTGGCTTTATTTGAGGGTCCGGATGATACATGGGGTATTCCCGATTCTGAGCAAGTTTTATCAGAATGGATCAACAGTAATCGATTTTTAGACACGGATTTGGAAGACCTAAAAGTCGTAATTAAGGTCGAAAATGGGACCAGCAGTTACGTTTATAAAATCAGTGAAATACCTGATGAAATGGTTGAAAAAACAATCATCAAATATTTTTGTGGGCCTAATAAGACAAATAAAGTTGAAAATTTAGCAAAATTATTCAACACAGAGGTTGTCGCCCAATTACGAGCCTGCATTCAGCATGGCTTTGAAATAATGCTCGATTTATTACCTAGACCATGGTCCCAGACACTTTTCAGAGGGGGTTACCCAAATTGGAACTCTTTCAAAAACGTGTTGATTGGCCAGGTGGTTAAAAATAAGAGATCAAAACCGTGCCTATTACAGTTCCGTGGTATTTTTCGGACGTAGGAAAAATCTCACACTGTAAAACTGACAGTCTAGTTCTCGCCATAGCCGAGGAACTTGAGGAACATTTTCGTTCATATGATAAAGTAAGCTATTTATCAGAGAGTCAGCATTTGAAACGCACCTATAAAGGTAGAGAGGAATATACCCCTCTCTGGAACCATACCGCAATTATTTTGACCATTTTAAATTTGACCAATAACGAATATAAAAAGGTACTCGAACGTTTGGCGACACACCTGTCAAAAGAAGTTTGTGAATTAGACGTAAACGACGTTTTATCAAATAAAACTTTCGTTTATGATCTAATTGACAAAATAAAAGGAGCTACGCTCGCTTTTGACAGGGACGAATATCGCCAAGCTTTCGTAGAAAATCCTGAGAATGTGGTGAAACGTTATAATGACTTAATCACACATAACATGAAGGCTCATAATAGAACGATGCCAACGAATAACCGACAAACTGCGTCCAAATTCAACTCTTTAACTTCCGAATTTTTTGAAGAAACGGAGGATACTTTTTCTTTCCGTTTTGCCGACTTGGAAAACGATACGTTTGAATGTTTGGAGGCAGAATGCGCTTATTTAGCCGTTTTTTCTAGAAAAAATGAACCACGATTTCAACAGCGGCGCACTAATCTCCGAGGAGCTTTAGAACGCCGTGGAGGAAATCGGGGCGGCCGTTTTTCTAGGGGTCAAAACAATAGAGGCGGTAGAGGTCAAGCTAGGGGTCAATTTAGGGGTCGAAATGGAAATCGGAGCCGGCCTCGAGGAGGTTATGGAAACGGCCCGTATCGACAAGGAACTCGACCTATGGCCCGGGGCGGTTATCGAAATACTGACATTGGCCAAGAACAAAATAATTTCGATAACGAAGGTAGTTTTGGAAACGGTGGATACGATCAGCGTATCGAATCCGATTACCAAGGTAATAATTATGAAATTTCTGAAAATAAACCTAATTTACCTTTTCAGAATGGTCCCCAAATTAGCAAAGAATGTGCGGCGATTGACGGAGTTGCTTGTACACCTGAAAATTTTAATGTTAAAAGTTTTAATGTAACAAATTTCAAGTATAAATATAAGGAAACTGCGTTTTACAATAAAGCCTTTGAAAAATTATCAAATTTAAGCCCTCGTATTTTAGCATCAATCGCAGGAATACCAGTTACAACAGTCGTTGACACAGGTGCGGATACAAGTTTGATCCACCTGGAACTTTTAAAACTAGTCCCCGCATCTGCTTTAACTTGGGGCAATCCCAATAGGGTGCCTAAAAAAGCTATTTCATGTACAGGGGGCACTATTGAGTTATATGAACGACCAGTATCTTTAATGCTCAAATTTGAGGATTTTTTTATACAATTTAAAGACGCGGTCGTTTTTACAAATAAAGGAGCAAATATACGTCAAATTTTATTGGGAAACAGTGATTTAGCGGTAAACGAAATTGAGTACAAAATAAAAAACAACGTCACATCGCTGAAATTAAATAATCGATTGATTCCCCTTTTTGTAAAACATGAGGTAAAAGGCTATAATGGTTTCCATAATAAGGGCCAAGAACAAATAGACCTTTTTGGAAATTTTGAGGATATCTCAAAAAGATACGAATGTCAAAAAAATATTTTTGAATGGGTTGTTACATGTGAAAAAGAGGGAAAAAATTATAAAAATCACCTTTTTATACATAAGCAAAAACTGCAGGACGATCAATGGTCAGGAAAAGTACTTTTTCGAGGAGAAAATCCAGATATTTTTGATTTTGACCAATGCGAACCAAAACCTAAAGATAAAAGTAAAATTTTCCCAAAATGGAATATACACATTTCGGACGATAACCCTTTAATTAATACAAAGGATTTAATGATGGTTTCGCACCCCTCATCTAAACCTATGTGGGAACGGAAAATGGAGCTTTTACTTCAACACGCTCAGACACATTATTCGATTGAAAACGCAAAATTCGACCCTGAGGGGACTTTTAAAAATTTTAATAGAAAATGTGATGAGGGTATTGAAGATGAGCTTCGAGGTATTATGCAAAAACATAAGCGAATTTTTCAACTAGATATCGGGACGGTCCCCGATAAACAATTTGAGGTAAATGGTGAAATTTACGGAGAATTATGCACAAATTCTTGCAAAAATTATTACGGTTCAATGGATCCTAAAACCCTTGAAGCACTCAAAGCTAAGTTAGACTTAGAAGTTGCTTTAGGGGTTTTAGAACCAGCGAATCAAAGTATTGTAAAAAACATTTTACCGATTTTTGCCGTAGGTAAACGAGCTGAGGACGGAAATATTGTCCTTAACAGCTCGTCAATTCGCATTGTAGCAAATTGTGCCACCGCCGTCAACGGGGCAACAGTTTATAAGGCCCGACAGGCCGACGATATCCCAGAGGTTATCCGTACCGTAACCCCTTATACAAAAGATGGGTACGTTATTGTGCTCGATCTGACCCAGTCTTTCTATAGTTTTCAACTGGCCGAGCATTTACGCCCATATTTTGTAGTACAGCACCCAGATTATGGTTTGTTTCAATACACCAAAATGCCCCAGGGCTGGGTACAATCACCATCGCAACTCCGATGTTTTTTGCAGCAGATCCTATGGAAACATAGAAATAATTTACGGAGATATATGGATGATATCATCCTTTACGCGAAAACTCGGGAGGAATTAGTAAAAGTTTTTGATGGTGTTCTAGCAACCCTAGAGTACCATGATTTACGCGTTAATGGTAAAAAAATGACAGCCCTGGGCACATCCTACAGTATTTTGGGGAGACGTATCGAAAATGGTAGAGTTTTCGCTTCGCCTCACATAATTGAAAATCTGAATAGACTTACCCCAGAGGGTATTGTCACGGTAAAAAACTTACGTGGGGCCATAGGCCTAATGAGCTTCATCTCGGAGTTTTGTCCATTTTCGGCCATGGTCCTGGACCCGATTCGAAAATTGGCGGTAGGGAGCAGTAGCGATCGCGTAGTTTGGGACGAGGAATCTAAAAAAAGTTTTAGAAAAGCTATTGAAGTTCAAAACGAGCTCATGGCAAAAAGTCCAGTTACCTGATTTAGAGCTGTTTTTGTCCGTCGACACCAGCTATTCAGGTACAGGTGCAGTACTGTACCAATTTGACCCGGTTACAGAAAAGCGTTTATTTAATGGGTTCTTTTCAAAAAAACGGACAACTGGTATGAATAAAACCCTCCCTGGGTCGTGTATAATTGAGCTTCAGGGCATTTGTGCCGCCCTACTTTACTTTCTACCACATATTAATGATAGCGCGCACCGGGTGACGGTACGTACCGATAGTAAATCTACGGTAATGCTCTACGAACGTATGAGAAAAGAACGTATACCTTCTGACACGAATTTAAAAATAAATTCGTTATTTGCCCAAATGCTCGTTCAATCTTTTCGAATGATACACGTAGCCGGGAAGGATATACCGGAAATAGATTTCATGTCGCGCCATCTGCCTTTTCTCGAAAACTCGAGCCAAGGGGAGTGTGATAGAGACTGCCCGGTATGTAAAGCTGTAGATTTGGAAACAAATGCTTCAGACTTTTACAACCGAGTAGCCGATATTTCGGAAATTATTGATCTACAGTTATCTAGAGCAGAACCAGATTTTGTGGAAACTACTTCTTTTAATCAACTCATGACCTTTTTTGAAGATATTAAGGGGGATTACGATTCTTTTAAATCTGACGAAGTAGAATTTCGTAGATTAGACGGTTCGGTACATACTGGTACCAGTGACCGGTTAGGTGTTTTCAGCCCAACATACAACCCCCTAAAAATGTGTTTTAAGCGTACAACACCAAAAAAGGTAAATTTGAGATCTTTTGCAAAAATAGATCATGATTTAGCACAACTCAAACAAGATTTTGGCTTACTACGAGACTGGCAGAATACCGATAATATATACCGGCAAGCACGTGTTTTAATTCTAGAAAAACAACGAGGGGTAGTAATTGACCCAGCGCGTCCTAAAAAATTTCCGGCTTTAAGCACTATGTTTAGAACGCGTTTCGTGAGCGAACAGGGGGTCATATGTCTAAAAAAGATGGATAAGGTAGCAGATGTTGAGCGCGATATTGTAGATCTGCCTCCAAAATTTGCGAAAAGTGTGGCGCAAGCCGCACATAATAGCTTGGGGCACACAAGTATCAATCAGCTACATCTGGCAGCTGAGAGATTTTTTCGGGTTACTGGCCTAAAACTAGCAATCACAGCGCGCGTCAACACCTGCCAAGGGTGTCTTATGTTGAAACAAGACCCCAAAATTTTCAAACCTATGAAAGAAATTAAAATTCCCGAGGCTATCGGGGAAGTGATTTTAATAGATGAACTACATCATTTTCAGCCAGCGAAAAAAGGGGAAAAAAACTTTTCCGGAAAATGGCGTTGGCTTTACGCCACGGAAAGTATTTCACGTTTTTCTAAATTATACGTAATCCCCGGGGACTCAATGACTACTCCCAAATTAATCAAACTTTGTGCACAAATTAGAGACGATTTTTGCGAGCGCCTCCTAGAGGACACGGAGGTTATTTTTCGATGCGATAACGCATCCCCACATGCAGGGGCCGCCGGCGACGAGGCTTTAAAAAAATTAGGAGTAAAACTTTATTTACATCCAAAAACTAGTGCTAGCAAAAACGCTATTGCCGAGCTTGATGGTCGGTGCAGCAAAATAAATAAGTATATTAAACTTTATATGACCGAACCAGGTGCAACAAGAGAAAGTGTAGCTCGTCTAGCGGCGAAAAAATATAATCACCTGAGGGGAGCTGAAGGTTGGACACCTTCGGAGATTTTTTTCTCCACCACACAGCTTGAAAATCGACCTTTTTTGTTGCCCATTGAACGCCTTATCACTAAAATAAAATTAGCCCGAGCAAAATCTCGGGAAGTAAAAGATAATCAGGCCATGGCCAAAACACACAGGGACCCACTAATAATTACCCCGTATGAAAAAGAGGCCGAATACGGTCTCCCAGGAAAATCACCTTTAAAACGAGGCGACATTATAACTATCGACAAAACGTTTGATAAAAACGAAAGAAATATTTTTTATAAAATAGTTCCAAATGAACGTTTTTTAGACGGAATAGACTGGGACTCCCAATTGATACATACAATAAAATTAGGGGTTAGGGTTCATAAGACGTATATCTGGCATTTCACGGCCATATCTCGCATTATGGAAGATAACAATAATTTTAATCTCCTTATGATTCCAAAATTGAAATTACCGGTAAAGCAATCAAAAAACTTTTTAATAAGAGAAATCGAACAAACAGGGGTTGTATTCGACTTGAGTCACCAACCCCCGATCCGAGCCCCGGCTCTAAATCAAAGCCGAGATAGCGGTATCGGATCGATACAACCTTTTTCCGTGGCACCAGCTTCTATTGAGCCCATGCCACAGGTAGATGAAATTTTCGAAACTACTGACGAATGGGAAATCTCTGAGGTATCAAAAATAGATAATGAAATTTTCGAACAAATAACAGCTAAAGAAATTTTAGAAGTTTCTGAGGCTGAAACAACTGTTATACCGAGTCTCACCGACTCGGATTTTTTAGATAACTCTATGGACGTTTCTGTGTATCTTACCCCAGAGAAACCATTTTAGATGATACGCTTCAAAGTGACAATTTACCGGTAACCATTACCCAGTCGACACCGGTACCCAAAACACCACAAATAAATGTACCAACACGGGAGCTAAGGACCCGTAGAAAACTAGATTACAACGAACAAGTTATGGCAAAAAAGGCAAGCAATAAAAATAATCAAAATAAGTGAAAAATATATAAAATAAGTTAAAATATGTAAATTATCCAGTTAAACTGGTTGAATTCTAAAAATATTATAATGTATTGTTTCTTGTTGAAAACTTTTTGGCTAAAAACTTTATGCATTTTTTTTCCCGGTTAAACCGGTAGAATTTTAAAAATTCTATTAATTTTTTCTACCCAAAATTTTTTCCGGTTAAACCGGTAGAATTTTAAAAATTCTATAAATTTTTCATCAAAATTTTTTTTACGTTTCTTCTCGAAAATATTCCGATGAACTCTAAAATATTTTTCTATCTTACAGACGACAGGTATTCAAAATACACTGTGAAAATTTAAAATTTTTTGGCTTCTCGGTCTAACCGATACGATTTTGTTCATGGTTTAGAGCCCGAATTTTTTTTTGAAAAAATAAATAAGATTTACTAAAAACTTTTTAGAAATGTTCTCGATATTTAATATCGTGTTTTGTTTTCGGTACAAATACTCGAAATTATGTTAACATAAATTTTTTTTAAAAAAAACAAAAGTAGCCCACTTTTCTATAAAAACCTAAATTTTTTTTGAAATTTATAAAAACTTGTCCATATTTTAAAATGCATATAATAAACAAAAGACGGGATCAGGTGAAACAGAGAAATATATTTTTGTTTTGTTTTACAAAAGTTAGGCATTTCTCACAAAATTGGCAGTAAAATAGAGCTTACAGCTCAGGACGCCTGTATGGCTCCCCCTGAAATATTTCGGGCCAATTTTTATCACAATCCCTTCAACGAAATTCCTCATCGGAATCAAAATTCGTAAAATCAGGAATTGGACCTAGAGGGAATTTGGCAAACCTTCGAACAACATTGCCACGATTTAAACCCTCTGAATCGGGAACATGGAGGTCAATATCGGGTAGACTTGATGAACCACTTACAGGGTTCACAAGGCTTACAACCTCTGAGAGCAAATTATCTCTTGGAGATATTTCGATGGACCCGATACTAACCTCCCGGACCGATCGTGAAAAATTTTCAGAACAATTTACGGGCGCTACAGTTACAGTAAGAGGTACTTGAACTTCTTGAACTTGAACTTCTTGAACTTGAACTTCTTTGACTCCTTCCATATTTACATCCGACACCGAGACCGCCCGTGTATCCACTAAAATATAATTTTTAAATGAGGTTTTCAATTTTTTTTCGAAAAAAAACATGAATTTTTTTCATTTTTTCCAAAAATGAAATTTTTTATCAAAGAAATGGAATTTTTTACCTTTTTCCATATGTAAATTTTTAATTGAGTTTTTTTCTCAAAGCCTCGAAAAACGGAAAAGAAAAACGTTTTACATAAAAACTTTTATTTATTTTCCCCTAACAATACTGAAAAATTTTATCACCTGTATCCGTTTCCATCAGTTGTTTCCACGAGTCTAACATTTTGCGAAGATCACGAGTGACTTCCGCCAATCCAACGCCCTCGTGACGAAACACTTCTTCTTCGAATTCGCACATTTCCAGATCCACGGAAGCACTTGCTGAGGGAACTTTATTTCCATTGAAAACTTTTCGAGCACCGGTATTTCGAACAGGTTCTTCGGAAACTTCCAAGCTGATGGTTCCAAAATTGGTTCCAATATGTCGAGACTGGAAATTTCTGTGAGGTCCAACCTAAAAAATAAAAATTTGAAAATTTTTTTCTAGAAATTTTTTTCGAAATTTCAGAAAATTTTTTTTGGATGCAACAAAATCAATTTTCAATTTTTTTTGTAAAAAAATATTTATTTTTTCAGATTTTGGACAAAATTAAAAACTTTACCTGTCGATGATGCTCGTGAAAAGCCATTTTATTTGCAGCAATTTTGTTTCTTTTGTTCGTCAAATTTCGGCGATTCTGGGGCTTCTGCGAAACAGGTGTAGACACGCAGTATACCTCATCCAATAACTCACCTACAGGCATGTTATGCTCATCGCGTAAAAATTGCAACATTTTTTTAATATCTTGAATCAAGCACTTCTCGGCAGTGTTTTTTGCTTGAAAAAGAGCATGGCGATTAGGGGCCCGCGCGAAACCACGTGCTGGGTCGGCAAACTTTTGTGTAACTGAACTGACTTGCAGATAGAAGCACAAATTTTTATATGCTACCATCATGAAAGTCAGTTCATCTACATAAGCTAACAATTTTACTCTAGACCCAGCATCGTGTTTTCCCATGAGCTCCCGACCACATTCTACCGTTTTTTCAGCAATAGCACTCAAGGACCGATTAAGATCCGCCTGAAACAACTTCATCGCTAAAATAATATTACGAGTTTAGTACCCCTGAATCCGAGCTAACATTCACATAAATAAAAGTTTCAACTCAAAAATATACAAATATTACTAACCTAAAATTTTCTGCCGTTTATTTTTCAAATTTTTTTCAAAATATTTCAAACTTTATATTTTTGTAATGATAACGCGGATAAGGGGAACCTCGGATTTTATAGATCAAACCACGTGAACGCTAGAAATTCATATTTCACTTTTGAAATTTATTATTATGGCAGTTTTTGTTAATATGAATATAATTGGGCTTGAGGTCAAAATAAATGAGATATAGGTCGAACGACAGCTCTAATTTTTACAAAAACACATAATTTATGGCGGATAGCCGCTTTTTACATTATTACGCGTTTTTCATTTTCTGAACAAAAAGTTATCTTTCTGAATCAGAAATACAGAAATAACTCAGTAGAAAGACCTAGACAAAATTTGCTAGGTCAAAATTGGGCCGATCAGTCGATTCACGGTAATAAGCATCAATTGTTTTCTTGGCTTGTTTTTTCCCAAGCAATAAGTGAGTGCCATTTATTGGCAGATAAGAGCCTAAAAAATGATTTTATTTTTTTCAAAAACTTCCAAATCATTTATTGTTACTATCCGAAAATAAATATTTTACTCACGTGTCAAGAAAAATGTGGGCATCAAAAATTTGGCACCAAAATGTTCAAATCCAACGCGGTCGATAATTTTTTTACAGGTTAAATCCAATAAATGATACAGCCCAAATTCACCCTCGAATTCGGGCATCTCGATTGGACTAACCAAATCGAATAAAATTTCGAAAATTCTCGATCCATGTTTATAAAGTTGTAACCGCCAATCGGCACCGGAAACTGGAGGGGCAGTATTATAACAATTTGAACCAGCTGCCAGCACTTTTAAGACCATGGACAGACACGCTAAAGCTCGATAACCGGTATCCAACCGGAGATAAACAGCGTTGCCTAAAAATTAAATTTTATCTTCCGATTTTAGATATTTTGGGAAATTAAAAAGTAAGGTACTTTTTAGGAATAGTTTCACGATTATAGAAAACAAAATATTTTTCTTCGAGCCAGAGACGACTCTGAGACAGGTTTTGCTTTCTATTTTTCATTTTTTCTCCTTTCTAGCCGAACACCCGGTATTTTTCAAAATACAGGGCGATTGGAACAAAAATAATAATTTCGTGTCAACTTTTCTTCACAATTTAAAAATCGACATACAGAAAGGACACTTTTAATTTTATTTTTATTTTTCAAAAACTAGAGATATAAAATTTTCTTTTCAAAAACAAATGGTTTTCTTTGTAAATTCATATCTGCTACAGAGATGTACCTGGTTGAGTTTATTATTTCAGGTTTTTTATACAGGCTTTGGGGGTCAAACACTTTTCGAAGCTTTCACGAAAGACCTAAAAATTTTAGCAATTATTTTTGGCGCTATTTTACTACTATTTTTTGTACTCAACATGGTAGTCATTAAAAACGCCAAAAACATTACCAAAATAGTAAACTCAATTTCGGACAATATCAGTGTGAAAATGGAAATTATTATCGCAAAAATTGACCAGCAAGCCAATTATGACCTGGAAAATAACGCAAGTACATCTGAATCGTCGCAAAATAGCTCCGACCAATCGCTGGATGGGTCAAACCAGCCAGGTTTGAACCACGCAGCCATACAGTATATTTTTAAAACTTTTCAAAAATTAATTATTCAATCAGAATTAAATTTGGCTGATATGTTCCTTAAATTGAAAAATAACGACCCGGTTACAACTGCTTTAAAATCAACATTTTATAAAATCATAATTTTTCAAATTTTAGTTTATCGTGAAAAACTTATAGCAGAAGCAACCGGGAGTTTTTTACACTATAAGGACGTCTCAGCCTACCAAACCGGTACTTATCACGAGGCCGGTAGTTCCCAAAGGACCAGTAGTCAGAAAAATAAAGCCCACCAAAATGGACCTTTGAGAACTGCCTGCGTCCTTGTAAGAAATTTAATCATTTCATATAATCACGAAATGCATCCAGAGGACGGTATTTTTGAGCTTAAAAACCTAACCGTTAAAAGTAGCGACAATTTTGGCTACAGTTTTGTGTCTTATCACGCCATTATGAGCGAATTTAAAAAACCAATAACCCAAGATTTAAAAATTAGGGAATTTATGAACGTACTTTTAGTAACTAGACTACAAGTCGCCTGTATCACCGCAACCCTTACCGAGGACTACAATCTAGACATTAGTAGCAATAGTTTCCCCCTTCAACATAAAATCGGGGGTCAAGTTTTTAACTGGGTCAAAGAAAAACCATTTCATGAATTTTATCACAATTTCATGAAATCGAAAATTTCAGAAATAGGTCTGGAATTAGGACCTATGGCAATCGCCATCAATATCCTCGAAAATTCTGAGTCATCTCCTCTGCTAAAATTTACAGACCCAGAGTTACACGATCAATACGCGACCATGTCTACAAAAAATTTACCGACATATCGGGACTGGGGGAGCCAATAATTTTTGAAAAAAAATAAATAATTTTTGATTATAAATTTTGAATTTTTACCTGATAAAGTTCTATCAAGAACAAAAATTTCTTTGGCTCCGGCTCCGATATAAAGCGAGTTTATTGCAGACACTAGACAAAGAACATCACTTTCTTTGTCCTTGAATAACTCCGAGTTTGAATATTCCAAACAAATAACGCTTAGATCGCCTCGTAGAGGCATTTTCTGTTTAAAAGACAGATCGGCCAAAACCCCATCATCACCGGTATTTTTTCGCGCAGTCAGGACATCCAAAGCGCGCGCAATAACCATTTCTACGGCGATTATAGCCGGCATTCCAGTGCTATAAATTTTTTTTAAAAATTTTTTATAAATAAATTTTCATATTTTTTTTCAAAAACCATAATTATTTTCGGTCAAAAGCTCATCAAATTTCGGCTGCTTAAATATACCAAGCATTTTCAGCTTAAGTATATCAATCTAGGGCATTTTTAACCGTCTGTTTAAAAACGGGTGTAGGTTGTACATACATTTTTGGAAAATGATATACCTTCAGCAACACAACGGCGTGTTTTAACAGGTTCAATAAAAATAGCAATTATTAATCTAAACCAAGTTTAGACAATTTTGGAAGGTCGTTACGACGACCTCGCTTTAACAAAAATAAGTTTTACTCATAAAACTGTTTTAGAAAATTTTTAAAAGGAAAAATTTATTTTGAAAATTAAAATTTTTTTCGCTCAAATATTTTTTCTCAAAATTTTTTTTGGGTCAAAAATTATTTTTAACAAAAAACCTAGCATTTTTTCTTTAAAAAAAAATAAAAAAAATAAGTTAATTTACCAGTTCACGTTCTCGAGCGAAAATTGACAAGCGGGACAAAAATGTTCTGGGGGTACATCTGGTCCAGCGGGCTCAACAGCCGCGAAAACATGTCCACAGAAAATATTGTCATCAGGCACCATCATGTGGCGAGGAAAATCGCAGGACTGCCCGGCAGGCATGAAAGGCGCCATTGAAAGGACGTCCTTAAAAAGTGATAATTTTTCCATAAATTTTTCACAGATTTTTTCAAAATTTTTTTTCCACTTTGATTTTCTTGCTTCAAAAACTGACTCATAAATCCAGGGATCCGTCGCATTACAAATGGGACTAATGACGTACCAAAAATGACCTCTAAAAAGGGGATGATGTCAATATACGTTTCCGAGTTGTTTAAAACTTGGTTTAAAGCTGCTGGCAAGGGCCCGCCAGACACTTTCGAAAATAATAGGCCATTTTCAGCTTTAAACCAACTTTTGACAAAACGAATTGTAACGAAAACCTTCATCTTCCCCCCTTTAAAGGTTACATTTATGGTCTGGTCACTTATTACGTCCTCAGGACGCTCATGAAACTGAGTGTAGAGGGGTAAAAACCCAATAATGCGACCCTCGTGGGGACCATCAACAACTTTTGCAACCCTTGTCGTATATTCCAATGATAAGTGAAATTGTGCCCTTTCGTGTAAAATTTGAATAAATTCTGACGCTTTCAACTGCTTAAGCTCTCTGGGCAAGCCCCAGGTACTATCATCCCAGCATGATGGATCGTCAGGAATTAAAGCAAGAAAACAGGACTCAACGTCCTTATAACAACCAACTTGTGTCTAAAAACACAATTTTAAATAACTAATTTTTGGTAAATTCAGAAATACCGATATGGTATTTCAAATGATTTTTCGCCAAAATTTAAAAACCTGGTTCAAAACCCATGAATTATACCGGCTCCAAAATACCGGTTAAAATATTCTTAAAGATTTAGTTCTTTCCAAAATTTAATTTTGGACTGTTTTTAACTGAAAAATTCAATTTTATTTTTAAATAAAAAACTGAATTTAAAATTTTTAATTAATTTAGAATGACCGAAATTTCAGCCGACGTTACGGCTTTAGACAATAATGATTTTGAAAATTATTTGGCGGAATCAGTCCCAGGAGAAGACACTCAATCCGTCACTTCGGACATAACTATCCGGTCAACTAGCACAGCTGCCCAGATCTCGAATAATCTGGAAAATTTCAATATCGAAAATGAGGACCAGGTGGACGTAGAAATGTCCGATGACCAGCCGGTTATCCATAACCTTATGACCCGTAGCCAAAGTGCGACCGGTGCTACTAATTGGGGTATACCAAATGAAACAGGACAATGGTGTGAGGAATCTAATAAAAGCCGACCGTATACCAGCAACTATTACGGTCAAAATGACCAGCGTAAATTTGACGGCGTAGCACCGTATGGACAAAACCAGCAAGGAGCCCCACCAGGTGGCGCTACCGAACATTTTGTACAAAAACCGGTAAAATACCCTGAACCTTTACCGAAACCTGTTTATTATGCAGATCCACCTATATCCAGTTTTCGAGAACAAATCTCAGACGATTGCATAATAGAACAAGTACCGGTAAAAGTTAAGGACCGACGCGTTGGTTTTCGACTTTTCTCGAATATTTTCAATGTAAAACCTAAATATAATACCGAAAATTTTGAATTTCCGGAATCCATTGAAAATAGCCGAGGAAAACCCGGAAAAAACGCCGATACACCTCAGGGTCTAGCTGATGACATCACCTACGTTGAAAACTGGAAAACCAGACAAAGAAAATGTCGAAATGACCTTATGAGTAAGGAGATGTCACCAAGCCGTTTTTTGTACAAAATGGGCGATAGCGGTCCGCCAAAAGACGGGGGGTTTAATACTTCAGCATACAGCCTGACAAAATTCCTTGCAGTACGTTGTTCGGAATTAAATCAATTTGGGTCCGAACAACGTTTGGCCTCTCCATACGGTGATACAAAGGCATATATTATGCTGTGTATATGTGTCGAACATATGAAATCACAGCCACTAACCAACAAATGGTGGGCGGAAATCCAGGAAAGTTTTAATAATTTTCCATAATTAAAATTTTCGCTACGAATTCTATATTTTTAGCCAAAAATTAATTTTCTCAATAATTTTTTCTCAAAATTTTAATTACCTGTAAACAAAGGGCACCGTTCACTATTTGACAATGATGGATGTAATCGATGATATATCCATTTCTTTTCACCCCAGGAATAAAGCTCCTTTTTAACAATTCTCTCACATAATTCGCGAATTGTTCCTGGGTCATTTCACATGCATATCTTCGTTGTTTGGGATCACTGAATCGGTCCCTAAAAAATTTGAAATAACAAATTTGAAATCTAGAATATTGACCAAAATTTTTAAATTTTCAAAAATTATGAATAATGAAAAATCTAGTAAAAAATGACCAGCATTTTATTTTTTCAATAAATCGCACTACGGCCAGGATAAATCTAAAAGTTATCGAGTATGCAAATCAATTAATATGCAAATTTTTTATCTAAAAAATGACCAAAAATTTTTTTTCGAAAATTCAAAAACAATTTTTTTTGGGAAAATTTTGTAAAAATATTTTTCTAGATTCGTGAGTACCCAATCTCGGGTTTATTCCAACTGACCCTGCAGTTGCGCTGTATCCCGACTTTAAAGGAAGTGCTCAGCCAGGGAAATTGGATTAAGACCAAAGATATGCTTGAAAACGTATCAAGTAAAATAATTGACCGTAATCAGTGGCCACGAGAAATACAGACTCTAGGGGATAAAGATGAGTTTGAAATCGACAATATCCCCGACGGTAGGGCTCTCACTAAATTAATGGATGCGTGCCGACGTATGGAACGAGACACTATGAGCCCAAATTCGGCAAAAGACGAAAGTGAGGGACTCGTAACTGTACTTTTATCAGATGGTACAACGCGAAGTTTCAAAATAAACGAGAGAAACGAGCCTACGGCTTGCAAAAATCCATCTTGGGTCTCGTTTTTGAAAGTTATAGATTATAGGTAAAATTTAGTCAAATTTTTTTTTCAAATAAATCAATTTTTTCGAAAATTTTTTTAAATTTTTTCTCAAAAATGTTAATAAATATACACATACCTGATCCAAGGTACATTCTCGTTCTCCCAACTTTCAAAAGAGGTTAAATGTGTGTCTCCGTCATCAAACCTGAAAATTAAAAATAAAAATATCTCAAAATTTCGAATTTTTTTTCAAAAATCAGATAATATCGAAAATGTGACTTTTATTCGCTGAAGGTGTCGCTTTTGGCCCTTTGAAATTGAAAAAATACTATTTCAAAAAGCACAATTTGAAGATACTTGTTTGAACTTTTTAATTAAGTCGTAACTTTGAGGATCGGATTGTGTGATAGTTGATTTAGATTTTTTGAACTGTAAGGCGGTTTGTACAATTTAGTACAATAAGTGTTGTTAATGGGAATACGAAAATTATTGGTGTGCTAATGGGTTAAGGGCCTCGGGCATTTTGACAGATACTGATATGGGCTCTTTATGAAAAAACTTTTCACTGATTAATAATATTCTTTCTCAATATAACCAAAAGGTGAATGTTTCATAAATCAGGCAACTTTGTAACTAGCGAATTTTTGCATATGGCTTTTTAAGAAATTTTGAGTTCGAATTAACTTTTCAATTCGACAAATTATGAGAAATTTCGATAAAGGTTACGAACATTATAAAAAATGCTTTAATTTCCGTTCCAAAAGTTTTTTGGAATAATGTGTTTCAAATCACGAAAAAACTTACAAAATGGCTACTTTACCTTTTTGACTGGGTGACCACATATTTTTTATATGCTCTTGAAAAGACCATATGACAGGGTTTAGTGATTTTTGGAGTCAAAAATAATTAGAAATATTTAACAATTTCGTCCTCATTTCTTAGTTCAAAAGTATTTCAAACTAATTTTTTGTTGGAATCTTTAGCTGAAAATATTAAGAATGGCTACTTTCACTTTATTTAAATTATGCTTTCGTTGTTGTTTTCTTCGCAGAAACTACGTTAACCTCTTTAATCAAGAGTTAAAATTTTTTTATTTACCGAGATTGCTCAATTGTAAGCCGACTTGTCGACCATTTTCAAATTTAAAAATTAAACTCATGGAAAAAAAAGTATTTCTTTCGATGTCTAAAATTTTCGGTTTTTTGTCGTGTTTTTCAAATATGTTAAATTTCGAGTTTGACTTAAAAATCGATAAAATTAAAATAAATCAATTTTCAATGGTCGACAGCAGGGATCGGCAAGAGGTCTGTCTAGTCTGCTCTAATTTCCGTCTTTCTGGCATTCAGAGCACATTACTGATATTTTCAACTCAAGACCCCTAGCAACTTATGCGAAGTGAAACAGTCCGAAGTTTTGAGAGCAGCGCAAGCATAACGATTTCAGAAATTTGCCGGACCCCTGGTCGACAAGGACCGTTATTTAGGCTGCCTAATTAATAAAAAAAAATTAAATTTTGCTGTAATTTAGAACACCTTCGATAGCAAACGCGCGTTTTATGAGTGTTTTTTCAAAGTTGCGATTTATTAAAGTAAAAATAATCAATCTGAACAATTCAGATTAAACAAGTAATGCTGAAAATGGCAACTTGGTGTTCGAAAAAAGTTTTATCCGAAAATTTTGAACTGGCAAATAAGTTTCCCGTCAAGGACAAAAAAAATGGAAAAAGTGGCAAACTTCTGTCAAAATGACCGAGCCACCGGGAGACCGTTGTCGCAAATCATTCCCAATTAATCGATTTACGACTAATTCAAATGACAAGCAAAGTATGAAAGTTAGTACGGTTCAGGACAGAGTCTGTGCCGAGTTGTAATTTTCGATTGAAATCTGTACTGCTATTACATATATTTGGCAAAAATATTTTAAGATCATTACAAACTTATAAAAGCTAGTTACATATTAGGACCATCAAGATCAAAAAAAGAAAGTCTAAGATTTAGTCAATTCCTTACACTAAATGATCAGTTTATTCAAGATAAGTTGGCAATTATTTTCAAAATGCTTAAACTTTTGAAAAAAGGAAGGGGTCTAAGTTAAGAGTTAACAAGGATACTATCAATTAGAATAGTTTTCAGTACAAAGTACAATTACAAATTTGACTAACACTTGAATTAAGATTTGAACTAATTATTTCCAAATCGGATTATTCATAGATGAAATTATTTTTGATATGTTCAAAATTATTTTTGGATTCGTCAGTGATATGCAGACTTCTTAATCGGCAATCTAACAACTTGAAGTTGACCAATTTTTTGACGAATTGCTCATTGCTTATGCTTAATCGGTAAATAATTTTTTAAGTACTCTCAAATCATGAAGATTAGAATCTGATCTAGACTTTTGAAAGCTAAGTGGGTGCCAGTTTCAATAAGCATCTCGACAGTCAAGTTTGAATGCTGACGCTAAGAATCCCTACGAGAACTCGACAGGGTAAGGATATCTACCGTGCGGTTAATTATCAGATATTAATATTGATTTGTAATATAAAATGGCCTGTTGTTAGACATAATGTCGTCACGTCTCAGAGCTCAAACTTCGTTTTGAAACATTAATTCAGTCTAGAATCTGTCAAGAGTTTTGCAACGTAGGTCTGCACGCTTGGTCGAACAATAAAGATAACATGAACAAATTTAAGAGTCATTACTAAAATTTGTAAACATATATAATTCCTATGATGCATACCTTTGGAACTTAGTAGTCAAAAATATATTACGTAAATGATAAGCACATTCTACTGTACATGCGAAATTCTCATCTTAAATGTTTTGCATCGGAATGTGTATTTTAGTTCAATGCGTAAATGGCGAATATTATCTTGCTGTCTGAAAATTGATATGCTGTCACACTTGCTACATGGGATCGTATGTGTCATCAGTGCCGAATCGATTGTAAGCTTCACGTGTCGCACGAGTAACAAACTCATTTGTATATTACATATCGCAAATGTAATAAGGACCGAGTGTAATTCGTTAATATCTAGCAAAATGGACGAAAATAAAAGATTATCTTTCAAAATTGGTAGCACACGTATTTGTTCGAAATTTAGACCAATGTAATGAAAGTTAATTTATCAACTACCCTTTGTTCCTAGCTACAATTATATATGGAAATCGAACGCAACATAATTCTCAAACATAATTCTAACTTTGAAAAAAATGCTAAAGAATTCATGAGTTATTTTGTTCAATGTGGTTTCGATCAAAATTTCTATCTGTAAGAAATTTTCGTGATGCTTCTTTATAATCGAACGGAATATTTGAAAGGTGCAATAATTATCTTTTGCTGGGAGGTTTCAAAGCTCGTCTGACACCTCTAATGACCGGCTTGTAAGGATTTGTATGCTTCTGAATGGATGCCAAGATCTGAAAGGCCATATGAGGTCAGTATGTCCAGTCAGCTGTTAAAAATTGTTCAGTCTAAAATCGGCAAAATAAACTAGTTGATCGTCAAACTATATCATACATGTTCCGATAAAAACAATAGTTATTTATAGCAAATCTTCAAAATTACGCATTGATTGGATTATTGACACAATTAAAAATCCTAAAAATTCGACCAGAGTCATAACAGAAAAAGCCCTTTTTGAAAAGTTATTAACAACAAGATATAATTGGGTATACAGGAGAAGCGATGAATATTCTGTGCAGTAGGAATTCAAAATTTGAATTTAGCAGTCCATTGCTACTGAAATCATTTGTAATGCATTAAACCCGACAAATCCAATACATGCATTTATATTGTCCACGAACTGATGATATACACTAGGTAATATCATGTAACAGTATAAATTCCTATATAGGGGAAAAACCATTTTTTATGTAAATTTGTGATTTTTTTTCATCAAAATTTTAGACCTATGTTAAAATAATTTTGATTGGATTATAACTAGACAAATCAAAATGAAAATGAAACGTAGGCAGCGATCCTTGTGATCGATATTCCGATAGCAAAATAATTTGTGACAACCACTGTGAGCTTGTATCACAGTGATTGCTTACCTTGATCTTATCAGTAATGTTCTAGAACTAAAATCAAAATTCTAGAAGATCAAATGTCGGATGCAAAAAATATATCATTTTGAACTTCCTTATGCAAAATAAGGGTTGATTTAGATTTTCTGAACTTATTCTAACAACGTACTATGAGTCACATGTGCCTGATGGTTTGTCTAGGTGAACTCAGATAGACGAACGATATTTTTTCAAGTGATCAATTTAATTTTAATATTAGAATATTTATAAATCAGAATTTATAGTAAGACATGATATATACGACTAGAATATCAGATGGTATAGGTACACTGCTTATAGGGAATCTTGTAAAATAGTATTTCTAATTTTACTTTTTAATTTCGATGATATTGCAATCAAGTAACGTAGTCAATCGTGATCGTTCGAGAAAATTTTGAAGCACATGTGGTATAGATGGTCTGATTTATCGATTCGAAAAAACAATCTGATTCAATGCGATGAAATTTAATGACTTCCTTATGAAAATCCCTACTTCTGATCCGCAAATGCTTTAGGTCTTTGCGGTTTTCTGATCACAGGAGGGAGTCGCTGATTGGGTTTGCTATGGCATCGACCAGGTAAGTATTCAAAACTTTTGAAGCTTGAAGAACATCTGTTTCAAAATCATTTATAAAAGTACAGCAGTAATCTCGAACATATGCCACCTACCAAACACAGAGACTTCGAAATAGACTTTTAAACAGACTAAAAAACTTCTCCTCTTCGTCAATTTTGGGAGATTTTTCTCTATTTTTTTCAAGGCATCGAGCGGCAATACATCTTTGATCGTGGCTTTCCGAACTTTTTTATTTTTCTTGGACGCAGTAAAGAAAAACGAGTTTCGAATTTTGAAAAAATTGGTGATAAGCCTAAAACTTTTATGGGCTCCGTAAAAAACTATCTTCTCTCTCAATTTTCGAAAAAAACAACATGACTTAGTTTTTAAAATTTGAAAATTTTAAACATATCATATTTTTTCCTGTTGCAGGTCTGAGGGTTGAAATGAGCCACCGCAATGCTAAAAGTGTTTGAATATTTGAAAAAAAGCAAAATATAATATTTTTTCATCAAATTTAATTTTTTGAGTTTCAAATATTGAAAATTATAGTAACTCATATAATATATGCCTCCAAATCAAGCCGAGAATATAATTTAGGAAAAAAAGCCACGATCAGCCTATTAAAAACGTTTCTAGTTTTATTTCACTAGTGAACCGAAAATTTATCTCCGAGATTGCAGAGAGGGATAGTTTTTTACGGAGCCCCTAAAACCGTTTTTTGAACAAAATTCCAATCTCGTTTTTTCGTTATTGCGTCCAAGAAAATTTAAAAAAATTCGAAAAAGCAACGATCAAAGTATGCCGCTCTGATAGCCTCTGAAAAAAAATCGAAGAAAAATCAGGTAGGTGCCATATGTATCAGATGCTTTTTAAAAATTATCTTGAAGAGTTGTTCTTCAAGCTACATAATTCTTGGAATCATTACCGGCCTGTTTGTCGAGAATCGGCAATAGCAAAACCCTTAATCAGCGACCCCAACTCCTAACTCCGTAGTGGCGGACAAATTGACCCGAGTGTCTTTTAGCCATTCCGTGGCATTTGCGTTTTGATCAAGCATATAACCGAAGATCATTATCAACATATATTTTTTCAATAGTAATCATATTATTCGAAAAAAATCTACAGTCCTATAAAACAATTAGTTAAAAAGTTTATAAAAAATTCATCAAACTCGAATAAGAAAATGATAAAAACTCTCTCATTTGTCGCCTTCTCACAAACAAGTGCATAACGAACAAGAATTTATGGTTAATTTGACATTGTTTCAATTTAAATATTAAACCGTCACCAATTTGGGTAATCAATCTTGCAAAAAAAAATTGGAATGTTTTTTACCAAAATTCTCTAGTAAAATGACTGCTTAAATTAGTTGTGAATATTTATTTCTCGTGATAAGAAAGATTTGCTTCTCACCTTCTGCGCCTAGCATTGCTTATGTATCAGTATTTCGGTGGAGTTTTTTGACTTTCTGTAGAAATGCTCTTTTAAACGGAGGCCATACTGTAATGCAATAAAAGTCTTAAAATTCGTTGCGATCTTTTTAAAGAGGGGTCTTCCACGTGATTTGAGTATTTTGAAAAAAGGATGTACCAGAGAGAAAATGTACCGATTACAGTAAATTTGAAAAAAGTACTCAATAACGTCAAAAAATTCCAGGGTCAACTTCAAACGTTTTAAGACTTTTTTCTCATTACACCAAGCCGAATAGAATCACGTGACGAAATAATTCAAAAATAAGGTTTATAATATGTCATAATTAACCTTATTTCTTTAAAAATAAGATCACGTGACATTTTGAAATATATTATTATGTTCAAACTCTTAAATTAGGTGTTGATTGGCCCAAAGATTTTCGGCGTAATTCATTTTGATCACTATTTGTTAGATTGAACCAAACCTGTATTTCTAATTTGAAGTCACTGATCGTCTTTGGACTTTGGTGCAATGAAAAAAAAGTCTTAAAACTTCTAAGGACCATTCACTTTTTTCAAAAATTGTTTAAGTAAATTTTTGAAAAAACAGTACTACTTTTCCGGGACCTATATCTTGAATATACGGTCAGTGATCATTTTTGGGCTATGGTGTAATGGAAAAAGTCTTAGAATTTTTTTGATCACGTCAAAGGTTTTTTGATGAATTAATTATTTTGCAAAAATTAAGTACTGTAATACAGTAAAAATTTCGAAAAAAAAACGCACAAACGTCAATTATCCACAATAAGAGTATCTTACATTTGTAATTGTCATATACGTGAATTAAAGGGTCCCAAATTGCGATTAAAGGCCATCTTGAGCCAACGAATGGCTCCAAAGACATACGGCAGTTAACTCCCAAGTTTTTCATGTCAACGCGTGACCATGACCCTCTTAATCGCAATTTAGGACCCTTTATCAATTTATGATGAGTATTTACCAAGTCGATCGATAACTATATTAAATAATTGACGGTTCGTGTCGTTTCTTTCTGCTAATTTTTAACGAAGTCCAAAACAGATCACGTGGACTTCAAATTAAGAATAAGGTTTTGGTTTCAAGTACCACAAATAGTACTCAAATTACGGCAAAAAAATTTGTGAGCTAATTAAACTCCTATTGAGAGTTTGGAACTAATAGTTTTCTTCCAAACAGTACGGATTCTTTATTTTTCAAGAAATAAGGACTTCATTTATGAGATATTCCAAACCTTATTTTGAATTATTTGTCGGTCAGGGGGGGGGGGGGGGGGGGGGGGGCGTATTAATCAATCGGGACTTTTGGTGTAATAGAAAAAAAGTATTAAAAACGTTGCAGTCTCATCAAAGTTGTTTTTTATGTAATTTGAGTACTTTTCAAATCCGTTATTGTTTACCGTATTTCAATTGCCGTTAATTGCCAAGTTCATCGTAGAGACTCCGTAAATACTCTCAAGAATTGCGCACACATCGCTGACTTTCTGGATGAAAAATATTAGCAACTATGGGTCAATTATGTACGAAAGGTCGCCAGAGAGCAACAATCTCCTTGTGAAATCCTAAAAATTTGACTTTATTTTTGCTCTCTAGTTAACCGTTCAGTAACATAATCACCATATTGCTAATTAGTTTCATTAGCAAATCGACCCTCTCGATTCTTTAGAGGGTCTTCAGCTTCTACGATGAAATTGGCCTGAACCTTACAATAAAATTTTTTTTGAAGGAGCTATTTTATAAAATTTAATAAAAAACAGGCAATTTTTTTTGCAGTTTCAAGCCACTCAAATTCGGGGTGGGTTTAATACTACAAATTTAAATGTCAAATTAGGCTTAATTTTGTATTACTTATGCCTTAATTGATGAATGTGCTAAAAAGAAAGATTTATAATTTTTACGCCATTTGGTGCTTTTAATTACTTTTTTTCACATTTTGTTTGATACGATCGTAAGCAAATTTTCAGACATTAACATATTACAAAGTGCAAAATATTATTGTTGATAATGAACGAAGGTTATACGCTGATTTAAAGCACCATTGGTCACGCGGGACCTGAAAGATTGTGGTCCAGAAGTTTTTGAGATGGTAGAGTTAGGAGGTTCCAAGCATGAAACGACTCGAAATAAATTCTGATTTTGAATGTTGTTAATAATTTTTTGGACATTCATCAATAAACAATTATACAATTCATGCTGTGTTAACTGTTAGCCGTGAGATAACTAGAAACGTTTATCCAACGGTTCAATTAATTTTTTCCACCTGCACTTTTTCGCTGAATTGAACCACTAATTTATGGGGCGCGGCGGACTTGATATTTATCTTTGCATTTATTAATTAAACCCCGATTCTTTAGGCTTTTCTGACCGTCAAAGTTCTACGGCGACAGTAGCTCATAAATCTCTCGATATACTAGCGGACAAAAATCGCTTGGCCAATGTTGGGTACGCAACAAACGACCGCACGAAAATACTTATAAATTAACCTCCGGATATCTTTTGATGTTATCATGTTACATGACTTCATGTATTAATGATACCAATTACTTAGAAAGAACCATTTGAGTCTCCAAAGACTACATTATCTTCACAATCCCCAAATCCCCTTAATCCTTTTCCACTTGTACAATGTCCACCGGTTAAACGGGCACGCGCCCAACACGACACTACTTTTCTGAAAAATTACAAGAATTCATAAGCAATCCCGTTAATATCGTATGAAGAACTCTTTAGGAGTGGGTGTCGCTGATTTGAGCCTCTTCCAAGGTCATTTCCGCCAACTAGCAAGTTGATATTCCAAAACATTTGCTAACTAAACCAGACCAACCTTGTGCGTAATTTTGAATAACAGCTAATCTGATACAATCCACCATACGCCGAACCCTACGCTTTTAAAAAGCTATCTTAACAAGACACGCAGTTCGTACTACTCCTTCAATTTTCTGCATTTTATTATTTTTTGTGTGAGGCTCGGAGAAGCCTTCAAATAATGCAAATTGCTTTTGTTTTAAATTTTGCCTGGTTGCCGGGCAAAAAACGCAAAAA
>SCLH01000025.1:179523-195355 GCA_004367855.1 Oikopleura vanhoeffeni
TAATTTTATTTCAATGGAAATTTTCATATTCACTATAAAACTCACTGGACTTTTATTTCGTTCCTCAATTTCATTTTTTGATAAAATTTCAGTCTTCAAAATGCTCAATAAATTCAATAATAATTTTTTTTCGAAATATATGAACAATTTGGCTCCCTTATATAGTTTCGATTAAATTTCACGATTTTTCACGAATTCTAAAGAAAAATGTCACGTTAAATGATCAATCATGAAAAAATAATCTTTTCAAGAAATTTGGAAACAATATTTTCTGAAATTTTCTTATGATATTTTAGAAAATTGAGGAGTCCACTGCGCAAACCCAACCGAAACTCAAAAAACGGCAGTATACTCCCAGGACACCCTCGTTAAATTCGCTCCACCGAAATGAAGGCCTATTGTGGCAAAAGGACGCATCTGACCCATATCACCATAATATTGGGCAAAAATTTAACTCACCTCCTACAATGGAATATATCCCGGCCGGTTACGACAATCCTCCACGGAACCAAATTCGGCAACGGTCTTTCGAGCAACCACGACTGTACGATCCCCAAGGATCGGGACATTTTCCAAGAAATTTCGAAAATCAGCAATTATCGCCACGGGAGCGAATGGAAATCCAAGGTCAAAAACGATATCGCTCGTAAAAGGTGGTTACCTAGATTCATAAATTTTTGTGAAAATTTTTTTCACTATTTTCGTCTTCACGTTTCACTTTTCTCGTTTTTAGAAAAATTAAATAAAAGTATATTTTTATTAAAGTACTTTTTCGAATATAGAAGTACTGTTATGATGACTCATCAAAATGAATCAACCATAAAAATGAGTAATGGCTATATTACCATTTCTCTAATAAGTTGTGAGTCACTTATTACTAATTCGGGGGGAACATCATACTTTATGACGCAAATAAAGTAGAATCATTTTTGGGGAAAATAACTCGAAATGATTTTACGTCATTACAGATGGCGAATAAGTAGCGCCATTTAAAACGCCTACACATTTTTATGAAATAGTAATTTTTCCATTTTCTCATAAAGAAAATAATAAATATAGAAAGGCCACCGGTATGAATTTAAGAGAGAAAAAAGATAATTTAAATAATATTTATTTCAGGGTTTTTTCCTTTATCATCAAACGAACCTGCATCAGAGAAACACCAAAGACTTCCTGCCAACTGTTCCCGACTTCTCCAATCTCTGGCGCTATCGGAACTGGTGGACAGCTGCTGCGACGGACTACAAGTTTTCCTGCCAGCTGCAAGTTTTATTTTGTTTGAACTTCCGCTAAAAATAAAAGTTTGAATTAAAACAAAATATATTTTAAAAGTTAAATCCCTTGTCTGAACAGACCTCTTCAGCGGAACTTGTGGTTGGACAAATCTCCTTAGATCTGACCCAATCACCAGCTCAGCTGTACGAGCCCAGCAAGGGACTTTTGTGTTCTCAATTTATCAGCAGGTTTAATCTCGCATCAAAGCTTAGAGCTTTACCGTTAAAACGGCTCATCCTAAAACAAGAGTTTAGGTCTTGGCCTAGACATACTAAACCATCCTCTCTAAAAACGGAAATCTACCGATTTTAGAGAAGATAGTCTGGCTGAGCTCACACCACGGACGCTACTTATCTAAGTGTCATTAATTAAGGAAAGATTAAAAAAAAATCTTGACATAAAAAACCTCTAAGGATATGCTACTGAATTGCATTTATTTTTCAAAATCCGTGAAGTTTAATAAATATGAACCTTTCATAAAAAAATTTTTAGTCTATTTATTTTAATAATTATTTTTTTTCAAAATTCGGAACAATGAAAAAATTGTTATGAAAAAAATTTGTGAAAAAGAGAGGGGAGTGTCAATAACTGATCGAAAACTGTAAAATATTTGTTAAAAGGATTTCCTATGCTTTGCTTTTAGAATTATTACTAATTTGTGCACCTTATTTATTGTTAATTAAAACACTTCAAAAAATAAATTGTGAAAATTATGGATTTTCAATTAACGAAATTTTATCTGTGCTTTCCGAAAATAAAATAAATTTTCTTTATATTTTCCTTTCTAAAATTTTCGATAATTGTTGGCTATGTAGATAACACAAATTTTCTGTTGTTATTGTATTTCTTTTATTCACTTATTACATTTGAAGCAAGATAAAAAAAAGCAAAAAATTTGCCCCTCTCAAATCAGCAGAAGTGTTTTATAGAAAAGCAGTGTAAGTACAGGCAGGCAAAAAAGAAAATTTTTAAGATTAAGATTGCTATTAAGATTCAAATATGCTGTAATATCTGCTTTTTAGAATTTTTAGTTTATTTAGCCGGTAAATTTCGTAAATTTAATATCGAAGATTATGTTATTTGAAAATCATTTGTATTTGTATTTTCGGAAAGTGGTTATAAAAAGCTGTTTCTGTTGTGTAAGAAAAAAGATCGTGAGAAGTAATCCGTTTAAATTTTATACAAAAGTTATTCACAAAATGTTAAATGAAGTTTTATGATTGTTATGCATAAATGTTTACAAGTTATGTGAAAATATACCAAATTTTTAATTTATGACAAGTATTCTAATAAAATTTACTTTTTTACAATATCTACAAGTTTCGATTAGTACCATTTGAAAAAATATTACAATATTTACGTAGGCAGGTTCTGAGGGCTAATTTAAAAAAAATTTTCTAATAGACCGTAAATTTTATGAGAATCAACTATTTTCCGCCCCTTTTTTCTAAATTTCAACTTCGAAAATTTTTCTTCAGCATCAGAGAACTAAGGGTTTCCAATTCAACAGAGTTCATTTTTGAATTTCAATCGGTTCTTTGTCTTGAACTGTGAAACTACTCTTTAATTTTTAGGCAATACCTAACTTTTAGGTAAGAATTTTTATAAACTGGCTAGTTTTTTGTATTTTCCTTACTTAACCGAATCAAGAAGTTGTTAATTCAAAAGAATTGCACTCCCTTAATTTTAGTTGTGACACTAGACAACCCTAAACCGAAATTTGGTATTTCATAAAAAAAGATAAAATCATGATGTGGGGCATCGTTTAAAAAATCCTATTCCTTTTTTTTTAGGCCACTAGATTTTATGTCAGATAACCACCTGACAAGCAAGATCAAAAAAACCCCTCGATTCTTTTTTTTTTATTTGAAATTTTAGCACTAGAAAATTTCATATTTTGGTGTTTTGAAGTCTAAAAACTTCAATTTGTTTTTCTATTAATTCTTTTTTAAGAATTTAACTTTGACAGACCAAAACACTCAGTTTCAGAATTAAAGCCGTTGTCTTGCTGTTGTAAATTTGGGCTAAAAACTCCTAAAGAAATTTTCCCGAAAAAAAAGAATTATATTTCTTTTTCGGTGTTTAGAGCTTGTCTCTACTCATTTCCGAGGTTCAGTGCAGTAAAAGTCTAGTGCTGTTTTGATAAATTTACAAATAAAGATGGGCACATTTGATCTTTCCTGAATTTTTGAAAGAAGAGTTTTTGCGAAGAGCTGTTTACTATTGAAATCCTTAATTTTGTGTTTTTTTTGTTATTTGAAAACGATACGTTGAATTTTTGAAAAGTCTTTAAAAATTTTTAATTAAAATGCGAAAAACCAAAGCTATATACTATTTCTCCGATATTATTTTCAAAACGATGCTAAAAGACCTTTCCTGGCGGAGTATGGATAAATATACACCAGTTTTTTTTCAACTATTGTCCATATTTTTAGAAAAGAATCAGGAAAATCTTCTCTCTTATTAAAATTTTGAAATGATCAGTTTGGGAGGTTCAGGCAAAATGTATCTCCTTCACCAGTTTGAGAGATATAGTTTCGACTCATACTGCATCTGAAAGCACAAGACTTGTTTGAAAATCCATTAGAGAGTTTTTTTTTGAAATTTGGATTTGGCGTCTCTTGGGGGCCATGTCAACTTTTCATTTTGAGCCTAAATTTTTGATAAAATTTAGAAATCAAAAAAAAGGCTGCAAAATAATTTTTTCCGTAAATACAAACACTTTTAAGGATTTTGGGACAATTTTTAACTCGGTAGCGTCAAAAGAAAACAAATTAGCGCACTTTCAATTTAAATCGTAAATAAATCAATAATTTTAGTTTTCGTTTTTTGGCCGCCAAAAGCAAAATTCCGAGTAAAGGACAATAATGGATTATGTGTGAGGCTTCTTTGGAGCCTGACACAAACAAATAATGAAAAATGGTGAAAATTGAAGGAGTAGGTAGGAACTGCGTGTCTTTTTAAGAGGCTTTTTAAAAACGTAGGTGTCGGCGTAGGTGAGATTGTATCAGATTAATGTTAACTTCAAAATTACCGCGAAGGTTGGTTCTGTTAGTTACAAATGGTTTTGGAATATCACTTTTGCTAGTTTGGCGGGATATGACCTTGGAAGAGGCTCAAATCAGCAACACCCACTCCCTTAACCCTTGGAAGCTCCGGGCCTCAAAAAATTAAAACCCGCTGAAATCGGATGAAAGAAAAGTCTTCGAAATTAGTGAGTCGAATCCAACATAGTTTGCCACGAGCTGCTCGTGACGAGCAATTCAAAAATGGCAGTTAAAATTTCCTCGAACTTCTCGTTCAAAAGTTATTTTAATAAATAAAATTTTAGTCCATACATTTAGTCTATTAAATTAAATTAATTGATCTTTTATAATTTATTATGTGACTTTGGAAAGTGAAAAAACAGCAAGAGTTTTAAAATATATCATATTATCGAAAATATTATCAAGCAGTGAGTCACTGGCAGTGAGTGAATATTTCCAAGAGAGGTTAAAAATACGACACAGAATTAAAATTTCAAGTTTAATAATAAAACTGGTACGTTTTTAACATTCATGAAATTTACATCTAGAGAAAAACGCACTTTTTACGGATTTTTTGCGAGTTTGGTAATGAGGAGACGAATTTTTAAAAGATCCAAACGAGTGAATTAATTTCCAGTATTTGCTTCAACGCCTTATCTTTATTTAAAAAATTAATTTTTGGAATTTTTTTTTTGGAAAATTTAGATTAACGTTCTTTAAACCCGATCCTTTTAATTCCAAGAAAAAATAACTGACAAATATATGGGGTCGTGCTTTCCGTACCCAAATTGGCCAATCAACTTTTTTTGTCCTCACTATACTTTGCTTAGGTGGGTACGGAAAGGGTACGCCCAAATTGGTCTGCGTTATTTTTTTTATTTAGGTCAATTTGAGTACGGAAAGCACGGGCGTGCTTAGCGTACCCAAATTGGTCTGAATGAAAAATATTTTGTGAAAAACGCAACGTCATGATTATGCGTCATAAGGGTGGTTGAGGAATTTCACCGACTGCACTGGAGCACAGTGATAGGCATAACTTATGACGCATAAGTAGGGTCAGTAACGGGAGACTTATCTTCAAAACTAAACCCCTCAGTACGGATTCTTTGAGTTTTTTGTAACGCGATCGCTATAATAACAACAAAAAATCAATAATAAATCAACCTTTATAGCGCGTTCCAAAGCCCGAAAGGTCGTTTTTTCATACTCAAATTGTGACCACTTGGAGGCCCCAAATTTTTTTCTCATGGTCGGAATCATTCTTTCTGAGAAAGTTTAACACCATACACTCAAAGAATCCATACTGAGGGGTTTAGTTTTGCAGATAAGTCTCCCGGTACTGACCCTACTTATGCGGCATGACTCATGCCCGTGCTTTCCGTACCCAAATTGACCTAAATAAAAAAACTTAATTCAGACCAATTTGGGTACGGAAAGCACGGGCGTGTTTAGCGTACCCAAATGGGAACACTAAACACCGACTCAAATATATAGGGTTGCGCACGGGAGAACTCAAATCTAGAGTAAACATCAAAAAAATAAATTTATTGCTTTACGGGGTGAAAAACAATGAAAAATATAATTTTTTTTCGCCTACATATTTTCTGACCGCTGTTTGAAAAATCATAAAATTTTTATTTGTCATTTTTTGTCGACTTTTTTAGAAATATAATGAAAATTTTCCGCAAATCAAGTCCAAAATTTTTTATTAGTAGTTTTTTGAATTCTCCATGAAAAATCAGGCAGAATCAATGACTCAATTTTCCGGTATCAATTAAGTTTTCGTATGTCAACTGATGACATGGTCGCGCGATGATTATTTGTTAACGGGTGGACAGTAAAATGTCGACTTTGTTAGATGTGAATTTGCAAAATGTCGAGTTTTTAATTGTAATGTGAAATTTGAGGAGCGAAGCGACTCAATTTTCCAAATTACATTTAAATCTGTAAATTTGAAAGCGTGAGAAACGCCTGACACTACGCATGAGAGGAGGATTTTTCTCTAATCACTTGTTAAAGGATAAAAAAATGTTCGGCTTTGCAGTGTATATATCATTAAATGCTTTGTGATTTTGTTTCTCGGTAGTGATTTGTGAGTTTAGAGTCACGCGCTAAATTTTATCTGATTCCATCACCGTTCAATCACATATCAATTAAGAATTTATATTCTGAACCCACATAAAAATCATTACAAATTAAATTGATATGAAGAAAAAATTTAAATGCGAAGAGAAAAGATATATTAAATGATAAATAAAAGTAAACTTCTTAGATACAAAAATTGCCAATATTTTATGGGAGATAAAAATGTCGAAACTACGAAAGTCTGATACCTATCGAGTATGTGTTTCCAACAGCTTTTCGAAAAAATGCTAAAAGCAGGAGAAGTTAGTTATTCGTATGAAGGCCGGCAAACTTTGAAATTTTTGTCAAAGCTGCTTCAAGCGAATGATGAAGATTTGTCAAAGTAATTTTTAGCATTTTTTTAAGTTATTTGCACGAACTAGTTTAAAAAAACACCTCGTCTTTGAAACAATTGCTTTAATCGGTACCATTAATCTCTATCGTCAATTTCAAATTCTGTTTGTACTTTGGCTCGTAATTATAAGGAGCGTTTTAAGTAGAGCAAAACAGTATTTTGTCGGGTTTAAATAAATAGTACGAAGAGATAACGCTCGAAAGTAAATCTGAGGGTTCAAAAGTTTACGATTGTTTTAGTAAAGAAAGATTATAAATTGAATCAAGCTGAAAATGTGAGTGTGATAATCACTGTGATTGCTAAATTTCTCATTATTCTTCAACGCTATAATGAATCACGAGTTTTGTTTTCGTTCGTTCTAATTGAAATTTAATTAATAAAAATCAATTTAAATTGACGCCAAATTCTTAAAACCAATTTCACTGTTCAAATTTACAATATAAGAAATTTAGTGTGTAAATGTGACATAATTTGTCTTTTAGATTTGTTTTTTAAATTTGTTAGAAATTTGAGATGTAAAATGTCGACAAAAATTTGTTTTTTTTATTTAAAATTTTACGCATTTTCTAGTTTTATTCTACTGTAAATAATTTCGCGAAATATTGGTAAATTATCTATTCCAGATTACACAGTATAATACGGACTTACTCTATAAAATCGAATGAGGATGAACAGACCATCAACCAAAAAATAATATTAACTAATTTGTTTTAAATAAATTAAAACGAAAAGATCTTAGTGTGCTTCGTGTCGTGATGGTCACTCATCGTGGATGTCCTGGGATCGATTCCCCAGCTCTCCATTCTTATTTGCCAAAAAACTCGGTGTTAAATTCTCTACAAAATAAGAAAGTCTTTTCAGAGACCTTCAGATATCGTCACCTACCTCTTAAGGAGGTACTGGTCGCTGGTTTTAAAAGGCCTTAGGGGCATTATAAATGTTCCAAAATGACCCGGTGATAACAAAGTGTACTGCCGGTAGGATCTTGACCGTCCATCTTGACTCTATATAAGTACCACACTAGGGGCGCGACAGGTGTGGTGGGGCTAGCGCTGCATATAATAGAGGCAGGTACTTTGTTATATATTATACGTTATACTATAGTATATATCATCCGTGATAAACACAGGATTTGAAAAAAAATCTATTATAAAATATATAAGAATAATTAAATTAAATGAATTTTGCAAATTAATTGAAAAGTAAAATTTTTTTCGAAATTTCCGCGTTTTTTCGATTTTTTCCAAGTATTTTTTTCAAATGAACTAAAAAAATTACAAAATTTATTCCATTTATGACGTTTCAGATTTTATTCTATTCTCAAGTCATAATTGTACAGATAAAAAACTGAAAACTAAGACGTTTTTGAAATCTAGAGATTTTTTTCAGACAATGCCAAATAATGAATTTGGGCTAAAGTTATTTTTAAAAAATGCGTTCGCTTTAATTTAACAACTAAAACGTCAAAATATCATCTTAACGTAAGCCAAATTTCTGATCAGTGTTTCAGTTGCTTTCTTTTGAGCCTACTTACAAAAAAATCGAAGCACTTTTTTTTCGAAATTTTTTTCTTGGGTCCTCAAAATAATCATATTTCGAGTTTGAAATCAAAATCTCAAAAAGTGCCATAAGATTACTGTTTTTATTTGTATGAGTTAGCTTAGAAACAAAATTGAACGAATTTTATAATTTTTACAAGTTATGTCAAAATTTTAGCCAATTTCAACATAAAACCTAGGAGGAGATAGTTTTACCATTTTGGCTTAGGTCCTCTTGTGCCGCTTATGTGTGAAAGAGTATATGCATACAAAAAAATTGTGATTTGTTTTTTACAAGATAAAAGATAGTTCTACAAGATGGCTGATCTGACTATTGTCCTCAAAGCCCTGTATGGCTAACTTTTTACCGAGAAAATTCAATTCCAGCGACCAGTACCCCCTTAAGCGTATCATGTACCAATTTCCTGCAGTTATTATTTCATAAAAATGCGCCAAATCGATCTTATGAGTTTTAAAAAACAAATTAACCCGAAAAAACAAAAAAATATCGAAATTTAGGGATTTTTCAAATTTTTCTAAGTATTTTTATTTACAAAGACGCTTAAGTTTTAAATTTAGCTGAAAGTCTGCAGTGTTATTCGCATTTTTGAAGGCAGTAAAAGTAGAGCTTCAATTTGAGCGTACTTTCTATTTCACCCGATAAAAAATCCACTTCCGTTCTACTAAAGTGACGTTTTTTAGACTTTTACGCGATGTCGACAAAAAATCCTTCCCTAGAATTTCTTTCAATTTTAATTATATTTCCTTAACAAAAATACAAAAAAATAAGAAAAACCAGGGCCAGATAGGTTTACAAATCCAATAATGCCTAAGGGAGTGGGTGTCGCTGATTTGAGCCTCTTCCAAGTCTTCCGCCAAACTAGCAAAGGTGATAAATCCAAAAACATTGTAACTAAACAGAACACCTTCGCGGTAATTTTAAACTTAACAGTAATCTGATACAATCACCTAGCTCGCACCTATCTTTTAAAAAGCCTTATAAAAAGACACGCAGTTCGTCCTACTCTTCAATTTTCATCATTTATTAATTTTTTTGTGTCAGGCCCAAAAAGCCTCACACAGATAATGCATTATTGTCTTTGCTCGGCAATTTTGCTTTGGCGGCCAGAATAAGCTAAAAAACGAAAACAAAATTATTGACTTTATTTATGATTGAAATTGAAAGTGCGTAATGTTTTCTTTTGACGCTACCTGAGTAAAAATTGCACCAAAATCCTTAAAGGTGTTTGTATTAACGGAAAAATTATTTTGAAAGCATTTTTTTCTAGTTCTAAATTGTCAAAAATAGGCTCAACAAATGAAAAGTTGACATGGCCCAAGAGACCCGAAGCAAATTTCAAAAAAGCTTTTAATGGATTTTGTCAAACAAGGCTTGTGCTCAAGATGCAGTATAAGTCGAAACTATATCTCTCAAACTTGTGGAGGAGATATTTTGCCTGAGCTCCCAAACTGATTCACTTTCAAAAATTCTAATTTTTAGTTTTTGCGTTTGTCCCGCCGAAAGCAAAATTTTAAAAACAAAAGCTTTTTGCAATTTTTTTAAAGGCTTCTCCAGAGCCGCACACAAAAAAATAATAAAAAATGTGAAAATTGAAGGAGTAGGTACGAACTGCGTGTTTTTCAAGAAGCTTTTAAAAGCGTAGGTGTCGGCGTAGGTAGGATTGTATCAGATTACTGTAAGTTAAAATTACGCGAAGGTTGGTTCTGTTATTACAATAGTGTAATATCATTTGCTAGTTGGCGGAAATGGCCTCGGAAGAGGCTCAAATTTGCGACACCCATCCCTTAAGTGTGGAGTTTTCAGCATTCTAGAAAATGTTGTCCGTAATTGACAAAAATCAATTCGTAGAATCTGTTAGTTTACTAAGTTCCTATGTCTGTGGTGAATATCGAAGCTTTTAATTAAAAAACCAGGGACGAGATAGGTTTTGAAATTTGTAAAGTGTGCCCTGTTAAATACATGTTCAAAGAAGTGTAAGGGCGAAAAAAAATTTTCATGCTTATTTTTGAGACCAAGTTGAGGTCTACAATCTTGTATGTTAAAAAGTCCTAAGATGTTCTCATATTTCGCGTATGATCACTCTTAATTTGCCAAATTAGGAACCACGATACGGTATCGTCGATACCTCTAAAACTCATATCATATTTGGTAAGAAACTTTATTTAATTTTATTGAGAAAAAATAATAAATATTTTGCAAAATTATTTACAGAAGGATATATCGATTGCGGGGCCTCCTCGCACATATTAGCCACTTTTTAGCCAACATTTTTATATAATTCGGCTTTTGAAAACGACTCATCCGAGTANGTTCTTAGATAGCTCAAACTGAGCACAAATATTTAGTGAATAATAAAATAAAATTGGTCCGAATCGGACCATTTTTTAATTTTTTCTGAGATCACTGAAATTGCTTAATTATTAGTTTTTGTCGAAAAATTGGAAACAATGGTATGATTTGGACCACTTTTTTAATTTATTTTTCTCTAAATAGTTGTGCTGAGTTTGAGCTATGTAAGAACTCAATCGGATAAGTCGTTTTCAAAAGCCAAATTATATGTGCGAGGAGGCCCCGTGCACACTTAGTCATTTAATAAATGCAATTAAAAAAAACGTTCGGAAGTAAACGTTCGGATTTCACTGTTATTTCAACATCTGTCGTTAAATGAAAAAAATCCGTACAATTCTGAAATTTAACGCAGTAACCGACGCGTTTCACTGGTTTTTAAACATCTGTCGTAAGATGAAGAAGAGTTGTACAATTTTGAAATTTCGGTATGTTTGAGATAATTCTTATAAATTTTCAAAAAAGGTAACAAAAAGTTTTTTTGTATGGCGGTACCGGTCGTAGCCGGTAGTACCGGTCCAAAAGGTCTCAATTTTCGGCTTTTTACGATAAAATCATTCAGCGATGAGATATCAGATTTTTTTTAATTTTTCGTACGCCCACCAATAATGGGTTTTCAAGAAAAATATGGCGTTGGAAACTTATTTTTAGGTCTATTAGTGTCTATTTTATTTAGTTTTTGATTACCACATGTTCAAAGTTCAGGTACCTCTAAATTTTGACCATTTCACCATCTAAACAATATTTTTGAAATTTTTCGAGATTTTTTTGATTGATACACAAGATTGAATTGCAGGCTAACTGGTCCAAGTAAAATTGAGGTCATCGATCAATGCGTTCAAAACATACGGCCTCCGTCGGTTACTCCCTTAAGGCTATTGAAGATATTGTTTTAATTTCCGAAAAAGGGGGTTTAAATTCTAACACATCATACATAGGTAAAGTGGTTAAATGCCCTTATTATGGGACCTTTCAAATATTTAGGACCACTCATTTAATAAGCTGAACTAATATTCAGCTACTTCCGAGTCTGGTAATGTGAGCAGCCACATTCGTATGGTGCCTCACAAACCTCAAAATTAACTATTGTGCACTCGGGGTCTAACTGTGAACTAACAACAGGTTTTTATGGTACAAACAGGCTTTCAGATTGGACCGAATCTAGGAATTTTTAGTACCCATCTTCTTGTTGTTAACTTTTTTGTTAGTAACTTTTTGTTATTAACTTTTTGTTATTAACTTTAACTATACGTATAAAATTAATCATAAAATTATTGTCGACATTTTCCTTCTCGTTTTTAATGAAAAAGTCGACATTTTGCATGGGTGTTGTTAACTTTCGAAAAAAGTCGACACTTTACAAAGTAGACATTCTACAAAGTCGACATTTCACTGTCTACCCTTTCTAAACTATCGATTAAATTAACAACACTTTTATGTAACACCGGTTTGTGCAATTTGACACTTAAGGGGGTACTCAGAAGGAAACGAAACAAGTTATCGAAATTCTGAAAACCCTAAAATGAAGATCTACCTAATTAAATTAACAGGGCAGAACGTAAGCAGGTCATAATGGAGCGTTTTTAGAAAAATTCTTGGGTCAGGGGTCTCAATCAAAATGTATCTCCCCTTGGATTTTTAAGTTACACATTGGAAACCTACATGAATCTGAAGATCAGAATGAAGAGGTTTGTCTGAATTTCTTTCTCAGTTTTCTATAAATCGTGTTTTGATTTTTCAAAAAATGATAAATTTCAACTTATTTCATGCAAAATATTTTTGTAACCCTCAAAAAGTGCTTTCCTGACCATGTATGGAGATAAAAAAACTACCCCCATACTCGCTATCGTCTATATAAAAACACATTGAAATAAAATTGGAAAAATTAGTTTTTAGAGCCTCATATTGCGACGACCACTCCCTTATTAAGGAGACTACTTTTAAGGAGTCAGACGATTTGAAATAAGAAATTTCAAAACTCAAAAATGGGTATCGATGTTTTTAACCTATCTTGTAGAGAATTTTTTTCTGGTCATTTTAAGACCTAGGATTTTTTTTTTATGAAAAATGTTTAAAAAAAAATCGATTTTAAGGTCAATTTTTCGTGATTTTACAGGTAAATGTGATCCAGTTCTAGCGAAGCCGTATGAAGTGCTAGAAGGCTGATTTTTNAAAAAAAAAATCCTAGGTCTTAAAATGACCAGAAAAAAATTCTCTACAAGATAGGTTAAAAACATCGATACCCATTTTTGAGTTTTGAAATTTCTTATTTCAAATCGTCTCATGGACTTTATCATTTTCTATTTCGGTGAATTACTCAAAGTTCCAAGTCAAAAAATAGTTCAAACTATAAGAAGCTCTTATTAAGAGCCAGCAAGAAAACTCAACATATTAGTAAAAATTTAAAAAAAGGAAATGAAAGTTTAAAGTGAAAAAAATACAATTAAAAAATAAATACAAAAATATTTTCTACAAAAAACATCAAAAATAAATATTCAAAGTAAAGTAATTGAATTAAAGTTTTCGCAACAAGAAGAAATTTCAAAAATTATTTTCAAATTCAAAAAAACTTCCTAGGACTGTTATTTACCCAATCAGTTAGTATAGATATTCTCAAGAAAAATTGACGAAGGAACTCTCAGGGAATTTACCCCACTCAAACCTCTTCAACGCAGCATTTCATACCATTATCGCTGATAAAAAGTTGTGCGACATAAAATACAAAAAATGCAAATTGGCAGCGGTAGTTAAAAGACCAAAGACATCGTTTTTATGATTTTTTGCATTTTTTACTGAGGCTTTACTCCAGTGCAATTGGTGAAATTCCTCGGCTTCCCTAATCATGTCATTTTGGACTAAAATTTTCGGTGCGATGTGAGGTAATCTATTTTACATTTCGCAAACTCGTGGGTTGTAAAAGACCCTGTTTCAGGCACTGAGAAATAATAAGTCTCAGTTTTTTGTCCCTCTAATAACTTACGAAAAGTCCAATCCCAGGGCTCTGAGTTCAAAATGTTGATCAAATAATCTTGTTCTAAAACAGGGGTTACGTGAGAAAAATTGCCGTGAAAATTTTGTAACATTCTGGATACTAAGATCGTCAGGTAAGCACTTTTCATGATGTCATCATGATGATAATCTGAGATGAATTGTTGTGCTGTTGGGAAACTCGTTTATTTTTTAATTGTTTTCATTGATAAAATTTGTGCCATCTAAATTTGCATTTTTAGCGTTTATTTGTAATATTTTGATTATAAATTTGAAAATATTTTCATAAAAGTTTTAAGAACTGTGCTCGGAGAAAAAATGAAACATTAAAAAAAAATCTGTGATCGGAATTCTGAACAAAAATTAGAATTTATTGATACAATTCAAAAATGAGGACTTACTTTTTCAGATTATACATTTTTTATCAAATTTTCCGCTGACTTTCAATTTTTAAGACTTTCAAATAACGAAAAATACATAACTTGATAATAAAACTTTATCGAAATATATATTCGAAATATATCCGAAGTCAGAGAAATAAATCAATTTTTTCGTCGTTATCAATTTCCTTAACTTTCTGGCCTTATCTCGAGTTATTCTGATCGAACAAAGTTTGAGATGAAGCTGACCTAGACAAGGTGCTGCTTAGTATACAATTTTAATATCTCAATTGATATTCTGGATTCATTATTCTCGAGGAAAAATAGTATATTTGATTTTATTGTTTGGGAATAAAGTCGTAAAATATTCTCGATTTGGGCATTATTTTTGATATGTTCACGTGAAATATTTGCAAAATACGGATTAAATAGCAAAAAATATATTTATTTGTCAAGTTCCCTACGAAACTATTTTTTTACTTCGAAAATAATCAAAAATCGAATGTTAAGGACACGAATTGTTTTTATAAAAAAAGTTTTTTAGCGAATAAGAAAGAGAAGTGAGTCATCACCATTATTATACAAAAGCATCTTTCTTATTCATTTCCTATCGGTGAAAAAATTCCTAATTATTGAATACCCCTGGGAATAACAAAATTCGAGAAAAGATCCGAAAAAAATACGATGATAGACCTTTTCAATGCTATGCATGTTCTGGATTATGTCGCCTTGGCTGTTTATTTCATGCTTATGGGTCTTATAACCTTCTATGTAAGTTTTTCAATTTAATTCATTACGAAAATATTGCTTTCCAAATTTATAGGCTTGAAAAAATGCACTGGTATAATAAAACAATGGCGAACGTCTGCCGTTTTCAAATATATTTTATATGGCGCCTAAAAAACATTTTTGGAAGCACGTACGTGGAAATCGGTGCGGCCTAAAGGTTCGAGCAGAAATCGTGGATCATATATATAATATACATTATATAATATTCTTAACCCCTGGAATCACAGAAAAAAAGTTCCGCCAAGGCACATACCGGCTCTACTTTGGACGTTGTTTACAGAAAGCTCAAGGTAGTTGAAGCTCCAATTACTTTTGCAATAAGAAGTTGAAAANTTATATTTTGGATTAATCATTTCAAATTCTAGAATTTTGATTTTTAGTTCTAGAAAATATAGTTGGAAAACCAAGGTGTAGCATATCACGTGATACGTGCTCATCGTAGTATTCACAAATTTTATTTTATTTACCAACGCACAAGTATCTGCCATACGTCACACATTAATCCGATTAGATCTATATCAATCAAAAGTTATTTCAAAAAAGTAAAAAAAATCACAAATTTCTCTGAAAAATGGCTAATTTTCCAAATAAAAGCAGATTAATACACTTTTATTATTATTTTTAATTTTATATAGTAATCAAGTGACAGTGTGGACAATTTTTAGTTGATTAAATTAATTTATATAATAAATAATTTTTTTCATGGAATCAGGGAAGGGCATCCGAGCAGATTTTGCTGATCGGATCGGATCGGAAATTTCGGGCCTCAAAATTTTTGCTGATCGGATCGGACCCGAGCTGGAAAAAAATGTGATCGGATCGGAAGCCCGATTTGAAATTTGCTGATCGGATCGGTTTGATCGGACCCGCTCGTTTTTTTTCTAGCAGATATTTTAGCTCGGTGCCCTTCCCTGCATGGAATACTTAAATTGAAATTTTTGAAATTTCACTTCCAAAAAAAATATCTGTCCCAAGATACGAATAAATTT
>SCLH01000026.1:1689-28700 GCA_004367855.1 Oikopleura vanhoeffeni
ATATCAAGCATAGTTTTTTTGCAGGTGATCACCTGTTCCTGATTTTTCACCGACTGCACTGGAGCACAGTGATAGGCATAACTTATGCCGCATTGGTAGAGTAAGTACCGGGAGACTCATCTGCAAAACTAACCCCCTTAGTCCGGATTCTTTGAGTTTATGTCCGGATTCTTTAGTCCGGATTCTTTGAGTTTATCTTTGAGTCAAACTTTCTCAAGAAGAATGATTCCGACCATGAAAAAAATTTTGGAGCCTCCAAGTGGTCACAATTAGAGCATGAAAAAACAACCTTTTGGGCTTTAAGGGGGTAGCATTGACTCGGCAGACTGGAGTCAATTTAACTTACGAAATTAATTAGCTGTTTTACGTTTTTGTGCTTATTATCTTCAGCTGAACCAGAATAAATGTGCATCTACTTATAAAAATAATTTTTGTATATTTTAGGAAAGATTTGAGTACGAATTTCAATTTTTGAATTCGTAAAATTTTCAAAAAAAATCAAAGCATTATGAAAATTTCCGACATTTTTTGTCCAAAATTTTTTCTAATCGTTTTTTTTGAAATCTGTGAATAAAAGCTAAAAAAAATGGCCACTTTGACTTTTTTCATAGATGCCTACATATTTTCTGACTGCTGTTTGAAAAATCATAATATGTTGATTTGTCATTTTTTGTCAACGTTTTTAGAAAAATTATGAAAATTGTCCGCAAATCAAGTCCAAAATTTTTTATTAGTCGTTTTTTGAACTCTCCATGAAAAATTAGGCAAAATCACATATTAAATGTTTTGGTATCTATTAAATCTCCGTATGTCAACCGATGAGTTGGTCGCGCGATTATCATTTCTAAACTTTAGATGAAATTTTTAAACACTCCGGCTTGTACACTCGATAAGTGCCATCGCACTAAATTTAGAAAAATTTATGGTAGTAAAAATTTCATTAAATTGCCGGGTGTTAAGGCCGTCATTTTTTTGTGATAGTCAGGACATTTTTCAACTCGTAGACTCGATTTTAGCCAAAAACGCGTTGCCGCACACTCATTTAATTCGCATTACGACGCTTAATCATTGATGACAAGATCAGTTTTTTATAAAGTTATCGATAAACTTTGAAACAAAATGACGTTGGCGTTTTTTTTTGAACAAATTTTACTGTAATTAAAGTACTTATATTTTGCAACAATTTTTTAAATCACCAAATTGAACCTTTCATCGTGATCAAAAAATATCTAAGACAAATGTTTTCCATTACTTCATGCCCCGAAAATGATACGTGACCGTCAGTATGTCAAAGAACATAAGGTCGGCAAAAATAGTACTGTTGTTTTCAAAATTTGCTTAAATCACAATTTTGAAAAAGTGAAGATGTTCTTTAGGATTTTTAAGGACTTTTTTTTCCCATTACACTAAGTTCCAAAAACGCACGCAATCACGTGACCTTCACCAATTAAGAAATAAGGTTTCAGCTCGTACACAAATAAGTGATCAAATTACGCCGAAAATGTTTTGGGCCAATTAACACCTAATTACAAGATTTTTAACATAATATATTTCCCAACCACGTCCACGTGATCTTATTTTTCGAGAAACCAAGGATTTTATCTCATGACATATTTCAACCTTATTTTTGACATATTTCGTCACCTGATTTTATTCGGACATAGTTATTGATAAAAGTTCTTAAAAACTGTTCGAAGTTTACCCTGGAAGTTTTTTTGACGTAATTTGAGTACTTTTTTAATTACTGTACAAATGACTGTTTTTTTCAAAGTACTCAAATAACGTGGAAGACCCCGTTAAAAGAATCGTCACGAATTTCTAAGACTTTTTAGCCATTTTAATATTGGCCTCCGGTTTAAATAAAGCAGGTCCTACGAAGTTCAAACTTCCGGAAGCACTGATAACATAAGAATCAGTGAGTTTATGCGTAGGCGTGTGTCTTTCTTTATTTTCTCACGAGAAATTAGATTCAAATAATTTCAAGAGTCATTATACTAGAGAATTTTGGTAAAAAACTATAATTATACTTTAGGACAGAGCAATAGAAAATCAATTGAAGTTTTATTATGAGGTAATTGCAAAATATAAATTAAGGTTTAATTTCATCTTATTATTGCACTTTGCTTTTTAAACAGGAGGTAAATTTTCGCAACTTTTTGTTTTCTCACCTCATTAAATGCCTTAAATTCGTTTTAAATTTTATTTTGTTTTTTATTTGGTATAGCAAATATGGCTGAATATTATTTTAACGCTATGTGATAAATGAATGTTGATAATGAAACTTTGCTTATATGGGCCGTTTAAAAGTGAGGCAACGCGTTGGCTTGAATCGAGTGCTGGTATAGATTCATGTTAAAGTCTACGAGTTAAATATCAAAAGCGGCAATTGAAGTCAATTTTTGGTATCTCAAAAAAAATTGTTTTTTCTCTATTTTTTGCCATTTTTTGACCATTTTTTCATGGAAAAAAAACTTTCATATCAAAGAATTTTTAAATACGCAACATAAAAACCAGACTTTTAAGCGCATAACACCCGAAAATGTCTGAAGGTTTATTAATATCCCTCTTCAAAAAATCTGTAGTCGGGTTTAGTTGGAAATTAGATATAACAGTGAGAAGTGGTTTTTTATATTTTCCCCAGAGTAATTATTATGTTAACTCCGTAGTGTCTTTTGCACCATCCGTGGTGCAATGGCCTTTAATCGCAATTAGGAACCCTTGAATCATGTAAAAATGAAAAATTTTTAAAGTGATAGATCGACTTATTTGGATAATTGACGTTTGTGCGTTTTTTTTTTTCGAAAATATTTTTACTGTATTACAGTACTTATTTTTGCAAAAAAAAATTTTAATCATCTCAAAAAAAGCGCTTTGAGCGGGATCAAAAAAAATTCTAAGACTTTTTTCCCATTACACCATAGGCTTATGGTGTAATGGGAAAAAAGTCTTAGAATTTTGTTTGGTCCATAGGCCTCCAAAATGATCACGTGACCGTATATTTAAGGAATAAGGTGATAAAAATAGTATGTTTTTTTTTCAAAAATTGCCTTAAATCAATTTTTGAAAGAAGTGACGTAGTTTCCTTAGAAGTTATATAGACCTTTTTTCTCGTTACAACCAAAGTCAAAAACGATCAGCCGTGACCTTCAATTAGGAAAAAGGTTTTGTTCAAGTGAAACAAATAGTGATCAAAATTACCGCCGAAATTTTTTTTGACCAATAAACACCTAAATTCAAAAAGGTTTTGAACATAACATAATATTTCTCCAAAAACGTCAGCGTTATCTTATTTTCGAAAATAGGGATTATCTTATGACATATCCCAAACCTTATTTTTGGATTATTTTGTCACTGTGATTTTATTCGGACTTTGGTGTTAATGTGAAAAGTCTTTAAAAACGTTTGAAGTTACCCTGGCAATTTTTGACGTAATTTGAGTAAGCTCTTTTCAAATTACTGTACTATGTTTTTTTTTAAAGTACTCAAACACGTGGAAGACCCTTAAAAGAATCGGGCACAAATTTCTAAGACTTTTAATGCATTTAAAATTGGCCTCCGGTTTAAATTAGAGCAGTTTCTAGAAGTCCAACTTCCGAAAATAAGGCATAACATAAGAAGTCATTTTAAAGAGTCATTTTACTAGAGAATTTTTTTTAAAACATTCAATTTTTTTTGCAAATTACATAACCCAAATTGGTGACGGTTTAATATTCAAATTTTAAAATGTCAAATTACCCTAAATTCCGTGTTATTTTATGCACTTGTTTGGTCAGAATCGGCGGAAAAATGAGAAGTTTTAATTTTCTTATTTCACATTTGATGACTTTTTATAAACTTTTTATAAAAAATTGTTTTCATAGGACAGTAGGAAAATTCTTTGTATAATATTATTAATCATTGAAAAAATATATGTTGATAATGAATCGTCGGTTATCATGCTTGATTCAAATGCAACACCACGGATTGGTGCAAAAACACTACGGGTCCAGAGATTGTCGGCCACTACGGGAGTTTAAGAAATTAAGAATATTAACGTTCGCAAGAAATGAACACTTTTATTGAAGATAAAAAGTAAAAAAAATAATTTTCACAGTTTTTTTCTTTCATAATAATGCTCTGAAAAAATGTAAATCTGCCGGATCGGATGCCACCCCCCTTAAACCCGCGCTATAAAGGTTCGATTTATTAATTGTTTTTTTGTTGTTATTATACCGCTCGCGTTATAAAGCTTTTGCAGATAAGTCTCCGCGTACTGACCCTACTTATGGGCCAGAAGTTATGCCTATCACTATGGCCAAGTGAAGTCGTGGAATTCCTCAACCAACCCCTAATTACACATATCATGTGACGTTGCGCTTTTTCACAACATATTTTTCATTCAGACCAATTTGGGTACGCTAAGCCCCGCGTGCTTTCCCGTACCCCAAGTGGGACCTAAAAAAATAAAATTAACATGTAGACCAATTTGGGTAACAGAAAGCCGGGCGTTTTGACAGATACCGAGTATGGCTCTTGATGAAAAAATCTTTGCACTGGATTGATATATTCTTCCCAATATAACCCATCAAGTGATAATTCATAAATCCAGACAACTTTTGTAACTAGCGAATTTTTGCATAAGGCTTTTTTAAGAAATTTGAGTTCGAATTTAACTTTTCGAATTCCGAGAAATTATGAGAAATTTTGGGATAAAAGTCCAAACATAATAAAAAAATGCCTTAGTTTTCGTTCAATTTTTTTTTTCAATATTTTTTTCAAATCAACGAAAAAAAACTCTACAAAATGGCTTACTTTAACTTTTCAACTTGATACCACATAATTTTTTATATGCTCTTGTGAAAGAAATCATCTGACAATGGGTTTAGTGATTTGTTGGGTCAAAATAATGTAGAAATTTTTGAAAATTTTCTCATTTCTTGGTTCAAAATTTTCAAACTAATTTTTTTGGAATCTTTTAGCTAAAATTATGGGTAATGGGCTACTTTTCACTATATGTAAATATGCTTTCGTTTTGTTTCTTCGCTCTTTGTTAAGTACTCTGAATCATCACTTTTTTTGAATGAAAACACGGTTTGCGCGAATCTAGTATAGTTTATCAAGAATTTAAATTTTTTTTTATCCCATCGAGACTTGCCCAATTGGTAAGCGACTGTCGACCATTTCAAATTTTTATTCATTAACTCACGGAAAAAAAATTTATTTCGATGTTCTAAAATTTTGTTGTGTTTCCCGGTCTTGGTTGTTCGGAAGATTGAGATTGTAATATGTGTTCGATTTTGACTTAAAAAATCGTATAAATTAAAAATAAATAAATTTTCGATGGTCGACAGGACCGTTATTTAAGGCTAATAAAAAAAAGAAATTAAATTTTGTTATAATTTAGACACCTTCGATAGCAAACGCGCGTTTTTTTAGTGTTTTTTCAACAGACGATTTATAAAGTAAAAATAATCAATCTGAAGAAATTCAAATTATATAAAGTGAGCTGAAAAGTGGCAACTTGTGTTTGAAAAAGTTTTTATTCGAAAATTTCGAAATGGCAAAAAGTTTCCCATCAAGACAAAAAAAATGAAAAAGTGCAAATCTGTCAAAATGCATCGAGGCCCTTAAAGCAATTCCTGACTTATTGAAAATTGCGCAAAACCTAATTTTTGTTTTCCCACAATTTTTAATTGATTTATTTCAATGATACTTCACCGAAATATTTTTGGTCTTTGTGTTTTAAAACTCAACGATGCAGGTGGGGGTTAACATATAAACAAAATACTAAGAACTAAAAAATTGCGCGAAAGCAAATTTGTTAAACGTTTATTGTTAAGTTAATGAGCGCGTGCCTCAAAATGAATTGACCAATCAGATCTCCGTTACTTTTATGGACCATAGACTATGGCACCCGAGCTTATTTTTCTCGATCAAAAATGTACATACTATTTAATTGGGTAGAATTCGTTTGGACGTTTTTTTCGAAAAATTTTGCCTGAGAATACTCATACTCGCCGAGTATGTTAATTTGAGTCCTACAAAATTAACGCCTATAATTTGTGTCGGGCGACCCGAGTCGGGAACTCTTCGTTTTTTACAGCGATTTTTACATGAAAAACTTTAGATTTCAATCAGATTAAAACATAAAAACTTTTCGGTAAGAACTCAATCCTGGAGATTTTTGTCATTTCGCAATTTTAACTTACTTTATTAGTAGCCCCGTATGTTGATATGTTTTCGCCGTCAAAGTTATCGTCATCTTCGTACAGTCGAATCATGTCTTCATGTGGCTCGGCCCAATATTGTTTTTCGGCTGATGCAAAACAGCCGTAGAAAATAACTCCAAATATGTGCACACAAGCTGCCATCACAAATACATCACGCCAAGCTTCTCGTGCATCTGATGTACTTTCAAACCGCTAAAATTAAACAGGGATATAATTCATGACTTACAAAAACCGTACAAAAATCAATATTTACATTTTACGGAATTTACAATTATACATGACATGTATTACATGTTAAATAAAAGGTATTTGAAATTGAATTTGACAGCAAAAATATCAATTATTTAGAAAATTCTAGAATATCTTAAGTATAGGCTATGTTACAATCAACTTTTTAGCGGCGGATAGCGAATTATGCAAAAATGAAAAACGAAAGCAAAAACGTGACATGCTGTATTAATGGTGGAAATGCTAGTATGGAAGTTCCCCGTACAGTATGGAAGTTCCCCATACAGTATGGAAGTTCCCCACAATAGTTCCCAGATCGAGTGTGGAAAAGTATTTCTCTCCATCATTACTCACGTGCTTCTAGAATTTATTTAATTGGATAAAATATTTTGCGAGGCATTGCGCGGGGAATTTGCGCGTCTCTGATTAGCTGTCCCTTCCAGGTTATTTTCCCGCCCTCATTTGCCCTCATTGCTTTAGTTTTTCGATGCAAAACGCGCGTCATCTAAGTGAGGCGGGGGAATAACGGTTAAAGGGGTAGCCAATCGCAGGCGTGCAAGTTTCCCCGCAAAATCTTTTACCATATTAAATTGCTTCTAAAAGCCCGTGATTAATGAGGGGGAGATATAATTTTCGGGTCGCAAGCAAAATGGCGGAAAAGCAAAATGGAGAAACTTTGAAGCAAAATGGCGTGAAAATTGTTGCGTTATTTAAATTCTGAAAAAATTGAATATCGTAATTTCCTCTAATCTAATGATATAGATTGCACTTTTTTCTTCATTTTTTACTCTACAAGTTCTACGTACATGTTGATGAAAATGACCAAAAAAGCAAAATGTAGAATTCTACATTTTACTTTTTCGCCATTTTGCTTTGTGAACCTACGCAAATTTAGCTATTGTTCCGCAGATAACTATTGTAGCAAATTTAGAAATTTTTCGCTCGATCGACCAACGAAATATTATTTTTTTAATTTTATGTTCTTTTTTATCATATTTATGATTTAAATGATAATCATCAATTAGTATCCGAGAAAATAGAAATATTTAATTATTTTTGGATATTCAATATGAACCTCTCCTTAGACTCAGTCAAACTTCACTATAAGAAATGCCATCTCAGCTCTCTAGCGCTGATTTTCCGATAAAATTATAATTAGAAAAATTACACAAATATATCGTCAGCTTGAATTTGAGCCCACGTTGAACACTGTTGGGTAACAGATAAAGTCGTACGATCGCCATCAACGTATGAAAAGCCTATGGAGTTAGACATGTTTGATATATTTGTCCGATTATATTTGTTATTAAACTCGATATGGCATCTCACATGAGCTACAAGTTTACGATGATATATTCTTCATTGAAAATCATGGGTGTCATTGGTTCTCGTGAATTCACGAGTGAGTCTTGAGTTGATAAAACTGTCATCTGATGTCACCCTGCGACATATTTACCACTGCTTGTATAAATTAAAAAAATAAAATACTGTATACACCGAGTTTACTGTATACACCGATTTTAAATTACCGATTTCGGAATAAACGCTTGTTATTACGAAGTAACGATTATTTCAAATTCAGTTTTTTCTTCAACTTAACAATTCTTGAAATTTTATTTTCACAGCATATAATTTCAGAATTTTAATTTGTTTTTTATAACGATGATAATCCCTTGGAATGCTTTCTCACTCCGCGTCATAACTGTGGTACAGAAAAGATTACCAATCAAATCACACGATCCCTAGAGTAAGTTGACAATCGTGTGATTGGATTGGTCACTATATTATCTGACATCACACTTATGACTCGGAGTGAGAAAACATTCCAGAGGATAATTTTCGATATGCTTATAAAAGAAAAATCCAACAAAAAACCTTTTCCCCGCAATGAATTATAAAATCGTCATATTTCGTTCTTAACTCCCGTAGTGTCTTCCGAGCCATCCATGGCCCGAAGGCCTTTAATCGCAATTTAGGACCCTCAAGTTCAATTGATGAATGAAAGATTTACAAGCTGATCGACTATTAGATAATTGACGTTGTGGCCTTTTTTATTCGACAATTCTTTCACTGTAATACGATACTCTACTTTTTTGCCAAAAAAAAATTAAATCATCAAAAAAAAAGGCCTATTTGAGCGAGATCAGAAAAAAATTCTTAAGTATTTTTTTCCCATACCATAGCTCCAAAATGAATCATCTGTGACCAGTATATTTAGGGAATTAAGATTGGGTAAAAAGTAGTAATTTAAGTTTTTTTCAAAATTGCTTAACATCAATTTTGAAAAAGTGAAGTCGTTATTTAGAAGTTTTTAAGATTTTATTCTCATTACACCCAAAGTCCAAAAACGATCACGTGACCTTCAAATTAGGAAATAACGGATTTGGTTCAATGTGAACAAATATAGTGATCAAATTACGCCAAAATTTTTTGGGCCAATTACACCTAATTCAAGAAGTTTTGAAACAATAAAATAAAATTGTTCCAAAACGTCACGTGATCTTATTATTCGAGAAATAAGGATTAATTTATGACATATTCCAAACCTTATTTTTGGATTATTTCGTCACTTGATTTTATTCGGACTTTGGTGTAATGCGAAAAAGTCTCTTAAAAACGTTTGAAGTTGACCCTGGGAATTTTTTTACGTATTTGAGTACTTTTTCAAATACTTTATGTATATGCCTTTCTTACAAAAGTACCAAATCACGTGGAAAGCCCCCTTAAAAATCGTCAACGAGATTTCTAAGATTGAATTGCATTTTAATTGGCCTCCGACTTAAATAGAGCATTTCTAGAAGTCCAAACTCCGGAAAATGAGTACATCAATATGCGTAGGCGAAAGAAAGAAGAGAGATTGATAAATTATTTTCATCGCGCGAGATAATCCATAGTTTGAAAAATATTATTTCATGAGAATGTGATAAAAACATTCAATTTTTCTTCCAGATGCATACCTAATTGGCGACGTTTAATATTTGTTAATTTGAAAATGTCAAATTAACCCTACATTTGTGTTATTTATGCACTTGTTTAGAGAATTGGCGAAAATGAGAGAATTTTTAATTTTTCTTAATCACATTTGATGACTTTTTATAAATTTTTTTAAACGAATTGTTTTTATAGGACTATAGAGAATTCCTTGAAAATATGCATTATATTGAAAAAATAATGTTGATAATGAATCTTCGGTTATATGCTTGAGTTTAAAACGCAAAGCCACAGAGCTCGAAGACACTTACGATCCAGAGATTGTCGGCCACTACGGGAGTTAACTTTCAATCAAGCTTTAGCTACGTTACTCATTAATTTGGATAAAGTGAGAGTATCTCAAAAACAAGTTGATAACAATGAATATATGATATCATACATGTAGATATATAAAAAGGGGATCCCTAGGCCGTTACTTTCGCGTTCCTGGTTGAACTTATTTTCGAAGCTCTTATTGGTCAAAAAAGTGAAATCCGGTGCTTTGGTCAAAAACAGGTCAAACGCAAAAGTAGAGGCTTAGGGATACCAATATTTAATATATCGATCTTATGGTTCACTATGAAGGTTTTTGATGTGTTTTGGGTTGAATACAAACGGACAAAAACTGCGATTTTAACTGCCATTTAAGGGTGTTGTGTTAGTGAATTTTGGGATTTGCAAGGTTTCGTACGGCTGAACCAATGAAGATAAAGCATTTCTGAAAAATACATTGGAAAGATCTATCCTTCAACTAGCAACTTCATTTATCACATTAGTAGCACTCTAACCAACCATCCGGTTAATCGCGGTTAAAGACGAGTCCCTCGGCTTTTTTCAAAGAAATAAGGATCCTAGAGCTTATATGGGAAAGTTTTGAGACTTTGTGAGAACTTGTTAAATTGTCTGAATTTCAGTGAATAGGAACTTTTTTTCGATTTTTGCCTCAGAGGTTGGCAATTTGGTCGATTGTGCCGAAATAGGGTGTTTTTCGACGTTTTGATATAAGGCTTTTTCTGTGGAAATGGCAGAAACGTCATTTTCGGAATGTAACAAGCCCAAGGGGTGGTGAACATCGAATAAGAAATACTTCTTCGAATTTTGACCTGATTGGCTGTAAATCGTCAAAAAAGTGCGCGAAATCGACAATTTTGAGAATAAAAGATGATTAGAGAATATAAATGACGCCAAAAGATTTCTTGGGTACAATTTGCTGAAACCGTTATTAGTAACTATGGTCTGATTTTGAACGCAGCGAATTCTAGAAAATAATTAGAGTTTTTTATAAATATGATGATTTGATCTCTAGCACCGTATGTGTTTAAAATTAGACCATAGTTGCTAATATCGTGACCAGCAAATCGTACCCAAGAAATCTTTTGGCGTCATTTATATTCTGTTATCATGACTTTTATTTTCAATTTCGCGCACTTTTTTGACGATTCACAGCCAATCAGGTCGAAATTCAAAGAAGTTTTTCCTATTTGATATTCATTACCTCTTAGGCTTGTTACATTCCGAAAATGACGTTTCTGACATTTCCACAGAAAAAACTTTATATCAAAACGTCGAAAAACACCCTTTTTTGGCACAATCGACCAGATTGCCAACCCCTGAAGCAAAAATCGAAAAAAACAGCTCCTACTCACTAAAATTCGGACAATTTGACAGATTCCCACAAAGTCTCAAAACTTTCCCATATAAGCTCTAGGATTCTTATTTCTTTGAAAAAAGCCGAGGGACTCGTCTTTAACCGCGGTTAACCAGATGGTTGGTTAGAGTGGTACTAAAGTGATAAATGAAGTTGCTAGTTCAAGAATAGATCTTTTCAATGTATGTTTCAGAAATGTTTTATCTTCATTGGTTCAGCCGTACGAAGCCTTGCAAATCCCAAAAATCACTAACACCACCCCTTAATATCAGACAATTGTTTTTGAGAATAGGACTGAAAAAACCTCAAAATCACTTTAGAAATACAGACGATTTGAAATTATGCATTTCAAAAGTCATAAAAATGGCACTTTTCGCTATTTTTGAAGCCCTTTAGGTAAAAAATTGAAAAAAACGAGATACCAGATTCGTTTTTAAATATTCATATTCTGTAATAAATCAAATTCTTTTGAAATAAGGTGAAAAAAAATACGACTTTCAAAATTTACCAGTTGGTCGAACATGCTATGACAAAAATTAGAATTTTTTTTTAGAGATTACGAACTACTATTCTTGATATTTTTAAAAGATTGTGATCAAGGAATAGAAAGTTATGAGCTCTTGAAAAAGCTTTTCCAGCCTATACAACGCCCTAAATTCAAATCCTCAAAATAAATAATAGCGGCACTGTGTGCCATGGTAAGATGAGATTTAAAATTTCATCTGAATCGAATATTCGTCTGAAAATCTAAATGTGCTGTATAAGTTTTAGAGTAGAACGTTCTATATTTAAAATGAATCTTATCATGAGATTCTTATAGAACTCAATAAGTAGAAGTTTTCCCTTCAATAAACCAGGATGTGTTTTTTTCATATTACTGAGTGAGAATTTACTGATCAAAATGAGACGAACATTTGCGACGCATCAAAATATTTCGTCTCACGCTGCGACAGATTATATAAAAATATAACTAATCGCTTAAGAATTCAAGCACTAAACCATTATTTCAATTTTTAAGCGTATTTTCCATGCCTTTGAATGTTTAATGCTAATCTTATCATGGAAACACAGTACAAATATCTCATTATTTTGAATCGTATGTAATTTATATAGTATTGTTGGTTAAAAAATATGGGGTCGTACACAAATTTATACCGATTTCATTAAGTTATTCCTAAATTTAGGTTTTCAATTAACCCTAGTAGGGTTACCCTACCCTTTTTTTATTTCAATTTTTTTTTCGCGAAATTTGTCTTTAATTAATAGACCATAAACATAGACAACTGTAATCTGTAGTCACTCCTCCAATAGTCTTTAATGTCCGTCTAAATAATTATCTTCTAAATACAAAAAACAGACTTTATATAATTATATTTATTTTTATATAATTAAAAATATCATAAAAAATTATTATCTATTAAAATTATCTATAAAAAAAAAAAAAAATTTCTTTTTTAGAATATTTTTTCTAGAATAGCTTAACTTGACTTCGTTCATTGGTTTTTGAATATGGATTACCCGCCCTCAGAGTACAAATCCTAAATATTTGAATGATACAAACAACGCAAGATATTAGCACCCAATCAAAACCCTTGATTGCGGAATAGGCCCATTTCATTGGTCAGATTAAGAAAGGATCAACCAATCAAATGCTCAGATTTCGCATTTTTCAATATTTAGGATTTGTACTCTGAGGTGGGTGATCCATTATGATATAATGCTTTTTTAGTTAAAACTAATTTATTTGTATAGACAGCTTATCCGATTTTTTATAATCATTTTCGATACAGGTTTTTTTTCAAATGAGAAATATTTCGAAAGCTCTACAAATAAATTAGTTTTACTAAAAAAAGCATTTAACTTGACTTAGTGTGTTTTATCTGTAAAAAACTTTATATGTCAAAAAAATACTTTGAAAGTATCCTTCAGAATTTTTAATAAATAAACGAAAACATTAAGAAATAAAAAGAGATGAAATGCTATATAATTATGTGTAAATACCGTATTTTTTGTGAGTGCACCACTGACGATTGAAACGAGTATGCCACTTTGTAGGGTTGTCGTATCTGATGTTTGAATTTTAAATGAAAATTGATTTAATCGAATCAAGGAAAAGAAAGTGTGGTCTTTTTGGTACGCACTAACGATCATCGCCGATGACTCATCGGGTTCGAATTTGTATCCAACGCACGTTTATTGCGGATAAAATATACAATTTTTCCAGATTCCACCCTAATTCCTTAGCTCCAAAAAACGACCCGAGACCTGAATTAATTTTTGGGCCATTACAAAGAAACCGGGGTCTTTTGTCCTACATTTTTAACAAAATTTGATGGCGGAATTCTACAATCCTTCAAAAAAAGGCATTTTTTTGCTCAAAAAATAGTCTTATTTTTCCGAAATTTTTGAATTTTTATGCACCTGAATTAAGAAGAATTATTTTATTAATATCAAAATATAAATTTCGCAATCTTTCCAACTTTTCAAGCTTTTGATGATGAAGTTTTGTGAGAATAAAATTTCTTCAAGAAAATAATTTGGTATCGAATATTCGAAAAAAATCCATGGTATGCTATTTTTGAAAACATTTAATAATAAACATACTTTAACCTAATTAAGCAATTTTGTAGCATATTTGTAAAATTTCAAACTTGAATGATATATTTCAATAAAAATAAAGTTTTCAAAAGAAAATGAATATAACAGACAAGTTTTAAGACAACCTCCTTAAAGTTCCACAAGAATTCGTTATGCCCATTAGAATTGACGCGTATCGAGGAGCGATATCCAGGTGATTGACATTGAATCCTAAAATGAAATTTTAATATTTTTAAATTATAATATCAAATCGATTGAGTCGATTCGATTCAATCAGATGGATTCGTGTGAACATTTTTGGGAATAAAAATAAATGTCCCAGTCGAACCAGACTCGCGACGGAATTTTTTGGGAAAATTTGATTTATTCAACATCATGTGACATGATTCATGTCATAATTCAATTAAAAATATAGTAATCATATCTTATCATGGTTATGGGCTTTTTATGTTATCATGTTTATGGGCTCCAATTTGGAGCCTCCAAATCCTCACGGTGAACATCCAAATGGAATGAGTTCAAATATTATGATTCACATTCCATCTTGAAAAACTCATAAACATCATAATAAATATATACTCAGGGTTATTATCCTCAAAATTAAATATTTTTAATGGTAAAAGGTAAAGATAATTAGTTTTTAGTTTTATTCTGAAATCGGGGAAAGGCAGATCAGATATTACTGGGGCGGCATATCGCCAAAAGAGTTAATATCGTCAAATTCGCGTAGGCGTTTGAGGGTTTTATTACAAATTAAGATGACTGCGTCCAGAATGAAGTCATATTTCCAGATTGAATGTCCTAGTTTACTCCTTTAAATATTTGTTCGATTGCATTTGCTGGAATTCTTAATTCTAGACATTTGATATTTTACGTCATTTCAACCTTTTGTAAAACTCCTTATAAAATTGAAAAAATTTTTCAAGCTATAACGTCATATTGAACGCCCACGCGTTCTGCATTTCTCAACGGAAAACTTTATTTCTGTCCCCATATCGCCGAAAATGCCCAATATCAATAGTAAGTAATGTCATGACATGTCACACGATGTTGTTTTGAATAATATACAGTCTGTGTAATGTTTCTTCACTTTCTAAGTTTTTGGTGGAAATTAACCTCCGCCTATCAAAACATTTGAATTCAAGAACATGTTGGTGGTTAACATCTATGTACCGTGGTAACTATACGCCGCACCCCCCTGTATTTAAAAATTGTTACGCGAGTTCCTGGTTGGCTAAAAAATATCACATGGTAAGTGACCGCACAAACGAAGGAAATTTCGAGGCCTACGCCTGGAAGTATACACACTAATTCTACGGTACAAGTCATAGTCTATGACTTAAAGACCAATAATCAGTGTTAATTAGTTTTCGGCAAAAAAAAATTCAAAAAAGTAGCGATATTGGTTGGCGATATAAGCTGTTTCGGCGATATGGGCACTGGCTGGAATTTAATTTGAAATCATGAAATTGCGTAGGTTTTTTACGGCGATATTGGCAAATTCGACGATATTGGCAAATTTGGCGATATTGGGCCGGAAATATTGGGCCGGAAATATTGGGCCTCTTCCTGTAATGTAGAAAACTCCTAAATTCGCTGGATATTTCTCTGCAATTTTCTCGACGTAATTTGACTACTTTTGAAAAATAGTACTCTTATGCCAAACCGGATTCCTTGATTTCAAGGTCACGTGATTTTTGGAATTTGGTGTAATATAGAAAAAAAGTCCCTCCTCAATTATTTTCATGGTGATTTAAATACTTTTTGAGAAAAAAAAGTACCTTTTTGGCCAACTTAATTTATTGATTAAATGGTCACGTGATAAATTTTGAGCCATGCTGTAATGGAAAAACAGTCTTAAGAATTTGTGCAACACAACGCTCAAAGGTTTTTGTGATGATTCCTAAAAATTTTGTAAACAATAAGTATTGTAACGGGTTATATTTAAAAAACATTATAAAATAATATCGCAAACAAGCTTATTATTATTCAAATTGGCATCCGATGGTTTCTCAGATTATCATTTTTGCTGAAATGCAAAGTAGCGTCTGTCTCTTTCCCGAAATAGTATGATATAATTTGTAGAAGAGTTACTCATCATGAGTACCATGTACTCATGTGAATATTTCATTATGAAATTTTATCTGATGAGTAAAACACATACAGTATGTGTTTTTTAAACTTGCGAAATGAAAATTGTCATTTAGATAATTACGGCCGATGTCAAAGATTTGGAAATATAATCCACCTAGTTACCATTTTTTATTGGCCGTAATTACCCGAATGACAATTTTCATTTCGCAAGTAAAAAAAACACATACTGTAATTAACTGAGTCCCAAAATATTTTTTGGTCACGTTTTTCACAGCAAAAAAGATGGCATGCCAGACAATGAGGTTCTCGTGTCAACCATCAAAAAAACAAGTTTTCGGTAATAAATTATAATTCAAATGCGGAAGACAAAACAAAATAAAACTACTTCGCGGCATGCCTTCACATGGTACTATCGAAACCAATAATACGGACCCGAATACTCATGTATCAGGCTGTCCGACATTTTTTGAAATTTAAAATAAATTTGATATTTTTTTAACTTTTTTTGAGATTCACAAATCATTTATATCCCCTGTTCACACTTATGATAGTTTACGAAACTTACATATATCCGGTCAAGCTGGGCCAGCTACCTACATCAACAATAATGTGAACAGGGTTTATTTTATTTTGCTGATTATTTTTTTGTTTCAGTCACTCAAGTGGCTATGTGCTCACTAGGGTTGTGACTCACAACTTGTGAGTGTAAAATTCGAACAAATTGCAAACAGTTTTTCACTGTCATAACTACTTCAATAATTGAGATTGGTTTTTTACATGTAATGCATAAAAAATCGGTGGGGGCAAAACGCGAACCACTTGCAGCGAAGCTCCAATTTTTTTTAAAAATCAGGGTGGTTAATTTTTTTTCTCGGCTTAATAAAAAACATGATTTAGGTATCACAATTCAGCTGGAATTTCTGGTATGGTTTGTTCATTGTTGGCCAAATTATTTCTAAAAGCACGAAGCTCATATGAATTAAAAAATCTTCTGAAAACAAAGACATCAAGTTTGAAAATGATTTCAAAAATCAAAAAACCATTTTTTAGAACTGGCGTGCCATTATGCTTCGCAAGCACTTTTTCGGTTCGCATTTGTTTCGCGTTTGGCATCTCGCCATGAAAAATATTGTTATCTACAATTTTCATAATTCGACCAAATTTTTTTCGTCCGAAAAATACCAAATGTCCCTTTCAGATTATTTTACTAGAGATAAAAAAGTGAGCAAAAATGGCTGAGTGTTTTGGTGGCTTTTTGCGTCTACTAAAAATTTTAATCGAATGATAATTATTTCTCATTTTCATAAATTCTATATTTGTTTTGAAAAAAAGTTTAATCTTAAAAAGGATTTTTATAAGAGAGTATTGGCTGTATAATGTACCTGAAATAGCAAAACCAGAACTCCCTACAGCAATAATAAGTGCCCCAACATTTTCAATTCGTGTTTTTGTATAACTCAGGACTAATAAAAAGAAAGCTTCGGCGCCGAAACCGCCACAATTCATTAATTTTCTAACATTTGTCGGTGTTAAAGTTTTATTTTTCCTCAACGTATCTGCTAAAATTCCACCGATAGGAACCACAACAGCCATGACTAAATGAGGAATTGACCCGATAAATCCTGCTTGGGAGGCGTCTAGGTCTAAAACATCTTCCAAAAATCGAGACTGAGAAATAATAAGCATATAGAAAGTCCAACTACGACAGAAATTTGCAACGATGATAGCCCAAACTGGCATGGATTTGAAAAATGCTTTCCAAGGAGTGCCAAAAAACTGAAGTATATTTGAGTTCATTTATAGCAAAAATCCAATATTTCTGTTACCTGGCGCTAGAGAGCCTCTTTTAAAAACTGAAGCCGCATGTCGTTATTAAATCATTTCCTAGTGAATCTGCTATTAATCAAATTTTTTAATGCTCATTGGCCGAGCTTTTGGCCGAGCTGAGGTGTTCGGATAAGGGTACACCCAGTGTGTAAGGGGATGTGAGATTCTGAATTCATAAGGCCTTAGGAGCATCAAAAATTGATAGAGGATGGTTAAAAACGTAGTGACAACCGATTTAGCAAAAACAATTTCAAAATTTTTGCTTTTTTTCAATACAAGTATATCATCTTGAAGTAAGCCAACTTTCTGATCAGTATTTTACTGGCTTTTTTGTTACTTCAGAAAAAAACGTGTTTTGTGAAAATGTGAGCTAATTTCGAAATATCATCTAGGAGGAGATAGATTTTGAAGTTACGCAAAGGTCTCCTTGTAACAATACTTTAACTACAGTATTAATGTAAATTACTGTGTAATTGTCAAAAATAATCATGATATACAATGATATACAATTTCACAAAATCTAGGATGGATCCACAAATAAGTTTATTCGGTTTTCCCATAATCAGACTCCCACGCCCCTTCAAAACGAACAATCTTGACTTGAAATCCTGATCGAAAATCAATCCTAAATCAGGCGAACTTATAAGTTATAACTGTATCGACAGTAATGTCCAGCGATACTAATTTCAAATAAATTATTGCACAGAACTGTCATAAAGCTGAAAATCGAAAAGACTCCGCACCAGTAAATTTTAAAAATCGATGAAAAATTAACAGTCTAAACCGTGAGATAATTTTGCACTAATTTACCGATTGAGCTGCAAAATGAGTTTTTTCGTTAATTGAGCGTTCTATATAATCCTTTTCTTCTTGTAATATTGTCGGATGGGTCGCGGGAGAATCGTGAGCAACCAGTAAGAAGCAGATAACCCAAAAAACATTCAAAATTGCAAAAAAATAAAATGGGGATAAAAATGCAAAAGCACCATATTTGTCAATCAAAATTCCACCGATAGCATAACCCAGAACTGGACCTAAATATAAAAGTTAACTATCCAATCAATAGCTGTTCATAAAATGCCAAACGTATCTTTTATGAAAAAAGTGCGGATGCGGACAACTCTCCTCGGTTTTTACTTTTGGCTCGAAATTAATATGAGGGCGTTTTTGTGCGGGATCAAAAAAGTGTTTATTGCGGCGGTTTGAATAAAGAGTAGCCAAAAAATAATAGGAGATAATCACTCAGTTTTATCTGGATTTTCGAAGAATTAAAATTGAACTTGTATTTTGTTCAAAGTAGAATCTCAAAATAAATGGACAAATGTCGCGCAAACAGCTGACCTAAAACTTTTTAAAATATTTGTACTCGAAAGCTCAGACTTAAAAAAATAATAAATTTGCTCAAACGTCAAAGTTATCTTAGGATCAAAGACGATCATATTAATTTATAATTGTTCATCTGATAGAAAAACCCGAGAAGTTCGTTGGAGATCATCATTTTTATATTTGATGTTATAAATTCAGCTAGAATTCGAAATATGATTTTACGTCGAGCTTTTAAATGATCATTTTATCCAGAAGTTATCCCCATAGAAATTTTAAGTTTAACCTCCTCACACCCAGAAACGAAACTCGCTACACCCAATGCCTATCTAAAGGCAACTTTGAGCGCTTATCACGGGAAAACTGGAAAAGATATCAATTTACTTATTTGTACTGATTGAGATCAAGATAAAATTAAGTGAACACACGTAACATTTAAATTCGAAGTTTGTAAACTAGATAACTGCGAGAAGAAAGAGAGTGTTCAATCACTTGTCTTCTGAAAAAACCATACATTTAACACTAACATATAAGTTACAAATTAGGAGTGAACTTTGGCTCTTGGAAGCTGGTCTCAAATTGGAAATATGATATCTTGATCGCTTACAAAACAATTATTCATATCGCTGGCGTCGAAAATATGCAGAAAAATGTGAAAAATATGCATCAGCTGAAAAACTAAAATCAGTACCACCTTATTTTCTATATTGATCGATTGTCTTGTCGGCTCTATTTGGGTTAAATTGCCCGTTCATTCTTTCGAAAAATAATTTTTTAAAATTTTTATTATTTTGAGTTTCATAAAATCACTTGTGAAAAAATTATTCTTCGTATAGAGACTGCAGATAAAATAAACTCATATAAAAGAATCCAAATACTTCCTAAAACTTGTTTCATAATTTCGATATCATGTATCGTTTTCACACAATTAATTTAAGAAATTTTGACGAAAATCCAAAAAAAAGAGGAAAAAAATAAACTTTCGAACGGCTCATCGTATAAATTTTCAACAATATTTTGGAAATAAAATGCAAACTCTATGACATATTTTGCATTGTAGTCTGTGACGATGTTATTTCTGCGCCGTTTTGCCTCCGAAAATTTTTTGCCTTTAGATAGTCAAGGGTGTGAGGGGTTAACCCAGATCTAAGCGAGAAAATATACCGTTGGTTCGCAAAACATTTGCTCGCCGCACTCTGAGAATTAAAAAAAAAAATTTATAAACTTTTTTCGTAGGAGACCATCATACAGAGAAACGCCTTGATCGGAGAATAAACATCGACGTTTGAAGCAATTTTTGGGGCAAGCCAACTTTTCATTTATCCAACAATTTATGAAATATCTTATCAGTATTAGAAGTTTAAAACAACTTGAGCTAACTGATCTCCGAATATCTCTCCTTATTTTTCAAATTTCTAACTTTTTTTACATTTGTTATTCTTAATAAACTCATCCAAGAACTTCTCCGATTTTAGTCAAAAAGCTAAAACTATACTTAGGGTTGATTCCGGGAATGACCTCAAAAACTGCTTTCCTATTCGAGATAATTGTTCAAGGCTTCAGATAAAAAGATGAAAAAAGGCCTTGGTTTAGCTCCAAAAAATGACTTTTTTCGGTTTTATGGGTCAACTTGGAACATTTTTCATTTTTTCCGTTTTTTGGATCACAATAAAAAATGCAACAAAATGGCTTCTTGAAATTTTTATTGAAATCATGAAATATTTTTAGGTTGAAAAAATTAAGCAAAGTCTTCTAGCGAGTGGCCTCTGAAAAGGAATTAGGCTATCGATTTTAGGCTTTTTGACGATAAAATCATTCAGCGAGGAGATATCAGAAATTTTAAATTTTTCGTACGCCCACTAATAATGGGTTTTTCAGGAAAAATATGGCGTTGGAAATTCGGTTTTAGGTCTGTTTGCTCAAAATCGATGAAATTTACACGTTAAATTTGCCAATTTCGGTATATTCAGAGTTTTGTTAAAATCATTTCGAGCACTGGTATCAAAACGTTTTGACAAATAAGCTTTTTTTTTGCAATTGATGGCGAAGAAATAATATGGCGTTTTTTTCGGGATATCTGATTTAGTTTTTGATGCCCACATGTGCAAAGTTCAGGTACATCAAAATTTTCACCATTTCACCATCTTAAAAATATGTTTGACATTTTTTTCGAGATTTTTTTTTTTTTAATTGGTCCGCGACGAGTTATCGGTCATCGATAAAGGCGCTCAAAAAATACAGCATGAATACTCAAAAATACTTGGTAAAAATCCAAATTTCGGAAATTTATTTTTCGTCAAATCCAAATAATTTTCATTTTTTCGGAATCAAACCGATAACAAAATTTTGAATGCACCAAAAAATAAGTTTCTACCATGTATGGATATCAAGAAACTGATTCAAGTTAAATTAAGGTCATCGATCGAAGAGTTCAAAAGATAAAGCATAAATACTGAAAAGTTTTTTTTGGTGAAATCCGGATTTTTTCGGAAGCAAACCGATTACAATAATTTGAATGCAACAAAAATTAAGTGTCTACCATATATGGATCTCGAGAAACAGCCCCCGTCGGTTACTCCCTTAACCGACAGATCGTGACTATTTGAAAAATGCGGAATCTAAGCATTTGGTCGGTTGATACGCTCAAATTTGACTTATGAAATCGGCTTATTCTACAGTTCAGGGTTTTGATTGAGTGCTTGTATCCCGCGTTGTTTGTTTCCTTCAAATAGTCACGATCTGTCGGTTAAAAGCCATTAAGGGGTGCCATAAGTATGGCTGATTGGTACATTTTTTCATGACATAACTGAGTATCTGTACAAGTTTAAAAACCCACTTTTCATGGAGACTCCATTTTCAACTAAACCCGATGTTAGATTTTTTTTAAAACGATATTAATTAATTCCAGACATTTTCGGTTGTACATCGCTAAAAAGTGGGTGAATCATTCTGTAAATCAAAAAATTTCCTTGTTTTTTTTGCATAAATTTTGGGGCCGTGATTTATTTGGCTTGCGATTATAATCACGGGATTCAAAATAATTTTGCAATAATTTCATGTGAGTGATTGACGATAAATTATTGGATTTCAGAAGTCGACGATTTTAAAAAAAATGTAATATTTATTTGATATAAAGTCCAATAATTGTCCAACAATTATTGGCTTATTAAAAGCTTGGAGACAAAAGGGGGAGAAAGAGAGTTTTGTCACGTCGCCATAGGCCAGACAATAAATTGTTGATGTTGATGTCTTTCCTGATCTAGTGTGTAGTACTTTTTACATTTCCGATTTAAAACTGTCTATTGAAGATAAGGTCCGATACAGTTATAACTAATACACGCGATGAATAAAGGATTTAGACGATTTGAAATAAGAAATTACAAAACTTAAAAATTGGTATCGATGGTTCTAAGCTTTCTTGTATAGAATTTTTTTCTGGTCATTATAAGACCGAGGTTCTTTTGGTTTTAAAATTTTTCAAAAGAAAACTTTAAAGGTGCAGAAGACCTTTCAGTCCGCGGGTTCTCACGGGAGTTAAACAATCAGAATAACAAACAAAATGCGCGGACTCGAAAGCGAAGGATTTTCTCCAGAGGTAAGATTTTTTGCAACGTTATCGAATGAACCGGCTGGTAAAAATTGACCGGGAAAGTAAAGCTTCCGGTACCGGATGTGATATTTCAATAAATTACATGTACCAAAAGGTACACAATTATTGGTTCTTCTGAAAACGATATTATGAACCAGGGGTCAATAGTATCCAAAAAGAGGGAATTAATATTATGAGTGAAAACTGAAAGTGATATTTTCCTATGCTATAAATTACTTCTAGCGCCAACTTGCGGTCACTTATGAGCCATAAGTTATGACCTTTAGTTTATAATGTCGGTTACAGAAATTGCACCGATAATTGCGCATCTTTTGATACATGTAAATAAATGAAATATCACTTCTGGTACCAGAAGCTATAGTTTACCAGTTAAATTTGACCAGCCGTTACATCTGATAACGTTGCAAAAAAGTTTACACCTGGAGAAAACCCTTCGCTGCATATTATATTTTCGCTCTTGGAACACAGTAAATGAAAGGATCAATGCAAAAAAAAATAAGAATTTGCTTAAGAAGGTGGCATAAACCCGGCATCCTTGAGTCAATATAACTTACGAAAATAGTAAGTCAGTAATATTTTTCATGCAGTTATTATAGTTACGCTGAACCGCGATTTAAATATGTTCAGCTTCATCAATCATTTTTATCCATCTAGGAAAGATTTGAGTTTGGGTTTTCATCTTTGAAAATCGTAAAATTTGAAAAAAATCGAAGCATTATGAAGAATTTTCCGCATTTTTTGTCCAAAATTTTTTTTGTTTAATAACTGAAATCTGCGGTAAAAACCACAAAAAAAATGCACTTTAACTTTTCATGGTTCCTACATATTTTCTGACCGCTGTTTGAAAAATAATAAAATTTTTATTTTTCATTTTTATCGACTTTTTCAGAAAATTATGAAATTTTTTCCCAAATCAAGTCCAAAATTTTATATCGTTGGTTTTGTTTGAACTTTCCATAAAAAATCATGCGAATCACATATTAAATTTTTGGCATCTATTAAAATCGCCGTATGTAAACTAATCGTAAGGTCGCCGCGAATATCATTTTTGAAACGTTGAATGAAAATTTAACACTTGATTGTGCACTCGATAGTGCCATTCGCGACTCGAATATTAAACAAATTTTATGGTTGTGAAAAATTCTCAATATAATGGTGGGTGTAATAGGCGCCATTTTGTTCAATAGTCAGTACATTTTTATATCAAAACGCAATTTAAGGTCAATTTTTATCTGAAAAAAACTGTTTTTCTCTACTTTTGCCAATTTTTACCCTTTTTCATGGAAAAAAACCTTTCATATTTAAGAAATTTTTGATTGTGCAGAGTAATTAGGTAACTTATTAGCGGAGTACACCCGACAATGTCTGAAGTTTATTAATTATCGTCTTTAAAAAAAAAATTCTATAGTCGGGTTAAGTTGGAAAATGATGCACAGTGCAAAGTTTTTTTGTATTTTAACTATAGTTAGTTTTTTTTAGGAATTAAAAATTGTAAACGTTTGTAAGAATGACAACTTTTTGAAGATAAAATAAAAAATAAATTTCCCACATTTTTTTTCTTTCATATATATGCTCTGAAAAATGTACGCAATCTGCTGGACTTATGCCAACCCCTTAAAAAATGTTTTAAATAAAACGAAACTAGTCAGGATTTATCCCATGTTACAATAAAAAATAAAGATTATTTTATCAATTCAATTCATTATAAATTAAAATTGTTTGTTTTTTTGTAAAAACTTAAAAATACATGTAATATCTAGTCTATCACATTTGTTTCTAGAACAGATTTTTTTCGTTGTTTTTTCAAAATTATGCACAATATTTTAGTACTGTATTATAGCACTGATGATGACAAAACTTATGTTGAAATATATATGCAAGTAATAAAGATTCACCTTTATAACAAATCATTATAAATTATTGAAAGTATTTAATTTTTTACCTAAGCTATCTCATGATATCATATATACTTTTTCCAACCGAAGTGGATTTTGAAACTTATTATGATCTCTATAGCATGTGTTCGAATCCCACTAATGTTTTCTTAGTGATCGTCATAAATATAAGAGGCAAGAGTGCTTGATATTGAGAGCGTAAACGTTGATTGTTGCGTTATATCAGCTGATCAATCTCACCGGCCAATAAGGTGACGTAGGATTCGATTATAGTGGAATTCGAACACGCGCTATAGAGATCATAAACATTTTCAAGATCCACTTCGGTTGAAAAAAGGATATACACAGTGTATAATACACTATATCATATAGGCCTAACTTTAGCCTTTATTTGGCAAAAGGGGGTTTAAGTGGTTAACTACTATACATTTTCAACCTCCACTTCGGTTGAAAAAAGGATGTACACTATATCATATACTGTATAGGCCTAACTTTAGCCTTTATTTGGCAAAAGGGGGTTTTAGTGGTTACCTACTATACATTTTTAACCTCATGATTTAGATTTCTGCAATCTAATACGTTTTTTATATCTTGACATGTAATTGTATGTCATCATACGCAGCTAACTTACTTAATTTAACCCTTGTACTCACAAAAAGAGGCCAAAAGAAATCGCGAAATATTTTTTGTTTAACAGATAATTTTTTAATTTATTTAATAATTTATTTTAAGGCATTATAATTCATAAAAACTAAATAGTTGATAAGCTTTCGATGTCTTATATCATTTTCAAATCAGAATAAATCAGTACCATTTTTTTCAATAAGTTTTATTTAAAGGTACACAAGTTGGTTATTTTGCATCTCTACTACCGTAAACTTTCAAAGAGAATCAAAAGCGTTAATTTTTTTTAAATGTTATTTTTTGATCGTTTTCTAACTATGAGCAGACAATCATCAACATAGGTCTAAATAATCTTTTATTATACAGTACAGTCAATTAAAACACTTGAGTTTTCCATCTTGAGTTATTTTTCTTGACAGTACAAACTGAAAAATTGCCATAAAGTTAAATTGAGCAAACTAATTTTTGATCATTCAAAATTTTATGAAAATTATTTCAAAATATTTCATATTTAACAATGATTAAATGTGAAGTAGTGCACTATTTTTTGGCCTAGTGTACTTAAAATCGACGAGCACTTTTCGATAAGCTTATCGATCATACGGTATTCTAAAATAAAAGTCAAATTAAGTCACAATCATTAAATGTTCTACCTAGGGCAGCCTTTATTTGTATATTTGGTTTCCCTTAAATTTTACAGTTAATGTACAGTTCCAAAATCCTTCAATAAAGTTTTATTATTATCGAAAAAATTATGATTGATTCCAGCATATGGAGAAAAATATCACTCAGAGCTGGACTGAGATTTGATCCCATTGCTAAACCTTCATTTTGGCGGTAAAAACTATTAATTGTTGAAAACGCACTAAATTTTAGTAACACACCGATCATAAACTCTTTAAAAATTGTTTGCGGTGGACAATTTTCACCAAAAAAAGTCTCAGGGCATTCATAAATTTTTTAAAGAATATAATCGACCACCCTAGGAACATTTATTGATGTAAAAAGTGAAGTCGCATCGATACTTAGTACGTCATAAAAATTTGTAAATTTTGAGCAATTATTTTTAAATTCAGCATTAAATGCCATAGTACTATTGACAGAGTATTTACACTTTCTAACTATCGGCTGAATTAATTTTAAATTATCCAATTTCGAGGCCTACTATTTCTAATTATTTTTAGCGCGAAGTTACTTTTTTGTTAACCTGCGAGAATATTTTCTCAAACTCTTTATTCTGATTTGAAAATGATCCAATACATCGAAAGCTTATCAACTTTTTAGTTTTTATGAATTAAAAAAATGCCATATATTATGGCATATCGCGAAAAAAAGCGATTTATTTTACATTTGACTTTTTAATTTTAACCAATCATCATTATTATGGATATTCTAAAATTTATTCAAAAGACTGGAGATTATATCAAAATTCTGTAGTTTCAATTAAAAGTAAATTCCATCTATCAAGTGATGATAGCGACACTAGTGATAGTTTTACTCCTTAATAAATTTAATGTTATGAGAATGATTTCATTAATTACCGCCTGAGTTTCAAGCAGCGTCGAGACGAAGAGTGATTTTTCAAAAAGTGCCACTAGGCTAGATTATTCATCCGATTTCCTAGAGAATTGTTTTCCTCAATCTTGTTCGAAATTCTCTATCCTTCACATGTGAGATAAAGGTTTGAGAGCTCTGAAAAGGGCTATATCTAAAAAAGCGATCTCTAAGCCCTTATTGGTCAACGGCGTTATTTCAAATGCTTTCATTGGTCCAACACGAATGCGCAACGCAGGCATAGAAACCTCCCATTCTTCCATATCCTGTTTAGATTGGAAACACACAATAACGGTAAAAATGTACTAGACTGGGAAATAAGCGTCCCTGATTGGCCGACAGGTGGCCTGTACGCTCAATTGCTGCTTAACCCACATACTCATTTTGGTAATCTATTACCAGCTCGACCCTGGAGCGCTTAAATTTATATA
>SCLH01000026.1:30025-42346 GCA_004367855.1 Oikopleura vanhoeffeni
TCACTATCATTCTAATATCAATTTAGACGAAATTTAATAAAAATCCTTTAAAACACATAAAAACGGATTAGGTCAAGTAAAAATCATGTTTATAAATGTTCTAATTCACTCAAAATTTTACAGATAAATAAAATGATTGAGTCGGGCGACGGTTAAACAATTGACAGTTGAGTGACATAAATTCTGTATCTGATACCTGTTCACGGGGGATTCATCCGTAACGTTAAAAAAGTAATAGAGGTTAATATCAAGCGGAGAAACAAAACAAGGATACAAAGAAAGGATCATATAATTGTGACCAAAAATAAGTGAAGAAATTGAACAGAAATGAGAAAAGTCAAATATTCCGAATTATGTGACAAAATCAAAAATGTCAAAAGATTTTCGGAAAGCAAATACAAATAAGTTGCACGACTGAAGTAAGAGTGGAATGCTATTTTATAATTTTCGGATGAAACAAATATAAAAAAATTGAACAAAAAAAGACATTCGATAAGTGGGACTTTTAAAAATTCTCAAAGTCGATTCGGAAAAGTTTAAGGAACCCAATAATTTCTTTAACAACAAAATGACACACGTGAAAAGACTTTGATACCTTTACGAGAAAGAAATATTGGCGAGAACATTGACGGATAACGTACATAGACCAAAGTGGAAAATATCTATTCTCGGGTAAAGATTTGAAAACATTATAACCATAAAGTTCAAAACAAGAGCGCATACGCAAGAGACCGGGATTAAATTTACGTGTTGGGCATGCAAACGGCACGGAGAAAACCTTTATTAAAGATAAAATAAAATTCAATTTCACAATTTGTTAATTAACCTAAATAAATGAAAATATAAATGACAGTATACAGAGAATAAATCTGCTGATGATTGCAATTAATATGTATTCAGACCTCTCCACGCGTGAATTGTATCATAGACAAAAATTGATGTTATTGCAAATTACAGTGAAATCTGTTTAAGTAGTAGCAGATGTCTCTAAAAATATAGGGGTTGGATTTCTAAAAATCTTGAAAACAAACAATTCTTATCAAAACCAAAAAATCTCTACAAGATGGTCAAAACATCTAGAACGGTCTCATTTTAATTTCAAAGATGATAAGTATAGGAGTCTATTATTCAACGATTCCCGAACAATGTTTGATATTACCGAAATAGTTAATTTGATTATAAGAATTTTAAGTTAATTTTAATGGAGGGATTTAATACAGCCATGCGCCTAGTGAACCACAAATGGACATTGCGCCCAATCGAACCTTTGCAGAAATTTTTTGCGAAAATGTGTCGAATCTGGGGGACCAACTCAAAAGGCCCGAAGTCGATTGGGCCAAATTAAGTTTTGTGCCAGTTAGGTAATTATATCGCTATTGGCGAAACCTATATAGAAAGCGATCGGACATATAACAGAACAAAGTTGGGGACATTATCAGGAATCTAGAATAGTTATGATGAGTCCGGTTCATAAAAACATAAAGTTAATAAATCATCAAAACAAAAGTTCAGGCATCGGTGTACCATGAATTAGATCATTAAATATCAGATGTAATTGCTAATCTTGGAGTATTTTCTGATTGAACAAAATAGATGAATGGGAAATAAGGTTTATGACACATTAGCACTAAAAAACGGAGCGATTTGCCGCTACCTGCCAAAGAGTGAATAAAGCTGAGAAAAGTCAATATTAATAATATAGCCGAATAACACTTAACCGCCATAAGTGCGCATGGAATGATATTTAGACTGATGATTTTTGATTAAAATAGTCATTATAGAAGAGTAATATTAATCTTCATAAAAGATTCCAAGACGAAGCACTAGCTTATTATCACAGCGCCACCTACCACATCCAGGGCCATGTCTAGTCAATATATCGACATATCGGACCGTAAAATGGTAGGACAGTTCACGGAACGCTAAATAGGTAACTACAACAACAACATTTGCAACGATAAGGAAAAAGGACATAGATTGCGGGGCAAAAAAAATCCACCAAATATAATTGAACCTTAGCATAGATTAAAATGAATGTTAATGCAGACTTTTTACATTCATAAACTCAAATGTGGGTATCAATACTAAGTGACAGTTCGATCTTTGTTTATAATAATTCAAGTGCGTACAATGATCACCTAAAAAACATACAGCAAAAATAAAAAATAATGCATATTTGACAGTTTTCGGGCATCCACAAGTTAGGAGTAAAAGATCAAAGAAGCGCCTAATGCTACATGTACACGATAAACCCAGGTGGGAAAGAAAATGGAACACACGATCTATACATTCAATATTTGATAATATAGGTTATCATCATTAAATAGTATTTGAACGAATTATATAAAAATATGTTCGGGGCGGCAGGCTGGGAGGACGGGTTTCTATAGGAGTTGAAAAAATAAATAAAGCCAAAAATATTTAGACATGAGTCGCGTGGGTCATAGTGGCCTCCTCAAACTATTCCATAAAACTTTTGATAAGACCAACTTCGCAAAAAGTATTTACTACATAACTTAAACACTGACTGAAACCAAAAACGCTACATTTCAATTCAAAGCACGCATCTTAGAAAAGATCATACCTAAAATTATTCGGCGAATCAATCTCAACGTAATTTGTTATTATACAATATATATCTGTAAATAGAAAAGATATATAAAAAACAATCTTCAGGAAAGCTATTTCACCTAAACCGATGGTGAATTAGCCGTAGAAAACCGGTGATGTACATTACAATAATTTCTTAATAAAAGTTTTACCAAGAATAACCAAAAGAATCAGGAAAGATATTTATAAAGGAACTAGGGCATCTACAACAGGCCGATCGATACATTGGTCGTTTCGGTAAGTCGAACTCACGCGCCGATAACATCATAAAAAGACGCGATACAGGACAACATAGACGATATTCTATCAAAAAATAAAAGTTTTTCTTAGAACTTGTTATCAAAGTCCATTAAACGGAGAGAAGTCTTCTTTCTCATCTTAAAATTCCGGGGGAATTGCTGAACAAGTCGTCGACCAACGTTCGAACACCATAAATCACGATACAGCTTTGAAACAACACCAAAGTTTCAACACGAATAAAAAAAGGAAAAACCAAACCAGAGACCGATTGGAAAATAACTTGGTTATAAGTGGTTGACCACTGAAACCCTCAGTAAAGAACCGGAGCTAAAACAGGGAAACCGCTAAACGTCATTATACATGTTGCACCATGTACAATATCGGAAACAATTACAATGTAACATATTAGTAACCTAGACTCGTAGCCAAATATTGCCGGCACACCATTTAAGCATTACGAGCAATAAATGAGAAAGTTAAAAGTATACGATAAACTTAACAAAATGAGTTGGCTTTTATGAAAATTCTACGAAAGTACGTATTTGCAAAAATTTGTTAAATCCCAAACAAGAACGTCCCGTGACAAAAAAATCAAACTTTTCATACCGAAGCGCTAAAAGACACGTGACCGGAATAAAGAAATAATTGGCCAAACAGACTCGGTGTTTTCAAAATTGCTTAAATGGTGAAAAAAGTAAGGGTTGAAAGTTGAAAACTTTTCATAACCAAGCGAAAAGATCAAGTACGTCATAAAAATGATTGGGCGCCAAGTCGCCAATAGTGGGCAAATACGCTCGAAAAGTGTGAGACAATACACACATAATAAGAGTTTGAACATAATATTCAAACGTAACGTATCTATTTCAAGAAATAAGGATGTTAATTATGACATATAAATTATTTTTGGTTATCTCACGGAGTAGTTATCAACGCCGAAGAAAAAGTTAAAACGTTGAGAGGTTGACCTGGAATTCTGACGTAATTGAAGGTAATTTTTCAAATGTACCTATAGTGGATATAATATTTTTTCAAAAGTACTCAAATCAGCGAAGACCCTAAAAAATCGGTAAGAATTTAATAGACCTAAGCATTACAGTATGCCCCAGTTGAATAAGGCATTCGGAATCCAGCTCGAATGGCTGATAGAATAAGAACTAGGCGAAAGAAGAAGAAAAAATGAAAACTACAGATGGTTTTTATTAATTTAAGATTTGTTCGTATATTGTGAAAATGCTGCTCAGCGGAGAATAGACAACGTCTAGAAGCCAAAACTCCAAAAAATTTAATAACTGAAGAGAGAAGTGCAGAAGGCCGTCGCGTAGATCGCATTCGTCAAAAATAAGTAAACAATAAATTTAGATCTTCACAAGAGAAGTGCAGAAACATAATGATTAGGCACACGGTAAAAATGTAAGTATATAGGAATGGCAAATAAAATAAGTAAACATTCATATTGCACTTTCTATAGTCTAGTCAGGACGATCGCAACTTATGGTTCGTATCTCATAAAGCCTAAAAGTTAATTTATTGGGTATCAATGAAGAAGATGGTCCTACATTAATTAAGCTAATTGAAAAATGAGTGAAAAGAACTGCTAATATGGGAGTAAAAGGAGCAACATTGGCTCAAACGATCTGGTACAATCATGTCAAAGAAAGTAAAATATAAAAGTAAGATAAGTGAAATCTGTGCTAAGAAATCATGGCCGTGGTATAGAAATTTCAAAAATACAAATTTATAAAGCAAGATTAATTCAATGAGAAATAAAATAGATGTACAAGTGTTAAACATTGGTTATTAAACGGACATTTTGGACGACAAAAGTTAGGTTATAGCTTATAGAATATAAAATGTTGAGTTAGCTGCATAGCTTCAAAAACATAACATAAATTACTTCATCAAAAGAAAAATATTATTCGTCCAACGATTTCTCAACGCAAAACCATAAGTTTTGTTCGCTCTACTTTGCAAAATGTTAAATCTGTTCAAACCATACAATAAAACATTAAAACGTCTAAGGGGTGCAAAACCGACATCGGATCATATAACTACGAAATAGGTAGTCATAACTTCATGCTTAGAATGTTAGCTACAACCTGATTTGAATAGTTCAGCTTCATAATATTATCCATTGGAAAGATTGAGTTCGGGTTTTCACTGGAATCGTAAAATTGAACAAAATCGAAATATGAAAATTTTCTACATTCGAAATTTTTTTGTTTAATAACGGAAATCTGGGGTAAAAAAAACAAACAAAAGAGCCATTAACTTTTCATGATCCTACATATTGTTGCCGCTGTTGAAATCTCCTCATACTAATTTTGCATTTTAATCGCTTTGCAGAAAAAGTAGAAAATCCCCAAATCAAGTTTTTCCAAAATTTTATCGCGTTTGAACCTCTAAATCAGGAGATCAGAATCAAATTAATGTGGCATCTATTAAATCCGTAGTCAACTAATCGGTGAGGTCGCGCGAATTATCATTGGAAACTGAGTGACGAAATTTACACTTGATGGCCGATAGTGCAATCGGCACTGATCTTTAAAAAATTAGGTTTTGAAAAATTCCAATAAAAGGTGGGGGAATAGGCCAGTTAATAGTCAGAGACATTAATAGCAAAACGCAATTTAAGGCGAAATAATCATCAAAAGTTCTTTTCTCGAACTGCCAACTACCCTTTTCAATGAAAAAAACTTTGATAGTAAAGAATCGACTGTGCAGAATTAGAAACAAGGGAGTAGAGGCCGAAATAACGTTAAAGCCTAAAAATTCTATAGTCCGGGAAGTTGAAAGAGCACAGTGCAAGGTTTTTGTATTAACTTATAGTAGGTTATTTTAAGGAAAAAAATGTAAACGTTTTAAGAAATGAACACTTATGGGAAGAAAAAATAAAAAATAAATCCACATTGTTCTCAATATGCTGCGAAAAGTACCAATCGCTGGACTAGCAACCTAAAATGTTGTAATAAAACGAACTAGTAAGATTATCCATTTAATAAAAAAAAGATGAATATCAATTTCAATCAGTATAAATAAAATGGTTTTTGGTAAAAACTAGAAAAGACAGTAGATCTGTCTATCAGCATTGTTTAGAAGCAGATTGTTTCGTTGATTAAAAGGATCAAATATTTAGAAAGTATAAGCATGGAAGAACAAAACTATTTGAAAGATATAAGTGCCAAGTAATGGAGAAGATGTACTTAATAACGAAATCAGTATACAATTAGCAAGTATAATTTTACCTTAAGCATCTCATATTATCATAAACTTTTTCCAACCGAAGTGATTAACTTTTACTACTTAGATGTCGAATCACTAATGTTCTTAGTGATTCGAGAAAGAAAGCAAGACTAGATAGAAGCGTAAACGTGATGTTGCGTATATCAGATCAATTCACCGGCAAAAGGTGTAGATTCATTAAGTGAATCGACCGCCATAAGATAATAAACATGCAAATCCACTCGTGAAAAAGAATTACACTGTTATTGACACTATATCATAATGCTAATAGCCTTGTTTGGCAAAAGGGTATGGTTAACACAACATCAACCCACTTCGGTTTAAAAAGGATAACTAACATTACGTAATTGTTCCAACTTAGCCTTAGTTGGCAAAGGGTTTAGGTGTTATACTTATCTATCTCATCCCATATAATTTCTGCAATTAACTTTATAGTATTAGTAAAGTCAATCATACCATACTCTTATTTACCTGTGACAAAAAGAGCAAAAGAATCGCGAAATATTTTTGTTAACAATAATATTTTTAATTTAAATAATATTAAGGCATAAACCAAAAAAATTAGTATAAGCTTCAGCTTAATATATCAACAATAACTAGTACCATTTTGTTAAAATATTTTATTAAAGTACACAAGTTTATGTGCATCTACTACGAACTTAAAGAGAATCAAAAGCGTAAATTTTTTAAATGTTATTTTTTGACGTTTCTAACGACAACAACAAACATAGGTTAAAAACTTATTATCACAGAAGTAATAAAAACTTGATTCTTCATCTTGATATTGAAGAAAACTGAAAAATGCATAAAGGTAAATTGAGCAAAGCAATTTTTGAATCATCAAAATAGAAAAATCAAAATATTCATATTTAAAATAAGAATAGGCACATTTGGCCTAGTCTAAAAGAGGCACTTTCGATAAGCATTGATCATACGGTATCTAAAATAAAAGCAAAATTAAGTCACAACATAAATTCTACCTAAGCAGCCTTTATTATATGGTCCCTTAAATTTAACAGTTAATGACAGTTCCAAACTATCTCAATAAAGTTTAATTAAGCAAAACTATGATGATTCACATATGAAAATACACCATAGCTGGACGAGATTGATCCCATTGCTAAACCTTCATTTGGCGTAAAAACTAATTCATTGTTGAAAAGCACTAAATGTAGTAACACACGACATAAACTCTTTAAAAATGTTGCTGGAACAATGTGCACTAAAAAAAGTCCAGCACAAAATTTTTAAAGAATAATCGACCACCCAGGAATACAGTTTATTGAGTAAAAGTGAAGTCGCATGATACTTAGTAGTCATACAAATGGTAATTGAGCAAATAAATCAGCATATCCATAGTAAATGAAAAGTATTACAACTCAACATCGCTGCATAATTTAATTCCAACGAAGCTACATCGTAATATAGCGCGAAGTTACTTGTTAACCTGGCGAGAATAATCTCAACCTATCTGATTGAAATAACAATACATGAAAGCTATCAACCTTAGTTAGATTAAAAAAATCCATATATTGGATATCGGAAAAAAAGCGATTAGCTTACATGACTTAATTTGAACAATCTCTATAGGATTCAAAATTATTCAAAAATGGAGATGATACAAAACGTATTCAATTAAAAGTAAATCCTCTATCAATGCTGAAGCGACACTAGTATAGTTACTCTAAAAATTTAATGTATGAAATGATTAAATACCATGGCCTGAGATTTCAAGCAGCGCGAGAAAGAGGATTTCAAAAAGTGCACTAGCTAGTTATCATCCGATTCTAAGAATGGTTTCCCAACTGTCGAAATCTCGTACCTCACTGAGATAAAGTGAGAGCTCGAAAGGGAATATAAAAAGCGAGTCGAAGCCTTATTGGCACGGCTATTTAAGCTTCAATTGTAACAGAAGCCAACGCAGCATAGAAACCCCATCTCATACCGTTAGATGGAAACCACAATAAGGTAAAATTACGAGACGGAAATAACGTCCCTATTGCCGACAGGTGCTTGTACGCCAATTGCGGCTTACCGACAGACCATGTAACAACATCGACCCTGGAGCTTTAAATTATAACAGGTGAAGACAATGGCAACACATCAGCTTTCGAAAAAAGTGTGCCCATTGTCTCACTGTCCGTCATGTCCACAAACGGGTTGCCCATTGGTCCACTATCCGATTTTTAATTGATACATGATTTCTGAAACTTAAACAAGTTTTGATAGTTATAGATTATATAATAAACAATCAATTGTAAATCACAAATAAATAAGGGGTGGGCGTAATAAGTTGGAAATTGTCGCAAAAACGCTAATACTACGCGTATCTAACATACGCGACTCAACTATCCGATTTGGGAAATGCTCGAGTTCAATTGGACAATAACCAAGTAAAATTCCTTAAAATAGCGCAAGCAGAATTGGTGCTTTTAAAGTATTTTCGTACAGGAATCTTCAGGATTATATAATATCTATGAAAAATAAATAAAGTATTTAAATAACGAATCGAAAAAGATACGAAAACCTTAAAAATGCAGTAAACAAAAAACGATGAGAAAAAAAATTCTTCAAGTAAACACCAGAAAACAGAAAAAAAAATATTTACTGAATACATTGGACGATTCAAGCTAGCCTAAGTGGCTTCAGATTGAAAACATTTTAACCTTGAAATCCGACACTCATTCACTGAAAGTCAAAAAAGTGATCATGGGCCGACGGAACCGGTACCGAAAGATAGTCTGAAATCGTTAAAACGCCTAATTTGCCTTTAGGCAACGGTTGACAAAAAAGCCCTTCTTGCTATAACTATAACGCCCACGCAAGAATCAAAAATTATTTTTTCAAAGGCGAGGTTTTGCGGAGGATACGTAGGTTTGCGTGAACTAACACCCGAAAACTATAGCGCCGGGCACCCTAAGTATTATAAATTATCAAAGATTATGGCAAATCGAAAAAAAGGCATAGAAAAACAAAAATTCAGAGGTCCATTGTCTCATAGTCTAAAAAATCAAAGTTGTTCTCGCAAAAATGTTCCATGGTAACGTTGCCATGGCAATGTGCATTGGTCACCACTGCATGCCATTATCGATACTATATGAAAATCTACTTTCACATTCCTGATCCTGGTCAAAGATTCCGATCTTTCTGAATAAAACAATGTCGCGTCGAAATGCAATGAATAGATGAGTTTGAAATTGAGAAAACTCTGAAACAAAAATAAACGCCTTCACCAACAGAATGATTAATTTTGTGTTCAAAAATAGATTTCGAGTCAACGAAAATTTTATTTGATTTTCTCACTCCAAAACAATTTTTCTAAATCAATTTCATTCCGAAAAAAAAAATATGCTAAAAAACAAATCAAAATGCAAGCTTTACTTGGAACAACAACAAAAATGAACTATTTCAGGAACTTTATGCTCTTTAATAGAGCGTCAAAACAAAATGTATTATGACAATAGAAAGCAACAAAATGACATCGAAAGTATAATGAAGAAAAATGAACAGTCATGTACAGAATATATTTAGATTTTAAGAATCAAAACAAAAAGGAAGATTTGACTAATCTAGTGATTGTATACCTGGAAGACAAAACGATCTCCGGCGGGTTAACACGCAAGAAATATAAAGTGGCAGCTGCTTAATAATTCGGAGAATCAATAATTTGAAATAATAAGAAAGATAATTCTCAATGTGATCTGGTTGATGTGTTTTCTCGGCGATACGAATCAACAGAACTTGCCGCTAAAGCCAGCGCAATTGCGAGAATTTCAGAACAAATTCCCAGCGCGTATATATATTATATATGTAAAACAAAATCACACCTGTTTTTCTTAAATTACAATACTACAGATTAACGTTTGAAAGTAAACGAGTAAAAATCACATTTCGAAAACAATAAAACGTTTTAAATATTTAATCTGCGCAAATGTTAACTCAAATATCCTAGTAAGCGCAATAAGAACCAGGAAAAAAATAGATTCAAAAGTTAGCTGTAATAAATTCAATTAGAGGTCCTGTTTAGAAGTGAGCAGACCGTTAAGGATATACCGCGCCTAAATGACATATTTCGATAAATATTACGAAACAGACGTTCAAGAATAGCAGATAGCCGTTGTAGAAAGAGCCTCAACTTGCGAAAAAAAAAGCCAAATTTGTATGACAACACTCCTCAAAATAGCGGCAAAAGAGCCATAGCCAAAACCGAAAATCTATCTCTTCCCAGGTTATTTGAAATAAACACAAATTTAACTATGCAATGTTATAATTAAATAGCAAAGTCGGCTCGTCATTTCAGTATGTTGCCGTAAAGCCAAAAATGGGCCAATTCCCTAACGAATTTGGCAATGCCTATCAATCAAATTAACATCACGAAGCAGATCTAGAAGTTCTGAAATATTTGCTTAATTCACATAATTATTAAAAAAATAAGGTAAAATTAAAAATCGAAAGGTTTGGTTTATAAATAAGGTAAAATTTAAAATCGAAATTGCTGTTGTTTTTGATTTAAACCGTTTTGGTCAAATATTTTTCGACCATGTTGAAGAGCTCAAAATTCCGCTCTCATTTTTTATTTTTTTTCCGTCAAAGCTTAAAAATAGCCTCAAGTTCACCGGCTGAAATGAAATTTTCGGTCAAATTCCTATGTACACCAAATTTGTCATCACGAGCAGATTCTAGAACTGTTTCTGAAATTTTAATATCTTGCTTAATTTTCAAGTTCTGGTGCTTTTGATATTTTTAAATTGTGTGAAATTATATTCAATTTAATGATTCAGTCAATTGATTAGCACTAATTAAATAGATATTGTCTGTTTGATCAGTACTTTTCTTTTAAGTTACCACTCCTGCTGTTTTCGTGTAAACATGTTCGAAGTTATAAAATGGGATTTTAAGTTTTCGGAGTTGAGAAGGTAGAAGCGCAGCCTATTTTTCTCAGGAACTCACTGCTGCCTTTTGACCACTTCTGCCTTGAGCAAAATCTTTCGCAAAACACTCAACTTAATCCCTTCCGCGCTTTCAAAGCCCGCGGCGTCCCTTTTTTCTATTATAGTCCTCTCTTCCGTCATATAAGATATAATAATATGATATACGTACATCACGTATGACATATCAACGTATGACATAAATCGTCACTGATAACCTCTATTTTTGTACAGCATATATTATATTAAACAATTGCGGTATTGAACAATTTTCCTCGGATAAAGCTAAAATATTTTGGACGGTCTGACCATGAATGCAAATAAACTAGCAATAATAATATATAATTATATTCTCATAGTTATAAGCAAACGTTTTCGAATTTTATTCTTAATTCATTTTCAAGGTTTTTATCTTTAAAATAATACACAGAAACTTCAAGTTCACAAAAATTGCTCGATGTCGCTGGAAACCGCTAATTATAATCATTCGAACAAACAAGATGGATTTTTGAAAATCTTACGTGTTTGAATGGTAATACTAGGGTTTTTGATTATCTTAAGGGGTTGGTCGTTGCAAAAAAGTTGAAAATCGGGGTTATCAACGTAACGCGCAGTACTACTTAGGATACACGAGGTTTAACTGAACGTGTCGTTGAACTCAACGAGTGGCTTAACCCAACAAGCGGTTCAAACTAACGAGTGGTTTAACCCAACGAGTCGTTGGCTTGAAGTGATCGTCTAGGTATAGACATCAACGAGGGGGTTCGACAACGTCGTGTATGTTAGTGTACGAGGCTTGCATAAGTGGAAGTACTACACTAGATTCTAAGATTGCTTACCGGCCAATGAGAGGCGAGTAGGGCAATCAACCTTGTATTCATTCAAATACAAAGATAAACTCGGCACACGAGATATTATACTATTTGGGTAAGTACAGAGATAGATTTATAAGACTGTTTAAATAACTGAATAAATAGGTTACCTATATCAATTACAAGAATATTGTGTCTACCATCGCAGGTTAAGCATCTGAAGCAAACTATAGAAGAAGTTCACTCAGAAGCATTATCTGAAGAGACTTAGGAGTCTTAACCTCCTCACACCCAGAAACGAGAACTTCGCCTCATTGAAATAAAATATTTCATACAAGTAAATTTTGGGAAAAAATAAATATTAGCTATAAACTCTTAATGAACATATTGTGAAAATGGTAGGTCTTGTGCTCCGGATATGTTAATTTCTGCGCCGTTTGGCCTGCCGAAATTTTTTTTGCCTTTAGATAGTCAAAGGGTGTGAGGGGGTT
>SCLH01000026.1:42367-75212 GCA_004367855.1 Oikopleura vanhoeffeni
AGAGTATAGCCTTTACATTCGCTACAGACGTAGAGAATACAGGTACTTTACTCTTATTGTTACGCAATATAGCCAATTGGTCGCAAAGAGTAACAATCTTAACCAAATTACTACTTTTCCTCGGATATCATTGGAACAAAAAAACTCGCATCCTAAAAAACATCTAACAGTAACGGATGGCTCCGTCTAATCAGAAACGTGCTTACAAAACTGACGTTCATCTATTTTTGAACATGTATCTTCTCTCTGAATTTTAAGATACACATGATTTATTGACTTAAATTGACTGGCATAACGTAGAGGTCATCTAGGGCTTTAGAATAATTCCTGGATTTGGCTGCAGATCACCAAAAAACTATTTTTACCCTATTTTAGGTATCTCAATCAAATGTAATTCTCCTCCTGGATTTAAAGTTACACATTCGGAACCTAGATGATCTGCAGCTGAAGAGTCCGTGCAGATCAGTAGAAGAGTTTTTTTCCAAATTTTTTCGTAGTTTTTTAATAATTTTGTTTCCCGTGTGAGCACAACACCTTTATAAAGGTGACTCGCATATTTAAATCATCTAAATATGCAAAAAACATCGTAGAATTGTCTCCTTCGAATACATTATAAAGAATTTTTGCAAGATTTTCAAAAAAGTGACTTTTTTTTTTTGGAAATTTTGTTCAAATTTTACGGAGGGTTGATTTTTGAGATTTTTTCCATCTTTTACCTCTAAAAAAATTAAATGCGACCTATTGCGTCAATTGAATTTGAAAATAGTCAGTTTTTAGGAAAGTGTTTTGTCCATGTTGACACTCAAACGAGATTAAATGTGTTACAGGAACAGATATTTTTTTTCACAAGTGATATTTTCAATTTTCATTTTAAGTATTTCACAGAAATATTTTATTATTAAAATCATTCGAGCAATTAAAATATTGTCTCAACAAGGTCACTTGATTAGTATATCGACCCTGAAATGAATCAGAAGTGTCTTATCTGCCTTTTATAGGGGAAAATAACCATTTTTTTATGAAAATGTTGGTGATTTTTTCAAATTTTAAACCTATTTAAAAAATCATTTTTGATCTGTAATTTTATATAAATCAAATCAAGAAGAAACGATGACATAGGTCAGATCCTTGTCATCGATTCCATACCAAATAAATTTGTGAACACACACTGTAAGGCTTGTCTCACGTGATATGCTGTACCTTCTCTTATATGTAAATTCAATCTAGAACTAAATCACAATTCTAGAATATCAAATGTCGGATGCAAAAATCATAGTCGTTTGAACCTTCCTTATGCCCAAAACACAAAATGAGAACTCTAACCTCACCTTGCGGCTTCTGTCACATACGCGCTGAACCAGTCACCTTCTATAAAGGTACGTCGCGTGCACTTGGCGGGAACTTTTTTTCTTGCTCACTGGGTTAACTTTCAAAAAGTGCAAAAAAAACCAACTTATTATACGAATATTTTTGAAGGCTATGTTAAAGTCTTCCTAACATGTATTAAAAAAACGGAGTACCTAATCATTATAATTGTTTCATAAAAAAGCATTTAAAATGAAAAGTTCGACATTGTTTTTCATGGGCCTTAATTTTGCGACGCCCGTTCCTTAAGGGAGTGTTATTACTTGCCATTTGGCCAGCTTTCAGGATTAAATGCGGGTTATACCTGCCTGTAAGTCAGCCACAAGAAAATGATCATCAATATGTATTATTATGACATTCGTATGGCTTTGATATGGTCGTTAGTTATTCTCTCAAACGGCAGAAAACTGTGCCAATTAGGAATAGTGAGCAGCCATAAATGACCGGGCCCAATCTTGGTAAGGTTGTTGATATGAAACCTCGACATGATTAGGTTATTAGCCGACGTTTTTAAACACACATTTATGATACATTTCATTTTCAGAATTGCTTTTTTAGGACGGTTAAATTGATACACATGGTCGTTACATGTCAACAGACTCAACACGACCAAAATTTGTAGTGGCTTATATCAGCAGCATCGATCTCTTGTTCTCTATGTTGTATACTATCCATCTATTTTTGTCCGACAAGACCTTTTTAAGACCATTTTTTTCGAAAACTAGTGGTAATAATTACACTATGTAGGTTCTTGTATTTAGGTTTTATGATAGAACCAATCCATGTTTGTGTTACTTGTCCAATATTTCACGCCTATTCTCGTAGGCATCCGTGCCCGATTCCTGCGTCAGCATATTAATCATCAACACCTAGTTACCCTCCAGAATCGTTTGCAACAGCGATTTTATGGTGTGATGTTTTGTATATTTCGAGATTCTGTATGAATTTTTGAATTTTCACAAAGTTCAAGACTATATTTTGTGTAAAATTCCTTGTCCGAATAGAGACCATTGAGGGAATCTGATAATACAGGACCCATTTTTCTAATCGGACAAAAAGAATATGTTGCCGCGTTTTGACCGAACGTCCTTTGTGTGGGATTGACGTTTTTATATGTGTGAACTTTTTATTTATTCTTATTTGAACAAACTTTGCCATTTCCGAATTTTTAATACTTTATGCGAATATTGTTTCCACTCTCTAGGCTGGATACTCATGAATTTTATTTATCTACTCTTAAATCTATTCCTCTACGTTGATCACGTTTCGTAATTTTTTGTAAGGCATGAGGACTTCGCACTTTATTGTTGTGTTCCAACTCTGCTCAGTTCTACTCTCGAAGATTCGATCTCTTGTTTCGTTTAGTTGAATGCCCATCAATCATATTGTAATTTCTTTTTTGTGTACTGATTGTACTTTATTAGTTCATGTTTTTCGTGCTTCAATATTTTTGCGGAGAGCGCCAAACAGCGTTAGTCCTTTCGCTTACTTTATACGCAGCTCCTCGGAGCCTTCGCCTAATTATGACGATTGTACCCCGGATTCTAATTCTATTTTTTATGGAAAAGGCTCTCCCGTGATTTTTGGCAAAATATTTTTCGAGTTTCTAAAAAATTAAAAAAATTATGTTGCCGTTTCAATTTTTGTCAATGACCGCTTCTAGGCGCCATCAGTTTAGCTTCGGCTCGCAATTCTTCAAAAAAGTTATCAATTCCATGTTGTAAATCCTATTTTCAAAATTTAACAATGTTTGTTCAAAAAATTTATCTTGAACGTTTCATGTTTTGCTTTTGTTATTTTTAATTAAACCGTCCTTAAAATTAAGATGATTTTTTTTTTAAAATTGAAAATTTTCATTAACATTTTTTTGGCCGTCATTTTAGCGTTCTCTACTTATTAAAGTAGGAAGTTGTTTAGTGCTTTATAAGGCGTCACTACTTATTTAAGTAGAAGAGTTGTGCTTATTAAGCGGCTTCTACAGTCCACTTTGGGACGTAGGAAAGTTTTTCGCTATGCAAGAGCGTCTCTACGTAGGTTTCCGTAGGAAATCAGCGGCAAGCCTCTTTCGTGTAAAAAATACCACGTATTTATTAAACCAATTAAGAGTTATACCTAAAACAAAAAGAATAAAAGTTTTAATTTTAAAAAAAATTGACAAAAATTATCTCGTATTTTTTCTCTTGAAAAATATGTTTAACTTGGTCAGTCAGTTTTTCTGGTACCTGTTTCCTGTGTGCTTATTGGCAGCTCTTCAGATTCAAAATTGCGGGTTCTGACTGACACAGAATGCAACACAAATGTTTCTTATTTCTATGTTTTAATTGCGTTGCTGATTCTCCTACAACGGGAAATAGGAGATGAGCACCAAAACGATTGTTTGTTGCTCGACACATGAGTTAGGCAGGCGCGAACCACAACTTTTGTCGTCATTCGAGTACGTATTTCTGTCACGAGAGTTTTGAAGAAAACTGGAAGTCTCATCCCTTTGTCCATGCTGTCGATATCTTCAAGACATGGTCGTTGATATCCAGACATCCTTCATTGTCAGTTCGTGCGAATCATAGAATCTTCGACGACTTCCATCTTTCTATGACTTTTACTAAAAAGCATGCCGGGTTCAAAAAGATTTCGCTTCAAAAAAATAGGTCTGGGCGGGCAGACCTCTGGGGGTTGGCTGGAATGAGCGCGTCGAATCATTATTCATATATTCCTAATTTGACCAAATACGGTTTTAGAAATTTGACAGTTTGAATAGAAAAATCGAAATAATTAACATTTGATTTTTCTTAAAGCTTTTTACTGTATGTGTTCTAATTACACACTTGACCTTCAACGAAATTTTTTAAAGCTTTCTTCCGTTTATTGTTAAATGTTCAATTATTTCTTTTATTTTGACGACCTTTTCCAATTAATTGACATGCTTTTTTTACAGAACAATCCATTGTATGTTAGTTATGATTTTTACCAGGGATCGGCAACGCTGCGGCTCTGGGCCGGCTTTTCGGGCCAGTATGAGTGCCAGATATGGACCAGGCCTGGGTCAAAAAAGCCTCGACCCGCCACCGCTAGAACCCAGCAAAATCGCTGGCCCAGCTGTCCCAGCCCAGGCTAAAAAAGTGGCCCAAGCCCCGCAAAATTTTCAGTTTGCCGATCCTCTGATTGTAACAACTTCTGACAATGAACAATCCAGCTGGAATAAAGAAAAACATATTTAGTTGTTCATAACCAATAATCATTTACATGGCATAAATTATATTTCATTATCCATTATGTAGATAAAAACCGATTTTACAAATTCACAAAAACTTGTGGCTGGTATCAGTTGGTGCGAAAGTAAAGGCAATTAAACTTACGCGTGGCGGCACAGATGCTGGTTTAATGCCTTCATGTTCCTCAGAGATACTGTCTTTTTACTCGGTTGTTCATTCTCAAGGGTATACGCTATTGATATGTTCTCGATCTCTTAAAATTTGGCACAACATCGATAGAGTCAACCTAGAGTCAAAAATATTGGAAAATGTCAAAGATTTTTTGCATTTACGATAATTTACATATAAGTTTTCCAGTAATTCATAATCGCTGAATACTAGAGACTTTAAATACTGTTGCAATCTGAATACTTAACAAAAAAGTGTATCAGCTCAAATTTTTTTTCTCAAGTTTGATTTTGAGGAGTTCCTGAAGGAAACTTCATTTATAATCTCAAAACTTAATGGCGGTAATAAGTTACATAGTTTATTATAAAGAATACAAACTTTTACTTTGAGTTAGAGTTAAAGTTTAACCCTGCGAAAATGAATGCTGGCTACTCAATTAATTGACTGCAGCTTGTACCCTGCTATTCTTGATGAACTTAATTATATGAAGCACAATTCCGTCAGAAAAATCCAAATTTTCGCTACAGTTGAAAAATAAAACTGTACCAGCTGATCGTTTTAGGTGCAGCTGCCATGGCAGCCTGCCAACAACGTTTGCCTCGCTCTAAAATTATATAAGTTATAATTCTTCTTTGTTTTAGACTCATTCTGAATATTTTTTGTTATTTTCGGAATTTTGTTTTTGAAAAATTGAAAGAGTCACCTTTTTCTATCATCAAAAAGGTACGTGCATTTTTTCACAGGTACTCAACCGAAACCGTTCGATAAGGTTTGCTCGACCCATTCTCAAAAAGATTTCAATCAAGTCGCTGTATTAAATGTTCTACCTCGACCTGTCACAACTGTTTCCTGCTGCTCGTTAGGGTTACTTTTGCAGTAATGTACACTCAAATCCTTTTTCAACTAAAGTTTTTAATATTTTCGAAAAATAAACCTTCGAACCTTGCTCAGGAGAGCTAAATATCGACGAAAGTTTTCTTTTAAAACATTCGGCAATATTTGGGCACTTTGCGACGATATGGGTACTTTCTGGCGATATGGCGAACACAAATTCGTTTTTTCGTTCGAAATTTGAAACGCGGGTGATGATTGACATGTGTTTCCATCTATATAAGACGTTTTCACAATACTTTAATGAGAAAGTACCAAATGTGTAAAATTAACTTACCTCCACGGAACGGCAATCGAGATGAAATTCAACATAAGTAGATTTGAGAAATTTTTTTTTTTTCCCTATCTGGAAGTCTGAACGCTCATTCCATGATCGCACTTCAGGGCTTCGCCGCATTTTCTGACAGATACGATATGCGCATTCTTGATGAAACACTTTTTACTGTGTCTATAGTATTCTTCCCAATATACCATCAAAGTAATGTCTTCAGGTGATCCAGGCAACTTTCTTAACTACAGCAATTTTAAATATTGTTTTTTGAATTTTCGAGTTCCGCAATAACTTTTCGAATTCGACAAATTATGAAATTATTCTTTGACAACTTACCGACACCATTATAAAAGAATTGTTTTTTCTTTTGTTCAATTTTTTTCAATATTTGTCTTCAAAACTCAACTAAAAACACTTTTCAAAAGGCCACTTTAATTGTTCACCGTAGTTACCACATATTATATTAATAGTAGGTTGCGAATTATGGGGAAAAGACACGAGTATCTGAGAAAAAAAGCACAACCAAAAAACGGCAACGGGGGGAAAAAAATGGAGAAGCAGCATAGGGTGAAAAAATGTGAACTTATTTTTGGGATTTCGGTACAGTAAAGAACTATTTAGAAAGTTGTTCGAAACATTTTCGCCGCATTTCTAAAAAGGAAAACAATACGGTGCCCACAACTGTATTGCAAAAACAAAATAAATTTTCCTTTGAGGACTGAATCAACCAGACTAAAATAAGGCGATATGCACTTTTATTTATATTTCGTCAAGTTGTAGACCTCGATTTTTCGTAAGAGTTTGTGATCAGAGCTCTTGTTATATACTCTAGAATCATAAGTTTTGAACCAAAAAACTACCATTTGTGTGGAGAAGGAAAAATCAATTGCATATAAACCTGGTAACTTTAATACCAGAATTAAGCGAAGGATTATCAATACAAGCACAGGAACCTTGACCAAAGACTTGGTAGCCGGAGGGAAACCCAATCCACGGTTTTCATAAAAATATTGTATTTCAGTTCAAACTCAGATGAGCAAAAAATTGTTGGTTCCAAGAAATAGTTGCCAAATTTGTTAATTATTGTCGTCTCTTTATACCAAAAAATTTTAAACTTTTCCGACTTATGTGAGCGATAGGAATCAAGGGTGATTCCTAAAAAGACGCAGTTAAAATAAAAAATACTTTCGCACGACGATGGGGCAAAATTAGAGTTAGTTAATTGACAAAGTCCACATCAACTTAATGTAAATAAAAATATATAAGCCGTACATTATGTAGAAGTATAGCCTTTACATTCGCTACAGACGTAGATAATACAAGTACTTTACTCTTATTGTTACGCAATGGCCAATTGTCGCAAAAGTACAAATCGTTAACCAAATTCTACTTTTCTCGGATATATTTGAACAAAAATCTCGTATCCTAAAAAAATCGATAGTTACGGATGGCTCGTCCAATCAGAAACGTGCTTACAAAACTGACGTTATTATTTTTGAACATGTATCTTCTCTCTGAATTTTCAAGGTACAACAATGATTTATGACTTAAATTGACTGGGCAGAACGTAGGCAGGTCATCTAAGAGCTTTTTAGAACAATTCCTGGATTTGGCTGCAGAATCACCAAAAAACACTATTTTTACCTATTTTAGGTATCTCAATCAAAATGTATCTCCTCCCTGGATTTCAAAGTTACACATTCGGAACCTAGATGAATGTGCAGCTGAAGAGTCGGTGCAGATCAGTAAGGAGAGTTTTTCCAAATTTCTTTCTAGTTTTTCAATAAATTCTGTTTAAAATTTCCAAAAAGTTAAAAACAACAACTTATTTTATACGAAATATTTTTGAAGCTATGTTAAAGTCCTTCCTAACCATGTATAAAAATAAAACGAGTACCATAATTCATTATAATTGTTTCATAAAAAAGCCATTAAAATGAAAGTTCGAAATTGTTTTTCATGCGCCTCATTTAGCGACGAGCAGTTCCTTAAGGAGTATGAGAAAAACTGAGAGTTATCTTTTTGTCCATGTTCTGGAATATGAGGAATTTCGAGACTTCCATTTTTATGATTTATATAAAAGATGCCCGGGTTCAAAAAAAGATTTTCGCTTTAAGAAAATAGGTCTGGGCGGCAGACTCTGGGGGTTGCTGGAATGAGCGCGTCGGAATCATTATTCATATATCCTAATTTGACCAAAAATACGGTTGAAAATTTGACAGTTTGAATAAAAATCGAATAATTAACATTTGATTTTTTCTAAAGACTTTTTACTGTATGTGTTCTAATTAAACACTTGACTTCAAACGAAATATTTTTAAAGCTTCTTTTCGTTTAATTTAGTAAAATGTTCAATTATTTCTTTTATCATTTGACGACCTTTTACAATTAATGACATCTTTTTTACACAATCCATTTATGTGTAGTTATGATTTGTACCAGGGATCGGCAAACGCTGGGCATCTGGGCCGCTTTTCGGCCCAGATGATGCCCAGATATGGCCCAGCGCCTGGGTCAAAAAAAGCCTCGACCCAGCCCAGCGCAGACCCAGCAAAATCGTGGCCCAGCTTGGCCCAGACCCAGGCTAAAAAAAGTGGCCCAGCCCCAGCAAAATTTTTCAGTTTGCCGATCCCTGATTTGTACAACTTTTGACAAATGAAAATCCAGCTGGAATAAAAAAACTATTTAGTTGTATCATAACCAAAAATTTACATGCATAAATTATATTTCATATCCATTTTAGAGTAAAAAACCGAGTTTAAAAATCAGCAAAACATTGTCTTGTACTCAGTTGGGGAAAGTAAAGGCAATTAAACTACGCGTGGGCGGCACAGATGCTGGTTTATTGCCTATCATGTTCCTCAGAGAGTACTGTCTTTTTACTCGGTTGTTCATTCTTCAAGGGATATAAGCTATTTTGATATGTTCTCGATCTTTAAAATTTGCACAACATCAGATAGAGTTAACCTAGAGTCAAAAAATATTTGAAAAAATGTCAAGAATTTCAATTATAGATAATTTTACCAAAGTTATTCAATAATCGTTGAATAAGAGTTAACTTTAAATCACTTTGCAATCTGGTAATACTTAACAAAAAAAGTGATCAGCAAATTTTTTTTCTCAAGTTTGATTTTGAGGAGTCTGAAGAAAATTCATTATAATTCAAAACTTATGCGGTATAAGTTATACATAAGTTGTATTTATAAAGAAATACAAACTTTTACTTTAGAGTTAGAAGTTAAAAGTTTAACCCTCGAAAATGAACTGCTATCAATAATTGACCAGCTTGCTAACCCTGCTATTCTTGATGAACTTAATTATTATAACACAATTCCGTCAAAAAATCAAATTTTCGCTACAGTGAAAATAAAACTGTACCAGCTGATGGTTTTAGGTGAGCTGCCAGTGGCAGCCTGCCACACGTTCCTGCTCTAAGAATTAATATAAGTTATAATTTCTTCTTGTTTTAGACAATTCTGAAAAATTTTTGTTTTTTCGGAATTTGTTTTTGAAAAAATTGAAAAGTCACTTTTTCTAAAAAAGTGCATTTTTTTAACAGAGTACTCAAAACCGAAAAACACGTTCGATAAGTTTCTCGACCATTCTCAAAAATTTCAAATCAAGTCAGCTGTATTAAATGTTCTACCTAGACCTGTCACATTTTCCTCTGCTCTGTTAGGTTTTAAATCTTGCAGTAAATGTACACTCAAATCCTTTTTCACTAAAGTTTTAATATTTTCGAAAAATAAACCTTCGAACCTTGCTACAGGGAGAGGCTAAATATCGCGAAAGTTTTCTTTTAAAAAAATTCGGCAATATTGGGCACTTTCGACGATATTGGTACTTTTGGCGATATGGCGACAAAAATTCGTTTTTTCGTTCGAAAATTTAAAACGCGGGTGATGATTTGAAATGTGTTTCCATTATATAAGAAGTTTTACAATAACTTTAAATGAAGTAAAGTACCAAAATGTGTAAAATTACTTACTCCACGGAACGCAATCGAATGAAAATTCAAGTAAGTAGATTTGAGAAATTTCATCTTGGAATATGACGTCATTCATGACGCACTTCAGGGCCTCGGCGCATTTTGACAGATACGCATATGGGATCTTGATGAAAAACTTTTTACTGTGTCTATATATTCTTCTCAATATACCATCAAAGTAATGTTTCATGATCCAGGCAACTTTTGTAACTACAGAATTTTCGAATTATTGCTTTTTTAGAAAATTTTGAGTTCGAATTAAACTTTTCGAATTCGACAAATTATGAAATTATTTTGAAAAAGTTCCGAACATTATAAAAAATTGTTTTTTTTTTGTTCAATTTTTTTTCATTATTTGTTTCAAATCAACGAAAAACACTTTTCAAAATGGCCACTTTAATTTGTCACGTAGGTGACCACATATTTTTATATGCTGTTTGAAAAACCGTATGACATGTTTTTGGGATTTTCGGTCGAAACTATTTGGAAATATTTTGAAAATTTTCCGCATTTCTTGTCCAAAATTATTCAAACAAATTTTTTTGAAATCACCCGCTAAAAATATGGCGAATGCCACCTTTTATTTTTTTTCAAATATGTCCTCGTTTTGTTTTTTCGCTTTTGTTTATACTCTGAATCATAAGTTTTGAAACAAAACTACATTTGGGGGAAATCCTTTTTAACCTTCTTTAATCCAGAATTAAAAAAATTTATTACACCGAAACTTGCCAAATTGGTAAGCCGACCCATCCACCGTTTAAAATTTATTTCGTTCAACTCATGAAAAAAAAATTTTTTCGATGTGCCAATTTTTTTTTTTTCGTCTTTTTTCAAAATTTTAAATTTTCGATTTTGACGTAGAAATCGTATAAAAGCAAATTAAATAAATTTTCAACGGTGGATTGGTTGGTTTTAACAGTTCCTTATTAATAAAAATTAACCTTACTTTAATTTAGACACCTAAAATAACAAACGCGCGTTTTTATCCGAAAATTTCGAAGTGGCAAAAAGTTTTCCATCAAGAGAAAAAAAACAAAATAGTGCAAATCTGTCAAATAGCACCGACCCCCTTAAAGTAATTTGTAATAAAAACCTCAAATGCTCACGCAATTTCAACAATATTGGCTCTTTCGGCGATATGGGCACTAGCGTGAATTTACTTAAAAATCGTGAAAATGCGTAGATTTTTTCGGCAATATTGGTAAATGCAACGATATTTGGGCGTCTGTGGCGATATGGGCCAACCCCATGTATTCCATTTAAAATTATTAATTTATTCCTTGTCGAAAAATCAGTTTTATCACCTTAAAAATGTCTTGCCAAAAGGTCATGTGTTTGTATTTTTTCGATATTTTTGTCGGGACGTTTAGCAAATTGTCAATAACTGTTGAGTAACGATTGTAAGTGAATCGGTCAATATTTTTTGGAAATAGCCATTGCTGACCATGCAAAATTTTCTGCCTTCGAACACAAGTCTGGAATCAAATCAAGTGAATTACTGACCATAATCCACCAAAAAAAATGTGCCAACAAATATAATTCGTTAAAAAAACAGATTGCAAAACAACTTTGATCGTCATTTAAATACCTTATTGGATATAAAAGCCCAAGGTTATTCCTTGCCCGTTATTGCGGAATACGTATACAACCTCAATATTTGAGACCATCATTTTCGAAAAAAACGTAGAAGAATAAGCCAATCAGTGGCATTCTCAAGCAAAATAGATATTCAGGTGCAATCATAAATTCTCCTGAAAAATGCGGTCTCCCAGATAAGTATTGTATGTATATCTCTTTAAGACTCCAGTTGGACTTTGCTAGTTTGGTCTAGTACATTGATAGAACTTTGACAGTATAATGTACTGGACCAAACTAGCAAAGTCCAACTAGAGTCTTAAAAAGATATATCGAAGATTATATCTACGTGTCCCGTAGAACTTTGACGTCAGAGACCTAAATAATCGTGTGATGTGATTGATCAGTACACAAGAATCGTGTGCTTTTATTGCTCAATACACAAGTCTCTGACGTCAAAGTTCTACGGGACACGTAGGTATAATCATCGATTTAAGCAAAAATCGTCAATTTCGCGAAAGTTAGAGCCACAAAAAGCAAGCTTGTGCGAATCATCAGTGAAATAAACAATTATTTATAAATAATCAATCAAGTGGTGTATTAATATGCAGATGAAAATACCCAAGATTATCTTTCTTGCTTCGAATTTTTGGCGATGGACAATGACCCTTCATTTGCATTCGTAAAATCGTTTTGAGCTTACGTTCTCGCAGATATTCTTTTAGCAGCAGCAAAATATAGGGTTCGAAATGTAAAATATTTTTCTGACAGTTTGTAGAATTCTACACAAAGTTTCGTCGTATTTTAAGTTTCAGATTTAGAACCCCTAAAGAAACATAAAAGTAGACGATGTACAACAAAGGGATTGGCATTCCAATCTTCAAACAGTTAAACCTTATAGTTGCCCTCCCTATCAGTTATGTTTGTTGTTCTAGTTTTACCCGGTGTCCTTCACCCCGGTACTCAGAACTTTTCCTAGCCTGGTGCTGATTGTCACTGTGGTCAATCAGCGCGCCTGTTCTGATTGTAGAATACATACGAAAATCATGAAACTGAGAATGATTAAGTTTTTCACAATTTTCTATTTTTTTTATCTTTTGGTTCTAGAATTAATTTTCTTACTTCTCTGGTTCGTGAATTACTAGAGCTATTACTTAGAGCTATTTTAGTAGAGCTATTTCGTTGAGTCGAAATTGTGAAACTGAAAAACATAATGTGTTTTTGAACTTGAAAAATATATATTTTTGACAGTTTGAAAACTTTTCTTAGAAGTGAATTTTAATGTGATTTTATGTTTTTTTTGTTGCGAGATATAATAAAATGCATTTCTTATTAGTGAAACTAATTATTGATAAGCTTTCGATTTATTACAATCATTTTCAAATCTGTTTTTTTTTTGAAGTGAGCAATTTTCGCGAAACAAAAAAAATATTCTCACTTCCACAAAAAACAGATTTGAAAATGATTGTAATAAATCGAAAGCTTATCAATAATTAGTTTCACTAATAAGAAATGCATTAATGTGATTTCTTTCCAAAATAATGAAAATATTTGATGGTTCAATCGAAAATTATTTTTAAAAAATAGGTTTTCATATGTCAAATTTAGTCGATTTTCTAAAAAACAGTTTTTCACTCTTTTGTCAATTTAAATAACTAAGGTTCAATTGATTTGATTTTATGACCGAGAATAAATATGTGACCATTTGAAAATAATATTATTTCCAGGATATTTATTTATTGAAAACTAAAATAACAAAAAAAGTGTGCGAAATTTAGTCGCGCCCCATACAGATCAAATAGTTTTTACAGATCTATTAATCAATAAAATTTTTTTTTGACTTATCGCCTCAGCTGCAAAACTGTTTGAAAATGCAGATTTAGAAAAAATTCACATATTTTCAGCCACTTCAAAAAAAACATTTGAATTTATACTTTAAATGTGGCTTCAGGAGTAATTTAATTTTACAAAAAATTGTTTGGGCTTTACAATAATAATGGCATGTAGGAGGAATTAATTATGATTTTTCAAATTAAGTATGTGCCAATTGACACTTGTCTGACTACAGGGTTGTTCAGGAATGCTAAGTACACGAGTTAAGGGGGTACTGTTGGCTGGTTTTATGAGGCTTTTGGGGCTTAAAAAATGCTCCAAATTGATTTGAGGTGATAACAAAGTTCTTTTTTTCGATTTTTTTCTACAAGTATTTTCTACAAGTATTTTTTCTACAAGTATTTCTACAAGTATTTCTGTAAGTATTTTTTTTTAAATAAAGTTCAAAAATAATTCGTTCACTTTAATTTAACCACTAAAACTTCGAAATATCACCTTGACGTAAGCCAACTTTCTGATCAGTGTTTTCGTGGCTTTCTTTTCAGCTTACTTTCGAAAAAATCGAAGCAAATTTTTTTTGGAAATTTTTTCACGTGACCTTCAAAAATGTATATTTGAGTTTGGGGTGAAAATTTGAAAAACAGCTTCTAGAGAAGTTTATGTTTGTTCTGTGCTAGTATTTGCTGGCATTTTAGTGAATTCCAAAATATAACCTAGGAGGTGATAGATTTTTGATGAGAAAAATGCTAAAAATCGCAAAAAATTGGTAGTTTTCTGCTATTTCCAGAAAAATTAAAGTCATTTTTGAAAAAAAAAGCTTCTAGAGGACCTTAGTTTAAATATCACACGGGGTTTGTTAAGATTTGAGCTGATTTCAAAATAAACTCTGGGAGGAGATATATTTTGAAATTTGGTCGAGGGACACCTTGTACTGGTAACGTATCTCAGAGTGTATCGGAACAAAAAGTTATTGACTAATTAATTATACAAGCTCAAGGCTAGATCTACAACATGGCTAATCTTAATTGGCCCATAGTTTCTCTGTTAGGCTGATTTCTTATTCAGAAAAGTCAATTCCAGCGACAAGTACCCCTTTAAGGGCGTACTGGTCGTTGGAATTGATTTTTCTCGATTAAATAATAGCCAACCGGGGCGTCGGTGATATTAATGAGATTAGCCAGTGTGTAGAACTAGCCTTTAGCTTGCGTGCAAGATGTGCCAAAACTTTTTTGTATGCATCCCCCACACATAAGCGACACAAGAGGACCCAAGCCAAAAATGGTAAAACTATCTCCCCTAGGTTTTATGTTGCAATTGGCTGAAATTTTGACATAATTTGTAAAAAGTGGTAGACCAAAAATAAAGTTGACCAGTTTTTCTAATTTCGCTCTAGTTTTTCTAGAATGTGAGAAAAACCACCGTTTTTTGGCAATTATTTGTCGGAAAAATATATCTCCTCCTAGAAAAATTATAAAATTCATTAATTTTTATAACAAAGCTAGCTTATACAAATACGAATAATAAACTCGAGCACTTTTTGCGATTTCGACCTTAAATTCGAAATATGATTTTTTAAGGACCCATAGAAAATTGTCGAAAAAAAAAGTGCTTCGATTTTTTGTAAGTAGGCTCAAAAGAAAGCTACTGAAACACTGATCAGAAAGTTGCTGGTCAAGGTGATATTTTTAAGTTTTAGTGGTTAAATTAAAGCAAACGTTTATTTTGAACTTCATTTTGAAAAAAAATACTTAAAAAAAAATCGAAAAAAGCGCGAAAATTTCGAAATTTTTTTTCGATTATTTGGTCGGTTGTTCACTTTGTTATCACCCCGGTCATTTTGGCGCATTTATATTGCCCCTAAGGCCTCATTAAACCAGCGACCAGTACCCCCTTAAGGGGGTGCTTGTCACTAAAAACTAAAATTTTTGATTGTAAATTCCAAATTGCCGGAATAAATTACTCCGAATGGTGAAAATCCTTCGAAACGAGGTGAGGAACCTTTTTTTTAAATAAGTCAAATTTTGTTTGTTTTCTGAACTTTAACTCCTTCCTTGAAAAATATCGCGAAACTATATAAAAATTGGGCTTAAATTTCTTATTTCAAATCATCTTGAAAGTGCCTTACAAATACAAGTTGTTTTTAATCAAATTATAACCACATGGTTGCAATCATTTTTTTTTGAGAAAGTTTAACCTCATAAACTTAATGAATTAGTGCTGACAAGTTTAATTTTAGAGATAGAGTACCCGGTACCGACCCCGTATACAGTTCACAGTGTATTACAGTGTTCAGTGCATAAATACGGAATTTTATCAAAAAATATATTTCACTAAAATATCGCACAAATGTCACACCTCAAATTTTTTGGCCATCTGAACTCTTTTCTATTATCTATGTAATTTTTAACCTTCATAAAACAAAATTTGAATCGCGACTGGTATCTCCATTATATTATCCGCAATGATACTGAGTAACAATCTATCTTATTTCGTTTTACTAAATTATTAATTTTTTCAAGGCAAAATTAAAAGACGGCTGAAGTTTTAGCGAAACTAACCAGAAAATGATCATATCAGTCATGCATTCATTTTTGTGTAAATTTTATAAATTCGTCAACCCCTTAAGGGGGTGGTCGTCGCAAAATGAGGCTCTAGAAACAAATATAGAAACAGTATATAGACTCTCTATTAGAGAGTTTTGTCCAAATTTCAGTATAGACTATACTGATCTGCACGGACTCCTCAGCGGCACATTCATATACATGTATGTTTCGAATGTGTTACAAATAAATCCAGGGAGGAGAAACTTTTTTATTGAGACGCCTAAAATAGGGTCAAAATACTGCTTATTGGTGATTTTTTGGTGATTCTGAAGCAAAATTGACGGAGAATTAACTAATTTTGTGAATTGAGAACATATTTTAACCGGTTTTTCAGTACGGCACCAGTGAGCCACCCTTCACCAAAATCAAAAAAATTTACTTGCAGTTGATAGAGAAGGTTTTAGNCTCCAGTATTTTTTTTCTCATTTATTCTTATCTGCCCGTTATCGACCCTTCCAGTCCAGCTGAAGGTCAGGGCTATTTTCCCAGAAATTCCCACATTCTACACCCACAACCCCCTTAAGGGGGTAGCAGCGATGTGGCAGATTGGTACATTTTTTCGGAGTGATTTTTGAAAGAAAAAAATGTGAAATTTTTTATTTTTTATCTTTTATAAAAGTGTTCATTCTTGCAAAAGTTTATATTTTTAATTTCCAAACATACTTAAGTATCTGTAAAAATATCAAAAAACACTTTTCATTACAACTCTATATCCAACTTGACCCGATGTGGGATTTTTTTTAAAAGGCGATATTTATAAACTTCAGGCATTTTCGGGTGTAATGCACTAATAAGTGGGAGAATCATTATCCACATAAAAAATTTCTTTCATATGAAAGTTTTTTTTCCAGGGAAAATAGAGAAAAACAGCTTTTTAGGAAAAAAAATTGACCTTCAATTGAGTTTAAATATAAAAAACTGTCCTGATTTTTAAAAGTAAAGTAGCCTATTACACCCGCAATTTTATATAGATTTTTTGGATAAAATAAATTTTGTATAAATTGCGTGCCAAATGGCACAAACCGGTGTCACAAGCAAGTGTTGTAAATTTCATCAGTAGTTCAGAAACGATATTCGATTGACCCTTCCATCGGTTGAAATACGGAAATCAAATAGATACCAGANAGATGATGAAAAATTGGTGATTTTTTCATCAAAAATTTAAAACCTAGTTTAAAAAAAAATTTTTTGATTTATTTATATAAATCAAATCAGAAAGAAACGATGACATAGGTCTAGATCCTTGTGCATCGATTCATAACCAAAATAATTTGTGAACACCACTGTAGAGCTTGTATCAACGTGATATGCTGTACCTTTGCTCATTATCACGTAAATTTTCTAGAACTAAAATCAAATTCTAAGAAATATCAAATGTCCGGATGCAAAAATATATCGTTTGAACTTCCTTATGCAAAAAAAATTTAAACTCTAACAGCCTGAGTTTTTTTTAATTTGGGGCGATTTTTTTCTCGCAGTCGGCTAGACCAGCGTTTTGTTGGGAGAAAAAAAATCGCCCAAAAAACAAAAGCATAAATTTGGGCGATTTTTTTCTCCGGAAGAAAAAAATCGCCCAATTTTCTGAGAGAAAAAATCGCCCAATTTGCCGGAGAAAAAAAATCGCCCAATTTTGCTGGAACATTGAAAAATCGTTCTAGTATTTAAATAAATAATTATTTTATTAAATAATTATTTTAATGTATTATAAACTGGAGAGAAATGAGTGAAAAAATAATATTGAAAATTGTCGCGAGACAATTTCAAACCAAAAAAAATACAACTATCTGAAGAAGATTGCTTCAAATTAAGAGATAAAGGAGGTGCAGCGATCCGGCAAGATTGAACATTTTATACTAAACTAATTAATTTCGTAAAGTCAAATTGACTCGAAGTCGATGCCACCTCCTTTAATTGTGGCTGCTTCCAGCAAGTGGCTGAGAGAAAATAAGCCGTTTTTTAAAACTCAATTTAATCCTTCTGTGGAATTGAGTGAAGCGTTTTATTTTTCCAATTGTATATCTCCTGTTCCACACTGTTTTGTTAATAATCCCGACCCTGATTAGGAAACGTAGTGTGTTGTTTAAGTAGTAGAAGCCGGATATTAACAAAAGTGGTGAATAGGGGATATAATATATATGTATATTGTAGTTACGTAACCTTGAGAAGTCAAAAAATTGATTCCATTTTAGCAAAATATAATCACATCAACCTAAATGCATAAAACCAAATCTGGTATTTTCTTTCCATTGAAGTATACGTCCATATCCACGTATCCAAAAATCACATAATTGGCCGATATTATGTGGTCAGAAAAAAATCATCTACATTCGAACTAAATATTTCATAAATTCATTAAAATTCGACGAAAATTATTTGAAACATTCCTTGCCTAATAGTAATATAAAGGCAAAATATACATTATTTTAGAAAAAAAGTTAATACTCACGAACGGTTACATGGCCGATTTCTTTTCTCTTTTTATCCGTGATAGATATTATATTGGATCAACCGCCCTCAGAGTTACAATCCTAACTATTTGAAAAATGCGAAATTCGAAAGCATTTGATTGTTGATCATTTTCCTTAATCTGACCATGATGGCATTATTCTTATTAACGGTTTTGATCGGTGCTAATATCTTGCGTTGTTTGTATCATTCAAATAGTTAGGATTTGTACTCTGAGGGCGCGTTGATCCATATAATAAATAAATGTTTCATTGGTGAACCTTTGAAGAAATTAAATCACAATTAGGGGATTTTTTTCCCGGAAAAAAATGTTTCTTATTGTTGTGACACTTAAAGAAATACTAGTTCCCTGATTGGTTTCCAAATTATTATTATATTCAAAATTGAGCGATTTTTTTCTCCGGAGAAAAAAATCGCCCAAAAGTTCACGGTTACCAATGAGTCATTATTTATGCCCAATTCTTGACGGTAATTATCTCCTTGTCTTAGCCGACTGGATGAAAAAAAATCGCCCAATTAAAAAAAACCACTCAAGGCTGTAACTACCTTGGGCTTTCGTTGTGATACGCGCTTGAACAGTCACCTTTTATAAAGGTGTCGTGCCTTGGCGGAAACTTTTTTCTGTGCTCACATGGGACAATTTTCAAAGAAGTCAAAAACAACAACTTATTTTTACGAAATATTTTGAAGCTATGTTAAAGTCCTTCCTAACCATGTATAAAAATAAAACGAGTACCATAATTCATTATAATTGTTTTATAAAAAGCCATTAAAATGAAAGTTCGAAATTGTTTTCATGGGCCTTATTTAGGCGACGACCAGTTCCTTAAGGAGTATGAGAAAAACTGGGGTTATCCTTTGTCCATGTGGATTCTTCAAGACATGTTTGAGTACCACATCATGTCATTGTCAGTTCTGGAATATGAGGAATTTCGAGACTTCCATTTTTATGATTTATATAAAAGATGCCCGGGTTCAAAAAAAGATTTTCGTTCAAGAAAATAGGTCTGGGCGGCAGACTCTGGGGGTTGCTGGAATGAGCGCGTCGGAATCATTATTCATATATCCTAATTTGACCAAAAATACGGTTGAAAATTTGACAGTTTGAATAAAAAATCGAATAATTAACATTTGATTTTTTCTAAGACTTTTTACTGTATGTGTTCTAATTAAACACTTGACTTAAAACGAAATATTTTTAAAGCTTCTTCCGTTTAATTTAGTAAAATGTTCAATTTATTTCTTTTATCATTGACGACCTTTTACAATTATGACATCTTTTTTACACAATCCATTTATGTGTAGTTATGATTTGTACCAGGGATCGGCAAACGCTGGGCATCTGGCCCGCTTTCGGCCTAGATGATGCCCAGATATGGCCAGCGCCTGGGTCAAAAAAGCCTCGACCCAGCCAGCGCAGACCCAGCAAAATCGTGGCCCAGCTTGGCCCAGACCCAGGCTAAAAAAAGTGGCCAGCCCCAGCAAAATTTTTCAGTTTGCCGATACCCTGATTTGTACAACTTTTGACAATGAAAATCCAGCTGGAATAAAAAAACTATTTTAGTTGTATCATAACCAAAAATTTACATGCATAAATTATATTTCATATCCATTTTAGAGTAAAAAACCGAGTTTAAAAATCAGCAAAACATTGTCTGTACTTCAGTTGGGGAAAGTAAGGCAATTAAACTACGCGTGGGCGGCACAGAGTGCTGGTTTATTGCCTATCATGTTCCTCAGAGAGTACTGTCTTTTTACTCGGTTGTTCATTCTTCAAGGGATATACGCTATTTTGATATGTTCTCGATCTTTAAAATTTGCACAACATCAGAACAGAGTCAACCTAGAGTCAAAAAAATATTGAAAAAATGTCAAACTTTTTTTTGCATTCTATCGAAGATTCAATTATAGATAATTTTACCAAAGTTATTCAATAATCGTTGAATAAGAGTTAACTTTAAATCACTTTGCAATCTGGTAATACTTAACAAAAAAAGTGATCAGCAAATTTTTTTCTCCAGTTTGATTTTGAGGATCTGAAGAAAATTCATTATAATTCAAAACTTATGGTAAGTTAAATACATAAGTTGTACTTATAAAGAAATACAAACTTTTACTTTAGAGTTAGAAAGTTAAAAGTTTAACCCTCGAAATGAACTGCTATCAATAATTGACCAGCTTTGCTAACCCTGCTATTCTTGATGAACTTAATTATTATAACACAATTCCGTCAGAAAATCAAATTTCGCTACAGTGAAAATAAAAACTGTACCAGCTGATGGTTTAAGGTGAGCTGCCAGTGGCAGCCTGCCACACGTTCCTGCTCTAAAGAATTATTATAAGTTATAATTTCTTCTTGTTTTAGACAATTCTGAAATTTTTTTGTTTTTTCGGAATTTGTTTTTGAAAAAAATTGAAAAGTCACTTTTTCTAAAAAAAGTGCATTTTTTTAACAGAGTACTCAAAAGAGTCCTGTTCTGACAACAATTTCAGATATGTTATGTATTCTGACACTAAGAATTCATATAGCTATTTAAGTTCTACCTAGACCTGTCACATTTCCTCTGCTCTGTTAGGTTTTAATCTTGCAGTAAATGTACACTCAAATCCTTTTTCACTAAAGTTTTAATATTTTCGAAAAATAAACCTTCGAACCTTGCTACAGGGAGAGGCTAAATATCGCGAAAGTTTTCTTTTAAAAAAATTCGGCAATATTGGGCACTTTCGACGATATTGGTACTTTTGGCGATATGGCGACAAAAATTCGTTTTTCGTTCGAAAATTAAACGCGGTGATGATTTGAAATGTGGTTTCCATTATATAAGTATATGTTTCTATACAATCAATTAATCTAATATAAATGCAAGTGTAAGGTAAGTTACAATATAATGAAGTACCAAAATGTGTAAAATTACTTACTCCACGGAACGCAATCGAATGAAAATTCAAGTAAGTAGATTTTGAGAAATTTCATCTTGGAATATGACGTCATTCATGACGCACTTCAGGGCCTCGCGCGCATTTTGACAGATACGCATATGGGATCTTGATGAAAAACTTTTACTGTGTCTAATTATTTTCTCAATATACCATCAAAGTAATGTTTCATGATCCAGGCAACTTTTTGTAACTACAGAATTTTCAAATTATTGCTTTTTTAGAAAATTTTGAGTTCGAATTAAACTTTTCGAATTCGACAAAATTATGAAATTATTTTGAAAAAGTTCCGAACATTATAAAAAATTGTTTTTTTTTTGTTCAATTTTTTTTCATTATTTGTTTCAAATCAACGAAAAACACTTTTCAAAATGGCCACTTTAATTTGTCACGTAGGTGACCACATATTTTTTATATGCTGTTTGAAAAACCGTATGACATGTTTTGGGATTTCGGTCGAAACTATTTGGAAATATTTTGAAAATTTTCCGCATTTCTTGTCCAAAATTATTCAACAAATTTTTTTGAAATCACACGCTAAAAATATGGCGAATGCCACCTTTTATTTTTTTTCAAATATGTCCTCGTTTTGTTTTTTCGCTCTTGTTTATACTCTGAATCATAAGTTTTGAAACAAACTACATTTGGGGGAAATCCTTTTTAACCTTCTTTAATCCAGAATTAAAAAATTTATTACACCGAAACTTGCCAAATTGGTAAGCCGACCCATCCACCGTTTAAAATTTATTTCGTTCAACTCATGAAAAAAAAATTTTTTCGATGTGCCAATTTTTTTTTTTTCGTCTTTTTTCAAAATTTTAAATTTTCGATTTTGACGTAGAAATCGTATAAAAGCAAATTAAATAAATTTTCAACGGTGGATTGGTTGGTTTTAACAGTTCCTTATTAATAAAAATTAACCTTACTTTAATTTAGACACCTAAAATAACAAACGCGCGTTTTTATCCGAAAATTTTCGAAGTGGCAAAAGTTTCCCATCAAGAGAAAAAAAAAAAATAGTGCAAATCTGTCAAATAGCACCGACCCCCTAAAGTATATTTGTAATAAAAACCTCAAATGCTCACGCAATTTCAACAATATTGGCTCTTTCGGCGATATGGGCACTAGCGTGAATTTACTTAAAAATCGTGAAAATGCGTAGATTTTTTCGGCAATATTGGTAATGCAACGATATTTGGGCGTCTGTGGCGATATGGGCCAACCCCATGTATTCCATTAAAATTATTAATTTTTATTCCTTGTCGAAAAATCAGTTTTATCACCTTAAAAGATGTCTTGCCAAAAGGTCATGTGTTTGTATTTTTTCGATATTTTTGTCGGGACGTTTAGCAAATTGTCAATAACTGTTTGAGTAACGATTGTAAGTGAATCGGTCAATATTTTTTGGAAATAGCCATTGCTGACCATGCAAAATTTTCTGCCTTCGAACACAAGTCTGGAATCAAATCAAGTGAATTACTGACCATAATCCACCAAAAAAAATGTGCCAACAAATATAAATTCGTTAAAAAAACAGAGATTGCAAAACAACTTTGATCGTCATTTAAATACCTTATTGGATATAAAAGCCCAAGGTTATTCCTTGCCCGTTATTGCGGAATACGTATACAACCTCATAATTTGAGACCATCATTTTTCGAAAAAAAACGTAGAAGAATAAGCCAATCAGTGGCATTCTCAGCAAAATAGATATTCAGGTGCAATCATAAATTCTCCTGAAAAATGCGGTCTCCCAGATAAGTATTGTATGTATATCTCTTTAAGACTCCAGTTGGACTTTGCTAGTTTGGTCTAGTACATTGATAGAACTTTGACAGTATAATGTACTGGACCAAACTAGCAAAGTCAACTAGAGTCTTAAAAAGATATATCGAAGATTATATCTACGTGTCCCTAGAACTTTGACGTCAGAGACCTAAATAATCGTGTGATGTGATTGATCAGTACACAAGAATCGTGTGCTTTTATTGCTCAATACACAAGTCTCTGACGTCAAAGTTCTACGGGACACGTAGGTATATCATCCGATTTAAGCAAAAATCGTCAATTTCGCGAAAAGTTAGAGCCACAAAAAGCAAGCTTGTGCGAATCATCAGTGGAAATAAACAATTATTTATAAATAATCAATCAAGTGGTGTATTAATATGCAGATGAAAATACCCAAGATTATCTTTCTTGCTTCGAATTTTTGGCGATGGACAATGACCCTTCATTTGCATTCGTAAAATCGTTTTGAGCTTACGTTCTCGCAGATATTCTTTTAGCAGCAGCAAAATATAGGGTTCGAAATGTAAAATATTTTTCTGACAGTTTGTAGAATTCTACACAAAGTTTCGTCGTATTTTAAGTTTCAGATTTAGAACCCCTAAAGAAACATAAAAGTAGACGATGTACAACAAAGGGATTGGCATTCCAATCTTCAAACAGTTAAACCTTATAGTTGCCCCTCCCTATCAGTTATGTTTGTTGTTTCTAGTTTTACCCGGTGTCCTTCACCCCCGGTACTCAGAACTTTCCTAGCCTGGTGCTGATTGTCACTGTGGTCAATCAGCGCGCCTGTTCTGATTGTAGAATACATACGAAAATCATGAAACTGAGATGATTAAGTTTTTCACAATTTTCTATTTTTTTTATCTTTTGGTTCTAGAATTAATTTTCTACTTCTCTCGGTTCGTGAATTACTAGAGCTATTACTTAGAGCTATTTTAGTAGACTATTTTCGTTGAGTCGAAATTGTGAAACTGAAAAACATAATGTGTTTTTGAACTTGAAAAAATATATATTTTTGACAGTTTGAAAACTTTTCTTAGAAAGTGAATTTTAATGTGATTTTAATGTTTTTTTTTTGCGAGATATAATAAAATGCATTTCTTATTAGTGAAACTAATTATTGATAAGCTTTCGATTTATTACAATCATTTTCAAATCTGTTTTTTTTTTGAAGTGAGCATATTTTCGCGAACAAAAAAAATATTCTCACTTCAAAAAAACAGATTTGAAAATGATTGTAATAAATCGAAAGCTTATCAATAATTAGTTCACTAATAAGAAATGCATTAATGTGATTTTCTTTCCAAAATAATGAAAATATTGATGGTTCAATCGAAAATTATTTTTAAAAAATAGGTTTTTCATATGTCAAAATTTAGTCGATTTTCTAAAAAAACAGTTTTCTCACTCTTTTGTCAATTTAAATAACTAAGGTTCAATTGATTTGATTTTATGACCGAGAATAAATATGTGACCATTTGAAAATAATATTATTTCCAGGATATTTATTTCTTGAAAACTAAAATACAAAAAAGTGTGCGAAATTTAGTCCGCGCCCATACAGATCAAATAGTTTTTACAGATCTATTAATCAATAAAATTTTTTTTTTGACTTATCGCCTCAGCTGCAAAACTGTTTGAAATCCAGATTTAGAAAAAATTCACATATTTTCAGCCACGTCAAAAAAAACATTTGAATTTATACTTTAAATGTGGCTTCAGGAGTAATTTAATTTTACAAAAAAATTGTTTGGGCTTTACAATAATAATGGCATGTAGGAGAATTAATTATGATTTTTCAAATTAAGTATGTGCCAATTGACACTTGTCTGACTACAGGGTTGTTCAGGAATGCTAAGTACACGAGTTTAAGGGGGTACTGTTGGCTGGTTTTATGAGGCTTTTGGGGCTTAAAATGCTCCAAATTGATTTGGGGTGATAACAAAGTTCTTTTTTCGATTTTTAACAAGTATTTTCTACAAGTATTTTTTCTACAAGTATTTCTACAAGTATTTCTGTAAGTATTTTTTTTAAATAAAGTTCAAAAATAATTCGTTCACTTTAATTTAACCACTAAAACTTCGAAATATCACCTTGACGTAAGCCAACTTTCTGATCAGTGTTTTCGTGGCTTTCTTTTCAGCTTACTTTCGAAAAAATCGAAGCAAATTTTTTTTGGAAATTTTTTCACGTGACCTTCAAAAATGTATAATTTGAGTTTGGGGTGAAAATTTAAAAAAACGCTTCTAAGGAGTTTATGTTTGTTCTGTGCTAGTATTTGCTGGCATTTTAGTGAATTCCAAAATATAACCTAGGAGGTGATAGATTTTTGATGAGAAAAATGCTAAAAATCGCAAAAAATTGGTAGTTTTCTGCTATTTCCAGAAAAATTAAAGTCATTTTTGAAAAAAAAAAAGCTTCTAGAGGACCTTAGTTTAAATATCACACGGGTTTGTTAAGATTTGAGCTGATTTCAAAATAAACTCTGGGAGGAGATATATTTTGAAATTTGGTCGAGGGACACCTTGTACTGGTAACGTATCTCAGAGTGTATCGGAACAAAAAAGTTATTGACTAATTAATTATACAAGCTCAAGGCTAGATCTACAACATGGCTAATCTTATTTGGCCCATAGTTTCTCTGTTAGGCTGATTTCTTATTCAGAAAAAGTCAATTCCAGCGACAAGTACCCTTTAAGGGCGTACTGGTCGTTGGAATTGATTTTTCTCGATTAAATAATAGCCAACCGGGGCGTCGGTGATATTAATGAGATTAGCCAGTGTGTAGAACTAGCCTTTAGCTTGCGTGCAAGATGTGCCAAAATTTTTGTATGCATCCCCCACAACATAAGCGAACACAAGAGGACCCAACCAAATGGTAAAACTACTCCTCCTAGGTTTTATGTTGCAATTGGCTGAAATTTTGACATAATTTGTAAAAGTGGTAGACCAAAAATAAAGTTGACCAGTTTTTCTAATTTCGCTCTAGTTTTTCTAGAATGTGAGAAAAACCACCGTTTTTTGGCAATTATTTGTCGGAAAAAACTATCTCCTCCTAGGAAAAATTATAAAATTCATTAATTTTTATAACAAAGCTAGCTTATACAAATACGAACAATAAACTCGAGCACTTTTTGCGATTTCGACCTTAAATTCGAAATATGATTTTTTAAGGACCCACTAGAAAATTGTCGAAAAAAAAAGTGCTTCGATTTTTTTGTAAGTAGGCTCAAAAGAAAGCTACTGAAACACTGATCAGAAAGTTGGCTGGTCAAGGTGATATTTTTAAGTTTTAGTGGTTAAATTAAAGCAAAAGTTTATTTTGAACTTCATTTTGAAAAAAATACTTAAAAAAAATATCGAAAAAACGCGAAAATTTCGAAATTTTTTTTCGATTATTTGGTCGGTTGTTCACTTTGTTATCACCCCGGTCATTTTGGCGCATTTATATTGCCCCTAAGGCCTCATTAAACCAGCGACAGTACCCCCTTAAGGGGGTGCTTGTCACTAAAAAACTAAAATTTTTGATTGTAAATTCCAAATTGCCGGAATAAATTACTCCGAATGGTGAAAATCCTTCGAAACGAGGTAGGAACCTTTTTTTAAATAAGTCAAATTTTGTTTGTTTTCTGACTTTAACTCCTTCCTTGAAAAATATCGCGAAACTATATAAAAATTGGGCTTAAATTTTCTTTTTCAAATCATCTTGAAAGTGCCTTACAAATAAAGTTGTTTTTAATCAAATTATACCCACATGGTTGCAATCATTTTTTTTGAGAAAGTTTAACCTCATAAACTTAATGAATTAGTGCTGACAAGTTTAATTTTAGAGATAGAGTACCCGTACCGACCCCGTATACAGTTCACAGTGTATTACAGTGTTCAGTGATAAATACGGAATTTTATCAAAAATATATTTCACTAAAATATCGCACAAATGTCACACCTCAAATTTTTTGGCCATCTGAACTCTTTTCTATTATCTATGTAATTTTTAACCTTCATAAACAAAATTTGAATCGCGACTGGTATCTCCATTATATTATCCGCAATGATACTGAGTAACAATCTATCTTATTTCGTTTTACTAAATTATTAATTTTTCAAGGCAAAATTAAAAGACGCTGAAGTTTTAGCGAAACTAACCGAAAATGATCATATCAGTCATGCATTCATTTTTGTGTAAATTTTATAAATTCGTCAACCCCCTTAAGGGGGTGGTCGTCGCAAAATGAGGCTCTAGAAACAAATATAGAGACAGTATATAGACTCTCTATTAGAGAGTTTTGTCCAAATTTCAGTATAGACTATACTGATCTGCACGGACTCCTCAGCGGCACATTCATATACATGTATGTTTCGAATGTGTTACAAATAAATCCAGGGAGGAGAAACTTTTTTATTGAGACGCCTAAAATAGGGTCAAAATACTGCTTATTGGTGATTTTTTGGTGATTCTGAAGCAAAATTGACGGAGAATTAACTAATTTTGTGAATTGGAGAACATATTTTAACCGGTTTTTCAGGTACGGCACCAGTGAGCCACCCTTCACCAAAATCAAAAAATTTACTTGCAGTTGATAGAGAAGGTTTTAGTCTCCAGTATTTTTTTTTTCTCATTTATTCTTATCTGCCCGTTATGACCTTCCAGTCCAGCTGAAGGTCAGGGCTATTTTCCCAGAAATTCCCACATTCTCACCCACAACCCCCTTAAGGGGGTAGCAGCGATGTGGCAGATTGTGTACATTTTTTCGGAGTGTTTTTTGAAAGAAAAAAAAATGTGAAATTTTTTATTTTTAATCTTTTTATAAAAGTGTTCATTCTTGCAAAGTTTATTTTTAATTTCCAACATACTTAAGTATCTGTAAAATATCAAAAAACACTTTTCATTACAAATCTATATCCAACTTGACCCGATGTGGGATTTTTTTTAAAAGGCGATATTTATAACTTCAGGCATTTTCGGTGTAATGCACTAATAAGTGGGAGAATCATTATCACATAAAATTTCTTCATATGAAAGTTTTTTTCAGGGAAAATAGAGAAAAACAGCTTTTTAGAAAAAAAATTGACCTTCAATTGAGTTTAAATATAAAAAACTGTCCTGATTTTTAAAAGTAAAGTAGCCTATTACACCCGCAATTTTATAAAGATTTTTTGGATAAAATAAATTTTGTATAAATTGCGTGCCAAATGGCACAAACCGGTGTCACAAGCAAGTGTTGTAAATTTCATCAGTAGTTCAGAAACGATATTCGATTGACCCTTCCATCGGTTGAAATACGGAAATCAAATAGATACCAGAAAATAACACACTGATTCGGCATGATTTTTCAAGGAGAATTTAAAAAAGCATTAATAAAAATTTTTGGACTTGCTTTGCTAAAATTTTTCATAATATTTCTAAAAAAAGTCGACAAAAAATGACAAATGAACACGTTATGATTTTTCAAACAGCATTCAAAAGAATATGTAAACATGCAATAAAAAAAGTTAAAGTGGCAATTTTTTTCGTTTTTTATTCACAGATTTTAGAAAAAAAAACAAAAAAAATTTTGAGGTGAAAAAATGCGTGAAATTTTAATATATTTGAATTTTTTTGAAAATTTTACGAATTCAAAAATAAAAGTTCGAACCTAAAATCTTACCTAAAATAGATAAAAAATGATTTTAATGAGCTGATACACATTTATTCTGGTTCAGCTAACGATAACAAGCACAAAAAAATAAACAACTAATTATTTTCGTAAGTTAAATGACGCCAGTCCAGTCTGCCACATCGCTGCTACCCCCTTAAGGGGGTACCTCTCATGAATTGAGCCTCCAGCCAAAAATGGTCTTTGTTTCAATTCTTTATTTCAAATCGTCACTGTTCTTTGTTAATAACAGTTCTTGTATGATTCGATCGAACGCCTACACATTTTAAAGTTTCATCAACCAATTATACAATATGTAAAGGTTTATTTGAATTCTAAAATTCTACTTCTTTCGCCCTTATATTCAAAATTAAGATATGTTTGCCGTTGTTCTAAAAAAAAATTGCTCAGAAGGCGCTAAAAGATATTTTCCTTGCGATTCGCATGTCTCTAAAACAAAAACAAAATAATAAAAAACGGTTATTTTATAAGGACAAGTAGTCAAAAGACCCCTCATAACTTTTTTATGAGGGCTCTGAGTGGATTGGTTTTTATGATAAAAATCATCGCATTGATCTGGGCTTCCCGTGATCATATGAACATATCAAAACCAATTTCCGAGCATTTTTTTCGAGAACCAATCAAATGCCTTGCTTAAAATTTTCTAAAAAATCTGGATTTGAAAAAATTGAAAGTTTAAAAACTTTCGAGACAAATACTTTTTACGAGGACGGTAGTTTCGCCTAAGGAGACAACCTCGGCCAGCCTAAACGCATACGCAATTCTTACATTTTAACCAGGAGTGTTATTTCAAGCTCAAATTCGGGCGGCAAAAATCGGAAGATTGGACATTTTCGGACGATTGCGCAGTTTCGGACACTTGGGGCCTCTGCTCGTAATTAGTGGGATATGTTCAGAAAAAACTGATAATGATATGATATAATGATGAATTCACAGGTCCATGACGTTTTTTAAGTTTTAGTTTTATTTTTGTACATATATATTGTAGATATAATATTATTAAGATTTGGTTTCTCGTGGATTAAGTACGATTTATTTAACTGTATTTACAATGTCAATAATTAAAATTTCAACGTGAAAAAAAAAGGATCAGAGGGTCTTAACTGATATTGCTGATAAATAAGCATCAACCATATTGAAAGGCAATTAAATCTTAACTTATAACAAAATGAGCACCAAGTAAATAAATAGGTTTGACAAATTCACTCAATTTTCAAAATTATATCTTATTCCCACTAAAACGCAACCTAAATCTCGTCGTGTAGTGAAAATCAAATAAATCGGCTTGATTGGCCAATAGCTGCAAATAGTGCGGCAAAAATTGTGCTGAACATTTTTTCAATAATTATCAAATTGAGGCCATTGTGAAAACTTTATGTTCAGTACGAAAACATTTTAAAAACATTACAGTATGTTCAGTATGAGAAAATTGCAAACAAAATTATCAGCCAAAACATTTTTGTTGTTGTGAACGTCATATTTTTCAGGGGCTACAATTCAAATAAAAGTAAAATAATTGTTTAAGCAAAAAAAAACCTTCCTACCTTAACGTTAAGTTAACTCCCGTCGTGGCCGACAATCTCTGGACCCGTAGTGTCTTCTGGACTTTCGTGACCAGACGTTTATTATCAAGCATATAACCGAAGATTCATTATGAACATATATTTTTTCAATAGTAATCATAGTAAAAAATTTGCCTCACATTTGCCCACTGTTTTATTTCGTGAACTTGAAACTGTTCTAGATTTTTATTTTTTGTAGTTTTGAAACTGTAAAATTAATCTTTTCACAAACACCTGAAGATGCTTTTAGCGAAACGTTGTAAATGAAATAAATTATTAACCAATTTTATTATGGCCAACCTACACCCAGGAGAAAACGGCCTAATCGACCAAACGATCAATTCGTTTCGAAAATTACATAGATCTAATCACATGTCAGTTCACCACCGAATGTTCTATTCACCATATAATACCGAATTTTTGCAAACTTGGATACCGATTAATAGATAATGGAAAACTCACGACCAATGAAATTAACAAAAATCCAAAACAGAAATTTAGAAACGCTCTACAAAAAATAAAGAAAACTCTTGGTCCTAAAAAATGACTTTGAGAAACATTTAACAAAATTATCCTTTCACTGCGTAAGTCCAACTCAATTTAATAATTTAGTCGAAATATTAAAAACTCTGTGTTTCACTCAGAAAAACAATTTGATAGGAAACGTAACTTCAAGTTAGAAAAGTTAAAAAATAATCACATTTTCGAACAAAACGTTGCAAAGGTTCATAATGAAACAGGCGTTGTAATTCCCAGTGACATCCTATCACTCCTACATATAGGAAACACTTTCTCAATAGGCGGCTCTACACGCAACCAAGGCAAGCAAAGTTTTACTGAATTGAATAAGATTTTCGAAATTTTTAGAAAAACTGGTAGACAATTAGGACTTTCTGAATAATATAGAATTTATAAGGTCACACTCAGTTTATGTGGTACAGATGTCTCATCTTGCTTCAAAAAACCCAAGAATTGCGGTATTTTACAAATTTTAATCTGAAAATCCTGGCATCGTTCTTTTGCCGGCAGACAAAACTCATGATTATGTTCTTTGCAAAAGAACAGTACCATGCTAAAATTAACGATTTGCGTAGATAGCCCAAAATTTCAAAATAGACAATTTTGATCTCAAATTTGAAATGTAGTCATATCGCAATCTTTTGAACTGTACTATGGATGGTTGTGTAAATCAAAAATGCTTTTTACTACAACCGACAAGCTCAATTTCTTAAATTTTACGGTAAAGTAAAGGTAAATATAAGCCAATGGCCAATTCGTGGCATATGTACCGGATACAGTCACATGGTCTCCGGGCCAGAAACATACCTTAGAAAATTGCTTAAACCGCTTGTTAACCGTTGTTCTTACTTAGTTGATAGTTCAACTGGCATTCAAAAATAAATTTTTGGCACAAAAAAAGAAATTTGTTGAATCACAACATAAAATAGTATCTTTTGATATAAACGCTATGTTACCCTCTATCAACTACCAAAAGTTGTTAAATATATGTAACTGCAGTTTTTCGGAATCCTAGAAACTTTTTCAAAGACAAAGACAAAAGAGGCCGATTACTTCCAGACCCATCACGAGAGCAGTTCAAACTATTCCTACTAGGAGTTTTAACTGATTTTAACTATTTGAAACTCAAACTGGAACATATAACAGCTCCGAAGGTGTCCAAATGGGCTCCCGTTTAGCTCCTCTAGTGGCCAATTTATTCATTGGTCTGCTCTTAGAAAGATCAGTTATTAAAAAAACTGACAAACAAGGGCATATCATAACGTGGTTGCGATACGCCGACGTATAACCTCACAATAATTAAACGAGGGTCTTTTGACATTATTTTAAATGCATTAAATAGCTGGGATCAAAATATCTCTTACTCTTTCGAAAATGACCGATAAAACTTAGACTCTTGTCGCCACCCATTTTATTGAAAACGGGCAAATCGAATTTAACTTTTTATCAAAAGCAGAGTATCTCGGAAACCATACTCAGTAACTATAAACAAATCCGTGATGGCCAGAAAGTATCTAATCAGCATCCGTGTACACTTTATTACATCATGCCGAGTACTCGAGCTCTACACGAGACCTTTTACAGGACTGAAACGTCAAAAGGAAATTTTCCAAAAAATGCCTACCCAGAAAAACTGATTGATGAACACTTTGCAAACTTTTTAAGAAATCCAGAAAAACCGACCAGAAAGCTGAGGTTACTGTAACATGTTGCATAGACTACACCAATAGCAAAATCGAATACTATTTAGAAACCTGAATAGTAAATTAAATCTTTTATACCCGAGTTTAATATACGCTTTCAGTATAAAAGTATCAGAGTAGAAACTATTTTTATCAGAAATAGGCAAACTTATACACCTAACTTGACACATGCAACTGTATCTACCATTTCCGATGTTTATGCAATAAACAATACGTTGGCATGACCAAACGAACGCTCCGTACTAGAGCCACAGAACATAGAACCCCTTCTAGTGCTAAACAAACCTATCATCATATTAATCGGTGC
>SCLH01000026.1:75609-91480 GCA_004367855.1 Oikopleura vanhoeffeni
AAAAAAAAAAAAGTAATCATATTATTCAAAGAATTTTCAACAGTCCTATAAAAACAATTTGTGAAAAAATTTTATAAAAAGTTATCAAATTTGAATAAGAAAATTCAAAACTCTCTCATTTTTGCCGATTCTCACAAACAAGTGCATAAGTAACACAAATTTATGGGTAATTTGGCAATTCAAATTTGACATATTAAACCGTCACCAATTTTGGTATTAAACCCGCAAAAAAAATTAATGTTTTTTTTTTAATTTTTACGAAATCAGTTTCATAAAAATAAAAAAAGAACTATTTTTGATAACAAAGTTCAAGCCCATTTCAAGGCTTGTGAGTACCCTCAAAAGAATTGGAGAGGTCGACTTTCTAATGAAAATAATTAGCAAATATGAGTCAATTAAATGTACTTACGGTTCACTAAAGCAAGCAAAAAATGGTCAATTTTTGAGATTTCACCAAGGGATTGTTTGCTCTCTGGCGACCATTTCAGTAAATTGACCCATAGTTGCTAATATTTTCATCAGAAAGTTGACCCTTCCGATTATTTTGAGGGTACTTAAGAGTCTACAATGAACTTTGAAATTCACGGTAATTTGATATACAGTAAACAATATACGGTAATTTGAAAAAGTACTCAAATCACATAAAAAAAACTTCGAGGAGGAACTTCAAACGTTTTTAAGACTTTTTCCTCATTACACCAAAGTCCAAATAAAATCACGTGACGAAATAATTTTAAAATAAGGTTTGGAATATGTCATAAATTAATCCTTATTTCTTAAAAATAAGATGACGTGACGTTTTTGAAAAATATTATTATGCTCAAAACTCTTAAATTAGGTGTTTATTCGCCAAATTTGTTCGGCGTTATTTGATCACTATTTCTTAACTTGTATCAAAACCTTATTTCCTAATTTGAAGGTCACGTGATCGTTTTTGGACTTTTGGTGTGATGGAAAAAAAGTCTTAAAACTTTAAGGGGGGGGCATAAGTCCAGCAGATTGGTACATTTTTCAGAGCAATATATGAAAGAAAAAAATTGTGGAAATTTATTTTTTTATTTTTTATCTTCAATAAAAGTGTTCATTCTTACAAACGTTTACATTTTTATTGCCTAAAATAATTAACTATAGTTAAAAATACAAAAAACCACTTTGCACTGTGCATCATTTACCAACTTAACCCGACTATAGAATTTTTTAAAGACGATATTAATAAACTTCAGACATTGTCGGGTGTACTCCGCTAAATTAGTTCTCTAATTACTCTGCACAATCGAAAATCAAAGCTTTTTTTCCATGAAAAAGGGTAAAAATTGGCAAAAAGTAGAGGCAAATTGGCAAAAACAGCTTTTTTTGAGATAAAACTTGACCTTAAATTGCGTTTTGATATTAAAAAATGTCCTGACTATTAAACAAAATGGCGCCAATTACACCCACCATTTTATTGAGAGCACAATTTAAAAACTTAATTTTAGAAAAAAAAAATTTGAAGAGAATTTCCTGTGAAATTTGGCTTCACAGATTAAAAACCTCTTTCCTCAAAAATCAAAAAAATAATCTACAGCTAAGTTAGGGGTTTATAATAAGTACAGTAGACTTTATGTGCACGCACTATACATTCACATAATTTTTCCGACTAATGTGCCAAAGTCAGGACGTTTTTGGTCAGGACCTATGAATAACTGTCAGGACGTTTAAGTACGTTGTGTCTCATTGAAATTTTATGTTATAATTATTAAAACAGCCACTTTTAAAACGAATTTGAGAATACCTGAGACTCCAACTAAGCAAATAAATACACAATTTTTGGCGCGAAACTTGATATTCAACAATTATATCATATAAAATTTGTTCTCTTAAAGCGCACTCTTAAAATTATGAAAAATTATCCTTTTTTTCATATTATCGTTACGCTGTAGATAAACTCGATATGATCATTTATCATATAATTTATATATTAAGGGTCCTAAACTGCGATTAAAGGCCATCTCGTCACGAAAGTCCAGAAAGACACTACGGGAGTTAACGTAGTAAGCAATTTTGATGATAACCATTTGTTTTAACGTTAACATTATATAGGGCCCTTAACTGACAGATCGTGACTATTTGAATTATGCGGAATCTGAGCATTTGATCGGTTGAGCCTTTTCAAATATGACCAATGAAATAGTCCTATTTCGCAATCCAGGGTTTTAATTGAGTGAATGTATCCCGCGTTGTTTGTATCATTCAAATAGTTACGATTTGTCAACTGAGGGCCCTTAATCCATATGTTTCCTCATCATCTCCGAAAACTTATTATACATGTATTTGAAAAAATCATTATTAATAAGCGAAAACCAGAAATCGATACAATTTAAACGTTAATTAACGTTAATAAACGTTTAATTACGTTTTCATATTTATGGTATTCACAAATGGTAACACATAAAAAAGAGGTTAAAGTCAAATATTCGAAATAAGCACACTCAACCTAATCAAAACTGTTTTTCAAACATGATTAAATAAATTGAATTAACAACTTTTATTCGGAAAATTTCCTGATATTTATTTTCTAAAGAAGCAAGTAATGACCAAAAACATTTATTGGCCAGTCAATCCTTATAAAAAGTGTTTTGAACACAAAACTGATTTGGTACAATTCGATCAAGTATTACATTTGCTGAAATTTCCCAGCTTGAATTTTATCGGCGATAACTTATCGCCCTTCGCATAAACAAAAAATCCGAAGAAATCCGTGTTCTTTATAAGGAAAACAGACATAAATACATGACATGTACACGGAAAAGGTAATCAGATAACATTAAATACAATTTTTCCTGCATTGTAAAAATTAAATCAAACCTGTTATTTCAGCTCGAATCTTTTGTTCAAAATCTGGTTTTCAAAATTACAAACTTTTGATAAGTAACCAAGAAAATAATTTACAATTTTTGTGTTTAACATGAACTTTAAAATTTAAAAACGTACTTTATGCCAAAATTCAGACAATTTTCTCACTAATGGATATTAAAATTGTTCAAAAGTCTGAAATGAACTATATTTTTCAAACGATGAAAACATTTGAGATTTTAACTCGTAGACTTTAGAACTCGATTTCCGGCAAGTAGTGACCATTCTTTTAATCGAGCCATATGAGCAAAGTTTCATTATCAACATACATTTTTTATTAGCTTAAAATAATATCCAGCCAATTGCTATACAATTAAAAAAAATTTTAAACAAATTAAAAGGCATTTGATAAGAATAAGAAAAAAAAATTGTGAAAATTACCTCCAGTTACACTTAAAAGTGCAATAATAAGATAAAATTAAACTTTTATTTATACGTGAAACTAACTGTTATTAAACTGCAAATAATTTGCTATCGCTCTGCTTAAAAATAATTATACATGTATGTTTTACACAAAATTCTCTAGTAAAATGACTCTTAAATTGTTGTGGAATATTTTATTTCTCGTTCAAGGTCAAGGTCAATTTCAAATTCATCATATAAACTTAAAAGTACCACCAATAATAATTGGAATGGTCGACTTTCTCATGAAAATATTTGCAACTATGGGTCAATTATGTACTTGAAGGTCATTAAAGATAAAAAATGGTCACATTTCACAGGGGTTTTTTCAGTACATAATTGACCCATAGTTGCTAATATTTTCATGAAAAAGTCGACCCTTCCGATCATTTTGAGGGTACTTACAAGTCTCCAAGATGAACTTGAAATTGAAGGTAATTTGATATACGATTCACCATATACGGTAATTTGAAAAAAGTACTCAAATTACGTCAAAAACTTTTGTTGATGAACTTCAAACGTTTTTAAGACTTTTTTCTTATTACACCAAAGTCCGAATAAAATCACGTGACAAAATAATTCAAAAATAAGGTTTGAAATATGTCATAAATAAATCCTTATTTCTTGAAAATAAGATCACGTGGCCTTTTTGGAAAATATCATTATGTTGAAAACTTTCAAATTAGGTGTTTATTAGCCCACAAATATTTTCGGCGTAATTTGAGTACTATTTGTGTACTTGAGCCAGAACCTCATTTCTTAATTTGAAGGTCACGTGATCGTTTTTGGACTTTGGTGTGATAGAAAAAAGGCTTTAAAACTTCTAAAGAACCCTTTTTTTCAAAAGGTGTTTTAACCTCCTCACACCCAGAAACCAGAACTTCGCCTCACACCCAAAAGCCTTCTAAGCGATCGTGAGCGCTCTATCCGGAAAATGGAGGAGTATCATTTAACTTATTTTCCTAGTGGAGATCAAGTATAGATTAGTAATTACACATAACATTTTCAAATTTCCAAGTCTGTGAACTCGATAACTGCCAGAGAAAAGAGAAGTTCACTCACCTCGTATTTCTTGGAAAACCATACATTTTTTACAATGACATATAATTTACAGATTTACAAGTGAAACTCTAGCTATTTATAGCTGGTCTCAGATTAGAAATATAATATCTCGATCGCTTACAAAATAATTATTTATATCGCCGCGCGTCAAATTATATGCAGCAAAATGTGGAAATATGCTAATCATCTGATAACTCAAAATCAGTACCACCTTATGTTCTACACTTGATCGATTTGTCTTTGGCGGCTTTATTTGAGTAAATTGCCGTTCAATTTTTTTGGAAAATTATTTTTCTTAATTTTGAGTTTCATAAAAATCACTTGTAAAAAAATTATCCTTCGTAAAGAGGCTGCAGAAAAAATAAACTTTTATCAAAAAAATCCTGAAATACTCTCCTAAAAATTGGCTTCCTCAGTATTTTGATTTTATGTATCGTTTTCACACAATTATTTTTTTAAGAAATTTTAGCGAAAATCCTAAAAAAAAGTAGGAAAAAATATCTTTTGACCGGCTCATTGTATGAAATTTTCGACGATATTTTTGAATATAAAATTGCAAACTCTATGAGTCATAGACTATGACGCATTTGAATTATAGGTCTGTGACGATGTTATTTCTGCGCCGTTTTGGCCTCCGAAATTTTTTTTGCCTTCAGATAGTCAAAGGGTGTGAGGGGGTTAAGCAATTTTTGAAAAAAAACAGTACTATTTTGACCGAGCTTATTTCTTGAATATGCCGTCACGTGATCATTTTTGTGCTTTGGTGTAATGGGAAAAAAATCTTAGAATTTTTTTCTGATTACGATGAAAGGTTTTATTTGATGATTCGAAAATTTTTTGCAAAAAATGAGTACTGTAATACAGTAAAATTTTCTAAAAAAAACGCACAAACGTCATTTTGTCTAAAAGTTAATCGATAACTTTATAATTGATATTGTAATTAATGATTAAGCGTCGTAAAATGCGATTAAATGGTGAATGGTCACTACTTGCCAGAAATCGAGTCTACGAGTTAAGGCTTGAGTGAAGCGTGATTTTGAGCCAATCCGCGCGCAGAGCACTCAAGAGCACTGAACACTCAACAACATTGATATTGTATAGGCCCATATTCAACATTAACGTTCTGGAGCCGATAAATACCACTTTTAATTCAAACTTTATCATATAACTTTTTCTCCCAATTTTTTCGAGGGAATTTGAGATTTTTTTGCGAAAATAGGTTCTTCAAATAAGTAACTTTCACTGTAATTTTCAAAAATAATTTGGAAGAACGTTTTCTTCATCAGCGAGCGATTACACATACCTAGCTTGTTTGAAAAAGTTCCATATTTATATTTTCCCGATGTTTGCAACATATCTTATTTCTCATAAATACGGTCACGTGATATTTTTTGACTATACCGTAATGGAAAAAGGGCTTATTTTTGACTGTAGATTAGACTCACATGTGCTCTAAAGAGATTTCAGATTTTTTTGCAAAAATAATTAATTCAAATTACTACTGTAATTCTCCCGAACAAACGCACAAAAACATATCGGTGAAAAATTTGATCGATGATGATCTCATTATGTATAAGGGACGAAAACCTGTTTAAAGTTGATCCGGGCCACAGAACCGTATGGGCGGCTGAAAGTTAACTTCAATCATTCAGATTGATTTGATTGCTAAGTAGTTAGACCATGGTGGGAAATGCGATGTTATGACGGAGATTTCTGGATAAACATGTTTTAAGACATATGGATCAACGGCCCTCAGAGTATAAATCCTAACTATTTGAATGATACAAACAACGCAAGATATTAGCACCCAATCAAAACCGTGGAAATAGGAATAGGCCGATTTCATTGGTCAGATTAGGAAAGAATCAACCNATCAAATGCTCAGATTTCGCATTTTTCAAATAGTTAGGATTTATACTCCGAGGGCCGTTGATCCATATATCCCTTTATCACGCTTGACAATGATTTTTACGTTAACACAGACAAATATTTTAGTTAATAGCAGGATACGCGGCGTATCAAAAGCTAGTTCGCCACATTATAGAAAAAATAATTAACTCCCGTAGTGTCTTTGGAGCCATCCATGGCTCGATGGCCTTTAATCGCAATTTAGGACCCTTAATCATGTATGAATGACAATTTACAAAGTGATAGATCAACTATTTGAATAATTGACGTTTGTGCGTTTTTTTTCGAAAATTTTTACTGTATCACAGTACTTATTTTTTGCAGAAAAATTAAATAATCAAAAAAAGCCTTTGAGCGGGATCAGGTTGGTAAAAGTAGTACTGTTTTTTTTCACAAAAAGGTGAAGTGGTCCTTTACAAGTTTTTCTATTACACCAAAGTCCAAAAACAATCACGTGACCTTCAAATTAGGAAATAAGGTTTTGATTTAAGTTAACAAATAGCGATCTAATTACGCCGAAAAAATCTTAGAGCCAATAAACACCTAATTCAAGAGTTTTGAACATAATTATATTTTCCAAAAACTTCACGTGATCTTATTTTTTAAGAAATAAGGATTAATTTATGACATTTCTAAACCTTATTTTTGAATTATTTCGTCACGTGATTTACTTCGGACTTTGGTGTAATGAAAAAAGTCTTCAAAACGTTTGAAGTTGACCCTGGACTTTTTTGACGTAATTTGAGCACTTTTTCAAATTACTGTATATAATATAGTATGTGAGTATACAGTATATTGGTACTACATGCCTTTTTTTCCAAAAGTACTCAAATCACGTGAAAGACCCCTTAAAAGAATCATAACGAATTTATAAGACTTTTATTGCATTACAGTATGGCCTTCGGTTTTAATAGAGCATTTTAACAGAAGTCAAAACTTCCAAAATACTGATTACATAAGAATTCGTAGGCGCAGAAGGTGAGAGCACATCTTTCTTATCACGAAAAATAAATATTCCACAACAATTTAAGAGTCATTTTACTAGAGAATTTTGTGGAAAACATTCAATTTTTATTCCAGATTTGATACTCAAATTGGTGACGGTTTAATATTTTGAATTTGAAAATGTAAAATTAACCCTAAATTCGTGTTAGTTTTGCACTTGTTTGTGAGAATCGGCGAAAATGAGAGAGTTTTTAATTTTCTTATTCACATTTGATAACTTTTTATAGAAAATTTTAACAAATTGTTTTTATAGGACTGTAAAGAATTTTTTGAATAATATGATTACAATGGAAAAAATATATGTTAATAAATAATCTCCGGTTATATTTTTGATTAAAACGCAAAGCCACGGATGGCAAAAAGACACTACGGGTCCAGAGATTGTCGGCCACTACTGAAGTTAAGGGCGGCGGCTAAAAATTTTAACACTGGGGGGAACAACCAGCTGAATTCTTACAATCAAAATGAAATCAAATAGGTATTTCGATAATAATAAAACTTCATTGCAAAGATTTGAAGTACAGAAAAATAATAATAATCAGACTTCTGCTAATTTTGCCATAAGCTGGAAAGTTGTTTTGTTTATTAGACTGCAAGGGGCAACTTGTCAGGGATTTTAACTAAAATTGAAACAATAATTTGGATTATAATATTTAAATTTTTTACGATTTATTCCATGCGAGAGAATTCGTAGCGAAAATTTTGAACGTAAGTAAAGATATCTGATTAACTTTTGAACCCATGGTATATTTGTAAATTGTTAACTCACTGTTTATCAGAAAGTTTAAGTCAGCTTAAAATAATCATAAATTAGTATTAATACGAGTACTTTTTAACGGTCTCATGGTTGTATTACTTATAATATTTCCACACAGTTAATCTTCACTAACGTTCGTGTCTTGAAAACCTATGGTTTTATGAATGTGTTAAATGTGTTCTGGATTATCTTTATAACTAATTTCCTATTTTTTCAAAGTTAAAATTGTTAAAGTTTTTGTTGGCCACGAACCAAAGAGAGCCTCGAGTCTGGCCTTTCGCGACTCTGGCCGCTAGCGACTCGCGGCGCTCTGGTCGCAGGCTGCGTGTCAGAGTTTTTTTCGTTCGGATCTTAGTGGAAATAGGATATATCAGACACTTCCGTTTTATTCATTCCTTATAAACTCTATTGCTTTATAGGACACCTAACTACCTGTAATACAGGTCCTATTTACGCAATAAATGAAACCGTTATACCGTATAACTTATACATAAAAATATAAAGATGCGCATGAAAAATTTTGAACACGAAATGAAAGAAAGTAGCGGACAGGTGTCTAAATCCGGGGGTTTAGAAACCGATGGTCATTTTTTGGCTGGGCTCGAAAATCGCCGCGCTGTGCAAACAAAGTGTGGTAGAAAAATTATCAATGAAAAATTGTAGAAATTTCTTCTAAAAGAAATAAAAAAGCAGGTGTTTAAATCAATCTGATGATAAATCAATCAATTAAAAATACGATACTGGTGCCAATGGAGTAGATGTGCTTTCAATGAGATGGAGCAGTTGCAGGGACAGCCGGCAAGCAGAACGAATATGGAGACAAAAAGGCTGATATTAGAATTAAGCTCGATCAGAAAAAGTTTAAAGATTGTGGAAGAAGAAGCAAAACAGAATAACTGATGGGCCACTTCTCAAAATCACTTGATACTATAAAAATTTTTTTTCTCTTTTATTCTTATATAAATAACATACATATTTTTTAATGCGCTTGGGATTCTCAAAAATTAGATATATTATAGGTCGAAATAAAAATCTTATAATGTGTGTAATATAATTTCTTCAAAATAAAGTTAATTTGTACTACTAATACCCATTTCTGTGCTAAAACTAGAGGTACTTTAAACATTTAAGTACTGTTCTACGCAGAAATGAAATATTAGTACTTTTCTCCCTTTGTGCCGCTTCCTTCGCTCGTGAAAAATTTTGGAAGAAAAATTATTCTTATAAATCTTTCAGAATTGAGTATCGACACGTGCACTACGGTGATGGTAAATCTGACTTCAAAAACCGCGGATTTCTTATCGATTCGAAATCTCGCGCTTTACGTCTGGATCCAAAAAATTCATTAATAAATTTGGAAAAATAAACTATCAACAGAGTTTGAAACTTATTTGGAGAATAACCAATAATATAGATATTTTTTGAAATTTGTTGATTTAAACCCATACGGGCACATGCAGAAAAAAATTTCTTGTACAAAACCTCAGGGACTGAACACCTCGCAACTCAGCGAGAGTGATTAGGTTCTGGGACGCATTGTTAAATTTTTTGTATCTTCAAATCTTTTCCATAAAGGGTTTACAATTATCGAAAAAAAAGCGAGCAAAACAGTTTGGACAACACCGTTTACATGTGTTAGAAACAAGTTTGACAGTCTATCTGACCCATTATGATTACAGGTGTAAGTGAATTACTGTTCGAAGTGAATACACATAGAAGGTGCTAAGGAGCTTATAATTAATTGTATAATCACTGGATTTTAATCATACATTTATAAAAATGTCTGAACGTAACTCCGGACATAATAGTAAAAATAAATATATATAAATTAACCTGATCAGTAGATCTGCCATATCTGGCGACATCGATAGAGAAGTATTTGTACTGCAGGAGACCGTAAATCCACAAGCTTCTGTTAATGTCAATCAGGCTTTAGACAATTTTTTTATGCATTTGAAGAAAATGGAAAATTTTACCAATGTCGTCAATATTCCGGCTCACCAAAAAAAACTGTGTTTTACGTGTGTTCAAATACATATTGTGCCAACAGGAAACTTATCGAGACTATGCCGCGAAAGGTTCGATTTTTCATAAATCGAAATGTTGAAGTACGAAAAAAAACGTATCTAAATTGCAGTCTAAAAACTTTTAAAGAAACGCGCTAAAAAAAATGCATGCAAACTACACATTTAAAACGCATAATGAGAAAAAGCAACTCGATCGTTTTTAGATAGAGAAGAAAAAACTCCAAGAAATTTTGTATGATTATTATCGTGAATTGGATTACGATAATTCAATTGGACATCTGTCATCGAGTTATGCCTACAAAAATCGCGGAAACATAAAGAATATTTTGGCTGCATCAAAGTCAATCGACCAGTTGTCACAACTGAACAAGAACTATCTGACAACACACTTAACTTCTCAGAGTCCGAGGATTCTGGGTAAAACATTTTACCTTTCAAAAATATTAATTGTAAATAATTGTAAATAAACAAAGTCTAAATTATGTAACGTACTACCACACTTTGTTTCTACCCTTTTCGCTCGCTACCACACTTTATTTGCACAGCGCGGCGATTTTCGAGCCCAGCCAAACGGTGAATGGGTCGGCTTATCAATTTGGCAAGTTTGAGTGTGATATTTTTTTAAATTCCGGATAATGAGGGCTTTGGAGTATTTCTGCCGATCCGTAGTTTCGTTTAAAAAAGTATGATTCAGAGTATTAACATGAGCGAAGAAACAAAACAAAGACATATTTAAATATAGTAAAAGTAGCCATTCCAAATAATTTCAGCTAAGGATTCCAGAAAAATTAGTTTGAGAAATTTTGAACAAGAAATGAGGAAAATTTTCAAAATAGTTTCGACCGAAAATCTCAAAAAAATGTCAGATGATTTTTCAAAAAGCACATAAAAAATATGTGGTCACCTAAGCGAAACGTTAAAGTGGCCATTTTGAAAAGTTTTTTTCGTTGATTTAACACAAATATTGTAAACAAAATTTGAACAAAAATAAGGCATTTTTTTATAATGTTCGGAAGTTTTTTCATAAATTTCTCATAATTTGTCGAATTCGAAAAGTTTATTTCGAACTCAAAGTTTTCTTAAAAAGCAATAACTCGAACATTCTGTAGTTACAAAAGTTGCCTGGAGTATGAAATATTACTTTGGTGGTATATTGAGAAAAACATATAAACCCTGTAAAAAGTTTGTCATATCGAAGAACCTGCCTAGTGTAATTTTTATGTCAATCGTCTATGTTTTTATGTTGTTATTGACATAAAAATTACACTTGGCAGGATCTTCGATATAGAGCCCATATCCGTATATGTCAAAATGCACCGAGGCCCTTAACGTTTCTCAACAATGTTGACTCAACATACCCAAAAAAATTTTTTAAAAAATCCACAGAAAAAGTAATTCGCATTTCCCTAGGAAAGACTAAGTTATCAAGACATTAATAAGAATAGGCTCTGCTTCAAAGCAAACTTGAAATTAACAATACATAATGATTTATATTATAAACCCCTTACAAATAACTTTAACTAAGCCATGGTTCTCTTTTTATTTATAGTAAATAATTTTCTATTTTGAGCTTTTTTCTAACGAACAAAATTTCAAATGTTTATCTTCAAATACTACAGAATATGTGAAATTAGTTTAACACAGTACGAGTTAGACAAAAATTAATGTCATCGCAATAATATTTATAAGGAAAACATATCGAAGATAATACTTGTGCGTTATTTTCAACTTGTTTTCGAGATTCTCGCCTATTTAGATGAGAGAAAAATGAGAGAATCTCGAGAACAAATTGAGAATACCGCACAAGTATAAATTATACGCATATTAATTATAAATTATAAGTATAAGATTATCTTCGATATATCCATTTAAGATGCTCTTTTGAAGAAAGGAAGCTGTTTTATTTACTTATTCTGCATAAAATGAACCAAAATCTCTCACCCCCGCAATGACGCATAAGATCAACTTCATTGGGTACGTTATAAGTGAAAACGACCCTCTTATCTTGCCTCAAAACTATTTTGCACATTCCTTAACCCACATACTCAGAAGTTCAAAACAGTGACGTACTCAGCNAAAAAAAATATCTGTTCCTGTATACCAATTAATCTTTGTTTTGAGTGTCAACCATGGTCAAAACACTTTCCTAAAAACTGGCTATTTTCAAATTTTAATTGACGCAATAGGTCGCATTTAATTTTTTTAGAGGTAAAAGATTGGAAAAAAATCTCAAAAAATCAACCCTCCGTAAAATTTGAACAAAATTTCCAAAAAAAAATAAGTCACTTTTTTGAAATCCTTGCAAAATTCTTTATAATGTATTCGAAGGAGACAATTCTACGATGGTTTTTTTGCATATTTTAGATGATTTTAAATATGCAGTCACCTATATATAGGTGTTGTGCTCACACGGGTTAAGCGAAACAAGAAGACATAACGCAAAACGGAAAAACTATCTCCTCCCAGGTTTTATTATGAAAAAACCTAAATTGTAATACAACCTGTAATTACTATTCAAAACTTTACAGGGACGTTTTTGTCGATAAGTGCTATATTTTTTCTAGAATGTGCAAAAATCCAAAAAACGCAAAATTTTCGAAAATTTTTTTATTGTCATTGGTTATTTATTGCGTTCAAAACATAAACAATTGATTTGGTGCATTTTTATGACGAAACAACTGCAGAAAATGTAGGAATCACCATACCCTTAATGCCATAAAATTGCATTCAAGGATGTGGGGTGTTCTCAGAACCGATTTTAAACTTTTACCGGTCAATTACCGGTATAACCTGACATCCTAGGAATAGACTCCTCCTTGAAATATATAGAAATTTTCAATTTGTGCATCTAATTCACCGCAAAGCCTGTCTTATGGCCAACATAGAGCCCTTTTCCCGTTTTTTCTCTCCAAAGTCTCAGAAAAGACTTGTGAATTTTTAGTTTTTGTTGAAATTTTGAGCTATTTTGGAAATAAGAAAAATTAAAAGGTTGAAGTTAACCGTTTTTCGGAAGTATACGATGCATTTGCTACCATTTCGTGGTTATCCTGAAAAAACGAATGAAACGCAATTGTATTTTCGGAAATGTCTTTTTATTGTAAAATTGGTTACAGTCCACCACTTCTAACTGTAACACTTACCGACCTAAAAAAAGCGTTCCAGTTAGAGGAAGTGTTCCAGGTTAAGATAACCCCTATAATTTTGCTTTAACAGTTGTTTATTGCGTCAAAATCTGAATTTCTTTTAACACAAACATTTCCTCGGATTTGTAATTTTCCCATTGGCATCATGGGCTGTTAGTTAGAAATCTGTCAGATTCTTCAGCTCTGAAATCTGTTTTTCGAAAACTTTCTGGCAAATTCGAAAGGGATGTTTCGGATTTTTTCCCATGAACTGTTTTATTTGCTGTTCTCTGTAAAATTAAGCCAGAATATTTTGGTAGTTTTTTATCACTCATTTTATATGCTTATATGAGTTATTAATGATATTATTATCACGTAGGCTTTTTGAAATATACTAGTGCCATATGTAGAATCAAAAATGTATCATGTATGTCACAAACGCCTTAAAGTCTTAATATGTTAACAAACGCCATAATAATTTATACCAATTTTTGGATAACCAAAAAAATCTGGGATTTTGCCTTTTTGAAGCCTTTAAAAATATAGCTGTCATAATATAGATCAGTTCAAAAACACATTTTTTTACTGTCCAGTTAGAGATAAATAGACCGACCCGAAAAAAAGCGTTCCAGTTAGAGAAAATGTGTTCCAGTTAGGGGCTGTCCAGTTAGAGGTGGTGGACTGTATATAATTATATAATATACATCTTCCATGATATGTTCCGATATGGTTTTGATATATTAAAAAAGTAGCGAAATCGTTTTGGTGGAGCAAAAAGCAAAAAAGATAAGAATCAGTTAAAACTAACAAACTAATTTAAGATTGACACTTTTATTTTTCATTATACAACTATTTTCGGGGGTGTTATCCAGGCTTCCAAAAAGCATCTCTTTGGCGATTTTCCACACTATCTTTTTGAATGAAAAGGGGGATGAAAGCCATCCTTTTTGAAGCCTGGTGTTATCATCATAGAAAAAAGATAATTCCGACCACAAAAAACGTGAAATTTTTGCCCGGCTCGCTCGCTATCTACAATAAAAAAACTGTGACAAAAAAGCTTTTTCCAAACAGATTTCGGACCAATTTTTCCATGGAAAATCCCACTTGATGATGTTTTCAAGAAAAGTTAAAAAACTAATCTCAATTCATCAATTATTATTTTTAGGTTCGGTGCTCGAAATATTTGTACACTTTGGTTGTTAAAGACAAGAGAAAGCGAACAATTAAAGTTGTCCCTTCCACGGGACTCAAGTGAAAGATATTATAAACTGCTTGTCAGTTTGTTTAGAGAGAATATAGTTCTACGACTCGCGCAAAAAAAAGGGATTTATTAAATCGGATTTTGAATCATTTTTTTAGTTCAGATTTCCAATTCAACGGAATGTCGGACTACTTGGACAATAATTTTGCAACTCGAGGTAAGAAATTGAGTTTTTAACGTAATCTTTCGCATCAATTTTTTTTATGGAATTTAAAAAAAAATATTACCGCCGCGTTTTTTCACATCAGAAATTCTGGAACTTTAAAGTAAATATACTTAACCCCTTACTCATAGAGCCTATAAAAGTGGCTTTTATTTTTTATTTGAAAAGACCAAAATAATTAAAAAAGAAGTTGAAGGTTCAAATCGCCCATAGAGTTTGCGATTAATTTTTGAAAAATAAAAATAATTTTTTTTTTCGATGAGCCGTTCGAAATATATTTTATCCTACTTTTTTTGGGGGATTCCTCTGAAATTTTCTTTATCAGCTTTATCTCATAATTTCTAACTAGATGTAGAACTTTTTTATTTATTTTTGTTTGAAAACAGAAAAATTGCTCATGAATGAGAAAGCAGAGCGGAAATATAAGGCGCAGACATATGTTAACCATTAATTTCGCCATTTCAGAGGTGAGAATTATCGTTTTATTAGACGAACCCGATAGGTATTTTGAATCGGAGATCATATCAAGAAAGCCCAGTTTTACTATTTTATTAATTTGCATATTATAACAAAATCTTATAGTTTATTACTAGAGAACAGTGTGAGTTCAACTCCGTTATTCCACAGCCTAATTAAGTATCTCAAAGTGTTCATTATCTAAATTTAATAATCCATAAAGTTAAGTCTATCCTTTATCACAATGACTGAAAACTAATTTAAACGAATAGCACTTATATTTTTTGGATGATAGAGCTTCAAAGTCGAGCCATAAACAGTGGCTCTCATGCCTCAGGGGATATCAATCCTCAAATGAGTAAGGGGGTTAAGGGTTCTATAGGCAGTCCATATCTTTTGAACTAGAAATGCTATGGCTTTTTTAGTTTAAAAATCATAAAAAAAACGAAAATGTAAGTAAGGTAGCTTTTTTTAACTAGGCCCACCCTACTCAGTCTCATTTTTCTCGAGAGACCATACAGATATCAACAAACGGTTTCTGCTATGTGTAGCCAAGTAAATTTGTGGCACCCAAAATGTTTTTTTTTCCTGGTCAACCGGGTTCTTCGGTAAATGACGTTCTAAAACGGAAGTTCATAGGTTCGAATCTCAGTCAGCTCATTTTTTTTGTTTATTTCAATCGAAATGTATTATGTTGAAGTTATCGGTTGATAGGGGTATTTTATTAACTTAACGTGCAAGGAACACATTTTAAATACATTTATTCATGACAAAAATTTCGAAATTTTCCTTATTTGCCTCAGGAAAAACCTGGTT
>SCLH01000026.1:91501-160241 GCA_004367855.1 Oikopleura vanhoeffeni
GGATTGGCTGAATGACCCCAGGTGACCTAAAACCCCCCAATTGTAACTTTTGAAAGTAGTCATGCACACCTTAAACTGAATTTTTTTTAAGTACGAGTATGTAAGATTTTGGCCTTATTTTTTCGATTTGAACCAAATCTGATTTTCACCTTGTGATTGGTCCAACTGGAAAAAGACGTAGGTATTTGCCAGAAATTGACTTTCTCATTGATGGAAGCAAGTTATCAAATGAAAAAATAGGATGGAAAATCTTACATATGTAGACTGAGTCTACTAGACTCAAAGGAAGTCACTCAAACCCTGATCTGATAGTGGGACTGTAAAGACGATATTATAACTTTTTTTATATAACTATTTTCGAATTATGACACACGCAGTAAATAAAAAAAACTATTCACTTTATTGCTCACAGAGAAATTGAAAGTATCGAAATACGCCAGATGTTCACCACTGTTAAGGGGATTGTGGGTGCAGTAGTTATTTTTGACCACGGTCTCAAATTCGGTTATTTTTTCTTGTATCCGACCTCCAGCACACGAGAAATTGATTGCAACCAAAAAAAGGTCTCAAATTACATAGAATAATAATCACAGCAAAAAATAACCATAATGAAGTATTTCAATATAATAAGCCTGAGTTTTCTTTGTAGGAATTTAATATGCTGTCTAACCGGCGACGAAAGAAAACGTAGTTACCAAGAAAAATCAGGCTGTAATTGCTAAAATTTTTGCCCCTTTTAATATTTCAATTTTTAGCCTAATCAATGTAATGATGGCGCGCAGTAGATCTGCATAAAATAGTGATTCGAGAAATCTGAAAAAATTATTAAAAATTTCAGAGGAATTTAGCTTAGAGATTCACGAAGATTACTTAAAAAGAGAAAAAAATCGCACGTAGCGTTCGTGAGAAATAGTCCGTTTTTTCAAAAACTTGACATTTTGTCTATATTTAATTATAGCAAGGATTTTCAAAAATAGTTTTTCTGCGAATTAATCAATTTAAAAATATTTCGGATGCGATTGTAGAGAATTTTTTCTGACCAATAATATTGGCATTATGTTAATTTTGGATACGTGGATATCACGAAATAGATCAATGAACGTAAAGCGGCGCTTAGGTTTATGCATTTAAGGGCCGGTGCATTTTGACAGATTTGTACTTTTTCGATTTTTTTTTCTCTTGATAAGAACTTTTTGGCACTTCAAATTTTCGGATGAAAACGTTTTGAACAAAAGTTGACACTTTTCAGCTCACTTTGTTTAATCTGATTTCTTCAAATAATTATTTTTTACTTATAGAATTCTTTTGAAAAAAATCACAAAAAACGCGCTTTGCTTCCATAGTGTCAAATTACAGTAAAATTCATCATTTTTTTATTTACTTACTAGAAGCCCTTAAATACGCTTTCGACCACCGGCTTATTCATTAAATTTTATTTTATACGATTTTTACGGCAAAATCGAAAATTTGTGAAAAAAGACGAAAACCGAAATTTAACCACATCGAGAGAATATTTTTCTGCATGAGTTAAATAAAATAAATTAAACGGGATGGGTCGGCTTATTGATTCGGCAAGTTTGAGTGTGATAAAATTTTTCAATTCGGATAAGAGGGCTTTGGAGTATTTCTGCCGATCCGTAGTTTCGTTTAAAAAAGTATGATTCAGAGTATTAACAAGAAGAAACAAAACGAAAACATATTTAAATATAGTGAAAGTAGCCATTCCAAATATTTTCAGCTAAGATTCAAAAAAATTAGTTTTAAAACATTTTGACAAGAAATGAGGAAAATTTTCGGAATTTGTATTTCCAAATAGTTTCGACCGAAAATCCCAAAAAAATGTCAGATGATTTTTCAAATAGCACATAATAAATATGTGATCACCTAAGCGAAAAGTTAAAGTGGCCAGTTTAAAAAGTTTTTTTCGTTAATTTGAAACAAATACTGTAAAAAAAAATGTGAACAAAAATAAGGCATTTTTTTTATAATGTTCGGAAGTTTTATCAAAAATTTCTCATAATTTGGAGTATGAAACATTACTTTGGTGGTATATTGAAAAGAATATATAAACCCTGCTCACGCAAAAAATATTTTTTTTGATGTGCTAGAATTTCTGTTTCTTTGTCCTTTTTTCAAAAAATTTCGATTTTGACGTAGAAATCGTATAAAATAAAATTTGATAAATTCGAGCTAGTTGGCGAGACCGTATTTTAGGACTTTTAAGTAATTAAAAATAGATAGTATATTTCACTGTAATTTGGATACCTTTGATACCAAACGCGCGTTTTTTCAAAAGACTATTTATAAAGTAAAAATAATCAATCAGAAGAAATTCAGATTATACAAAGTGAGCTAAAAAGTGGCAAATTGTGTTCGAAAACGTTTTTACCCAAAAATTTTGAAGTGGCGAAAAATTTCTTATCAAGAGAAAAAAATCGACCTTAATAACAAAGATTTTTTCAACCTTTTTACTGCGAAATTAAAGAAAAACTTCTTAATTTTTTAAAATTTTAAATAACTTTTATCAAGTTCTTAAATTAATTGCCGAATAAAAAATTGATTTTCGTCGGCATTTCCGACCAGATCTTAAAAGATTGACAAATTATCGGCAAAATCGTAGATAAAATTTTGAAAAAATTTTCTAAGTATCATAGAAATTAAAAATTCTCGAGGGCTCCGCCCGAAAAGTACGAATTTTGGTGCCAAAATTGAAAATTGCCGACATTTTGTCAATTCGTTAGAATCAGATCAAAAATGCCCACAAAATCAATTTTTTATGCGGCAATTTATTTAAAAGTTATTTAAAATTAAAAATTTTCAAATTTAGAAGTTTCTCTTAATTGCGCAGTAAAAATGTTTAAAATCTTTGTTTTTAGGTGAAACTAACCCAAAAATAGTTACTTAAAAATACTAACTACAAAGTAATTAGGTTCAAAAATATTATGCAGCAATTTGCCACCCAAAAAACTGTTTTTTAGATAAAATAAAATAGATAAAAAAAGTTGTCGTACGAGGGATTCGAATCCCGGACGGGGCGCTCCTAAAGCTACTAACAACTCCACTCAACCACACACCAGATATCTCTTACCAATTTTTTGAAGTATTGATTCCAAAAATTGTTTCTGAAAATGCTTTAAAACCGTGACTCACACGATGAAAATCATATTTTTGCGATTTTAGGGGTCAAGTATGAACAAAAAAATTTTTTTTAGTTTTTTTCGGAATCATCATAAAAAATGCTACAAAACCCTTACTTGTACTTTATTCCTCCCTNGGTTATAATGCTTAATTCAAGCGCAACGCCACGGATGGCGCAAAGACACTACGGGTCCAGAGATTGTCGGCCACTACGGGAGTTAATATAAAAAAAGTTCATTTGAAATTTTAATATTTTTCACTTGTGACCTTGAGGTTAAAAATAAAATTATAAAGTTTGAAGGTTTTACTGATTTTCTGGATTTAGGTAGGCACGGCAAAATTCGACCACGTCGGGTTAAAATTATTAGTGATTTTTTGCTACCGATAAAAAATTTTGGGTAAAATTTATGTCTTCGAAAAGTCAAATTTTGAAATTCTTAAAACTGATTTTCGCACTATTCACACAAAAGCTTTTTAGTTCGAAGTTGAATGCGAAAAACTTTTGGAATTAAAAAAGTACTTACTCGTAAATAATTGATAATTTTGTCATTTTGTTAACTTATCAAATCCTTTTAGCTAAAATTTCGTTATTTTATGATTTTTGTAATAAAACGGCTAACCTCCTTATATTTGAATCAACCAATGCAAAAAATGTTTCTCGATATTGTCTATGGCCCATACAATGGCCCATAGCCTATAGGCCATAGGGTTCCCATAATCGTAAAAATGGCTGGCATTAAAAACTACTCTACTCGTAAATAATCAAAAACTTGGTCATTTTCCTCACCTATGAGTTCTGGATCAGACGAATTTGAAATTTGTTTTAAAATAATACGGTGAAAAGGCGCTAAAATCAACAATAGCAAATTATGGTTAATTTCAAAGATAGGAAGCACCCTCATGAGCAAATTATCGAGTTTTAAAAAAAAATGTCGGATCGCGTTCAGCATCAAAAATAAGGGGGCACTGTGCCCTGGGCACAGCCAAAATTTGAGGTTAGCCACGGGACCAGATTTTATTTTATCATTAATCGGAAACATCCAAAAAACATTATCAGTGGTATATCAATATCCCTTTACGAAGAAGGTTAATATTTTTCGAATTTGGTCTAGTACATTACTACTTAAGTGCATAATATACTAGACCAAATTCGGAAAATATCTACCTTCCTCGTAAAGGGATATATCAGAAACAGGTTGTAGTTAAATAAATCTGAAAGTATATTTGAAGTCTCTAAAAAATTCATTAACTGGCTTTCTCTCATTTTTATCTAGGAAGCGCAAGAGAGCAAAATCTTCAAAACCGATGAATTAATCACAACTGTTGTCAAAGTCTGCGTCAGACTGTCTGAATCAGACAGTCTGATCTCAAATTTCGGATTTCCTTCTTATTTTTTATGCTGAAGACGATCCGACATTTTTTTTTTATTTGAAAATGTCGGACATTCAATGTCCTCATGAGGCCCTCATGATGAGGGTGCTCCCTATCTTTGAAATCAACCAATTGGCTTTTAATGCCTTCCTATAATAAATTAAATGCAAATCAGTTGTATACAATTATACATACAGCTATGAGAGCTCTTTGTACATACAGGTTTATTTTCCATAATTTATACGATACAGGATAACATATCTTTAGTTTTTTCAAATTCCTCCAAAATTTTATTTTCTTCGTCACTTGCCTTAAAATTTTATTATTTATAAGAAAAAAGATTTAAAAAGGTTGTGTTGTATCTACATTTTTATGTTTGAATATTAAAAATTAGAATTATTAATGTTTTAAATGCATGACTGATCTGTAAATAATAATAAGAAAGGTTCTATTTTCGTCAACATATTCTTCAGTCGACTTTTTAAAATGCCTATATCGATTACGATGCCCGAGTTCAAATATGTATATTTTTCTTTTCTGGTGAAGAACTATTACGGGGAAAAAGACTTGATGATTACGTGATTTTTATTCAGATCATAATCTATCGTGCTTCATCTGCATTTTTATTGGCCCGATTAAGTGTGTAGGTGCTCAGTTAGTGATTGTTTTTGGCTTAATTCAATGTTATCAACAGTTACGTAATTATCACACAATTCGTGTCCCGAAATGGGTTTTCACCAGAATAGAAACAAAAAAAGATTTTATATGAACTCGGGCTTCGGAATCGATATATTGCTATAAAAAATTGTTTAATTTTTGAATTGAAACCGGCTTGTTTGTTCTAACAATGAGTATTTTTACAGCATATAATTTTTTTTTGAACTCGGTTATCACAATTAATAAAGTTTTAGGAAAGAGAAAATCAGGAGCTTAAAAACTTTGAACCTTTTTTCACAGTCTAGATTAACAAATTCAACCTTTTAAAAATTTGGAAAATTTTCCCAATTTTTACCTGGTGGCGCAAGGAATTTAAATGTTGCATTAATTGAGCTTCAGAATTGAGGAATATATCACATTTTTTGCATCGATATTGACCCTTGAAAATATAAGATATAAAATTCAGTTCATAAAATAATCATCAATTTCACGAAAAGGATTAATATACAGCTTAAAATAAATTTATTATTTTATATGATTCAACTTACAACTTTGTTTGCTTCAACGGGCATTGTAGCCAGGCCTTGGTTTATTCCCAACTGAACCATTTTGTGCTGATTTTTGGGATTAAAATTATTTTCATTTTCCTATTTTGGACGGTCTCCAGGTATCTTTTTGTACATAACAAATACCAGCATTATTTTTATTCACTGAGTTAACCGAAGTCAACGTACTTCTGAAAAATAATTAAAAAAAAATTCTCAAATTTTTTGAAATTTTTTCAAGTTATTTAAAATTTGAAAATGTGATCTTGTTTAACAATTTATAAAAATTCGGAATTTTATTGTTTAAATGTTTTCAAAAATTTTTACGACCTCGAGAAACTAAAAATTAAAATTTCGTAATTTTTCAAATTGGGCTCAGGAGCAATTTAGCCAAACTTTCAAATATTCATATATCTGAAAGTCAGATTCTGAATCTCAATATTTTATACCCAGACCGGTATTTTAAAACAGTATGTTAAAGTAATTTCAGCACTAGTATTTAATTTTTGGTGATTAAATTATTTGATTTGGAGACCAAACAAGTAGGCAGCCTACTGTAGGCTACAACTTTCTTAGATATTTTAAGATATTCTTTCACATGTAAGCCATCAAGTGAAGCGCCATGGGCCATGGCCCATGGCATATTCAAAGACGTATTTTACAAATTATTTACATGATTATCAATTTTAGGCCCTTACTTTGAAGATCCAAGATGTTGCGTAAGTTGTTGCGCCGAATTCACTGTTATTTTACAAATTGCGCATGTAAGATCCGGAACTCCTATAAAATAATTCTGCTATGAGAAACACAAGTGTAAAATAAAAATAAAATTTCTACTTAATTTTGATAAAATTGGCTTATTTAATAAGGTCTTGGCCGACCGAGAAACAAATCAGCTACCCGATAAAAACGTCTCATAATAACGAAAAGTAGTTTTGCTCCAGAATGACATCTTATTATAGCAAAAAATACCACGTAGTATTATACCGGTGGTATTATAATGGTGGTAGCTGAAAACCGGTGGCTGTGTCAAAATTGTACGTATTTTGCATCTCTAAGATAGTACTACCAAAAGATGCGCAGTCATCGACTTCGGAAAACAAATATTTCACCGTCACCACAGGTAGTGCTAGAGACGTTTTTATTCTAACATCATCTTTTTTCACACTAATGATAATCAAGGAGGCTGGCCCGGCTTGACCGAATATGCCAGCTACCTAAATTATCATGAGTCTTAACAAGAGATATTTGTTGTATCTCAAAAGAAAACTTCGGCCACTCATAACAACGCCACCAAGTTGTTGCATCAAAAATAGTTTTGGTCAAAATTTTGAGCGCCAAAAAAAACTCTACTGTAGATCCTTACTTTTCGCGATTATAAGATTTGTGATAAATAGCACTTGAAAACTACCTTTTAAACTTACCAGATACCTTTTCAATACATTCTGGCAGCGGATCTGGCACTGAAATTGTTGCAGACATTTTGATTTTATTCAACTTTGCTAAATTTAAACTTCAACAAAATATTTCAACCATCAAGTGGGGGTTATTCTGATGCAGTAAAATTATAAATAAAAAATTGACGATAAATTTTGCAGCCAAAATGTTGAATTCTAAATTCGATCATCCTGTTTATTTATTTTATTTAATTATCTTGTAACTAGGGGGCAAACCAGGAACAAAATTTACTTACATGTATATTAAAAAAGAGGGGAAAATTCTACAAGACAAAATGTATGGAAGACAAAAATTTGTATTTTTACCGGTTTTATCTTCAAAATGCCGGTTTCATGCAGGTGTGTACTTCCTTCTTAAAAATAATATATATCCTTTTACCGACCAAACTCCATCTCAAAAACGTTTACTATCTCTATATCGCGTGTTCGAATCCCACTAATGTTGTCTTAGTGATTTTCTTGAGTATGATTATAGGCAAGAGTGCTTGATATCGGAACCGCTAAATTTGATCGGTGTGTAATCAATCAAGCAATCACTAAGACAATCACTTGGACAACATTAGTGGGATTCGAACACGCGCTATAGAGATAGTAAACGTTTTTGAGATGGAGTTTGGTTGGTAAAAGGATATGGGTTCCATTTTCACAATATCGAAAATCCTGCCTAGTCGTAAAATTTTACGACTAGGCAGGAATTTCGATATAAACAGAAAAGCTCGTTTGGGTGATAATATATATCGATATATCCTAAATTTTCCGGTTTATCGCATGTAAAAATTTTTTACAAAATTATGAAAAATTTCACTGAAATTGTCGATCAATTTTTCTGTAAATTAGAGCAGCAAAATTATAAAAATGAACTTTTATCTGCTAAAATTCAAAGTTTGGCCTCGAAAAGGGGGTTTAAAAAATTTATTTGTGCGCTCGGATTGTTTTTTTGTGACCAAAGATGTTTTATAGACAGTCTTGATGAATATGATTCCCGGTTCGCACCCTACTTTGTATCGCTTACTTTAGTCCCTTATTAGTTATTCTGTAATAAAGCGCCGATAACTATCTGGGAAATAATTCGCTAGCATTCTTTAAAAACACATTGTTGTAATAGTGGCCCTAATAGTTATACCGTATACGGTATACCTTTATACTGTATAAGTTATACAGTATAGCTCAAGCGAGACATACAAAAAGAAATGTGTAAAAGAAAATTATAAATAATAGATTTATAACCTCTGAAATAATTTTTATAAATTTGAAAATATTTTATCGTTCCGATTGATATTTTCACATTAACTCCGAGACGGATATTTAGCAAATTTTTGGTCTCTTTAAAAAATTCAACAAAATTAACAAAAAAGGCTTATAAATAATTTATAATTAGTTATTAGTAATAATTCTTCCTACTTTAGAAATCATTTTTTTTTATTTTACAAAATTTGCTCAATTGGAAAAAAATCCAGCATTATTTCGGAGCTATAATTAGGTAGGAACGGCAAAATCATTTTTGCGTGACAAAGCATATTTATATGGTTTATTGTAGAGAATCACAAATAAATAACTTGGGAAATCAAATATTTTTAAAATCATTTGCAACTCTATCAAAAATTAAAACCCGCTTTTTAAATTGCGTATCATTAAAGCTTGACATTTTTTATTTTTTCGAAAAAAATTTCAAGCTTAACTCCCGTAGTGTCTTTGAGCATATGTGGCAAGATGGCCTTTAATCGCAATTTAGGACTCTTAATCATGTATGATGACAATTACAAAGTGATCGATTGACTACTTGGATAATTGACGTTGTGCGTTTTTCTTTTCAAGAAATTTTCACTGTATATCAGTACTTATTTTTTGCAAAAAAAATTAAATCATCAAAAAAAGCCTTCAGCGGGATCAAAAAAAATTCTAGACTTTTTTCCACACATACACCATAGCCAAAATGATCACGTGACATATTCAAGGAATAAGGTTGGTAAAAGTAGTACTGTTTTTTTACAAAAAATTACTTAAATCAATTTTTGAAAAAAGTGAAGTGGTTCTTGAAGTTTTAAAACTTTTTTCGATTACATCTAAGTCAAAAAACGATCACATGACTTCAAATAGGAAATAAGATTTTGGTTCAAGTAAAACAAAAGTAATCAAATTACGCCGAAAATTTTTTTGGGCCAATAAAACCTAATTAAGATTTTGAACAATAAAATTTTCCAAAAACGTCACGTGATCTTATTTTTCAAGAAATAAGGATTATTTATCACATATTACAAAACCTTATTTATTTATATTTGTCACTTGATTTATTCGGATCTTTGGAATGAGAAAAAAAGTCTCAAAAACGTTTAAAGTTGACCCTGGTATTTTTTTGACGTAATTTGGGTACTTTTTCAAATTAATGGTACTATGGCTTTTTTTTTCAAAAGTACTCAAATCACGTGGAAGACTCCCTAAAAGAATCGTAGCGAATTTCTAAGAGTTTTATTGCATTACAGTATTACCGGTTTAAATAGAGCATTTCTAGAAGTCAAAACTTCCGAAATACTGATAACATACTAGTAAGAATGCGTAGGTGCAGAAGGTGAGAGTAAATCTTTCTTATCACGAGAAATGAATATTTCACAACAATTTAAGAGTCATTTTACTAGAGAATTTTGTAAAAAACATTTAATTTTTTTGCAGATTTAATACCCAAATATTTTTAATTTGAAAATGTCAAATTAACCCTAAATTTGTGTTACTTATGCAGTTGTTTGTGAGAATCGGCGAAAATGTGAGAGTTTTTAATTTTCTTATGCACATTTGATGACTTTTTATAAACTTTTTTCACAAATTGTTTTAATAGGACTGTAGAAAATTCTTTGAATAATATGATTACCATTGAAAAAATATATGTTGATAATGAATCTTTGGTTATATGCTTGATTAAAACGCCTTGCCACGGATGGCAAGAAGACACTACGGGTCCAGAGATTGTCGGCCACTACGGGAGTTAATAAAAGGCAAAAAAAAATTTAATTTTCGAAAATGCTCTTTCTTGGAAAACGGGACATATTTTATTTCCAAATTTTTTTCTTGCTCAATTTCAGCACAGAAACTAAAAGTGCTCCGAAAATAAAGAAAATCTGAGCTGGGCGATTTTTGCCCACTAATCAAAAGGGATTGAAAATAATTGTACTTTAAACTTACAGAGACAAATTTGCTTAATTTTCATCAGCAATTTATTTAAATTGATCGTCATAGAGTTACGTCAAAAATAATCAATTTTTTTTTTGGAAAATGGTGCAAAATTTTACCTTCTTTGTAAAGGTCAACAAAAATTTTATCAAATAATTACTTACCCCTTTTATAATAAGGAGCAGTTGTAATTATTTGGGATCGCGACGAAGTCTAAAAACAAAATTTTTAACAAGTGTTTGATTTTAAGCAATATTTCAAGTTATTTTTTCATCTGAAATATTTGCATTAACGATATGAATTTTAAAATAATGCAGTCGTAACTTCATATTGTTTAGCAAACTTACCATTTTTCCAACTGGATTTTTCTTATCTGATAATGGCTGGGTCATCTATGATATTTTTTAACAAAATTCGGTGTTAGATTTATAGATTACAGCATTTTAATTTTTTTTTGGTGAAAATTTTGATCAAAAAACACCCTTTTTTGTTTTTAAAAGTTGTGTTTTTTTTGATTAAAGTTTTTATTTAAAAACTGTTTTCTTAAACCTGCTCTTTTTTTGGGATGACAGTTTTTTCTTAAAAATATGTGTTTTTCTCAAGAGATTTCATTTTATTATCTTTCTAGTGAAATTAATTTTTCACTTTTAGTGATTTTTTTAAATCGTGCTTTTCAAAAAAAATGTTATTTTTTTATATTTTTTCTTGTATTTTTTAAATAAAATACGTACATTGTGAATTTGCTGCTGTTGAAACATTTGCCCATTTGATTGCAGTTGATTTATCAAATTTTGAAACATCAAATTTGGATTCTGTTGATTTTGGCCAAAGTTCATCGAAGGCATCAAAACGTAAATTGGCTTTCTATGGTTTTAAAAAAAGCTAACAAGTTTTTAGTGAAATAAAGCTAACTCCGAAAAGTTTTTATTTTTGTTTAGTATTTCATGTAGGATCTCAAATTTTGCTGTTCACAAATTAAACTTACTCTGATTTACGAGGTGATATTGAAGGAAAAAACATGGACATTTTTGGATGCGAATTATTCACAGGAAACTAACTCGAGTTTATTAACTTATAATTCAATTTTATCCACAATTATTCAGAAATTAACCATTTTTAAACTTTCATTGTCGAGGTTAAAAAAAAAGGAAAAAAATTAAATTAAAAAAAAAATGACTACTAACCATTTATGGAAACCCCCTGTAATGAAAACCCATTACTATGTAATGGGAACCCATAACCATTTATGAAAACCATTTTTTTCGCGAAAGTGGGTTTTCATAAAGGGTAAGTTAGTGTAATTTATTTATTTAAAAACATATTTATCTAGCTTTTCGATTTATTATCATTATCAATGATGTTATTTTCTATACATTTTCTATGGGGTATACTGTATGCCGTATATATATAATGTATACCGTATACATTCTTTTGGTAGTATAAGTTTCAAGTCCAACAATAAAAGAGCAGAATACTAGAATTTTAATTTTTGTTCAGAAATTTATGAAGTTCAGAAATTCAAGGCAAAAAATTCTAATTTAAGCTTGCGTAAGAAATGTGTCAAAACTTTTTTGTATGCACACACTCCNTGCCACATAAGCGACACAAGAGGACCCAAGCCAAAATGGTAAAACTATCTCCTCCCACGTTTTATGTCGAAATTATCTGACATTTTGACATAACTTGTAAAAGTGTTCGGCCAAACTTTATCTCGATCAAAATTTTTAATTTCGCTCTTGTTTTTCAATAATATGCAGAAAACCACCGTTTTTTGGCAATTATCCGTCGGAAAAACTATCTCCTCCTAGTTAATTTTTTGAAATTTATTAATTTTTCTTCTGAGCTAGCTAATACAAATACGAACAATAAACTCGATCATTTTTTGAATTTCGACCCTAAACTCGAAATATGATTTTTTTGGAGACCCACGAGAAAATTTTCGAAAAAAAGTGCTTCGATTTTTTTGTAAGTAAGCTCAAAAAAAAGCTACTAAAACACTGATCAGAAAGTTGGCTTACGTCAAGGTGATATTTGGAAGTTTTAGTGGTTAAATTTAAAGCAAACGTTATTTTTGAACTTCATTTTTTTAAAACAAATACTTAGAAAAAAAAGCGAAAAATTCTGAATTTTTTTAATGATTCTGCTCGGTAGTGCACTTTGTTATCACCCCGGGTCATTTGGAGCATTTATATTGCCCCTAAGGCTCATAAACCAGCGACCAGTACCCCCTTAAGCTTTGCATTATTTCTGCAGATTTAGACACTAGTTTAAGAAATATCAGAAAGTTTAAAGGCTTTGTGATCCCATTGATCATTAAGAGAGGGTTTTTTACTCGCATAAAATAGGCTTCTGCTATTTTTTCGATTTTTTTTTGTATCTAAGCCCTTTTTTAATGATTTTGAATTTATTTTTAAAATTTGAGAATTTATTTATGCGGTTTTAAATTAAAGCGATAAAAAGAATTATTCGGTTCTGCTTTTAATAGATTTTTGTCTAAAAATAGAAATTTCAGATGTAGCTTATACCTGATCTTACGCATGATGATTGGCTTGCGTTTATTTGGTCGTTGTCGTTTTCTTGCTGGAGCTGAAAACTTTAGCTAAAATCTGACATACTAAATCCTTTTTTTGCACTGCGGCTGATGCGTTTAATAAATTGAAAACGGTTGCTAAAACTTATTGATAACTAAGACATCTTATGAATATTTGATGATAAATGAAGAGTGCAGCATCATAAATATCACATGGGTTTTATAAACTTAGATTTAAACTTCCCATTTCTGAAGTTATCATGAAACTCTCGATAAGTGAAGATTTGATCGAGTAATGTTTATCAGGAATTGACTAGCATTGCTCTAAACAAACTTTAATCGGAATTTTTTCCTTTTTTTTCGAAGAAAGCCTAAATTTTTTTCTTGTAAAAAAATTATAAAGCATAAAAGCGTTTTCGATTTCCTATAAATCTTTAAATCAACCTCTATTAGCTTGTGAGTTAGCTTCTAGCAAACTTGATATTTTAACCCTTGTGAATTAACTTTCAGATCAATATTCGATTTTTAATTTCCACCTGTGGCGCTCATGAGCTGAATTTCAAAATCAAGCAAAATTTTAACTTTCCGTTTCCTAAAGTTGTAGAAAATGAACAAAAATGAATGGCAGTTTTAGTCCCAAACACAATAAAAATTAACTCATAATTAATTTCAGATTTTTCATTTTTTTGATAATTTCTAGCAGTAAACTTAATTCATTGAAATATTCATATTATGAATAACAAATAAATTATTTAAAATAATTTATTTGTTATAGTCCATTATTCATAGCAAGGAAAAATAAGGAAAAAAGTTCGGAAAAATTTTAGAAAATTTTCAATCAAATTTTCATCAATTGGGAATCCGTTTTTTAAATTTTCTGACATGAAGCTTGAACTTATTAATTTAAAAAAAAATGCTAGCTTACATGTATACTCAAACCAACATGAATTTTCATAAATGTTCTATGACCTTAGCTTATGGACCATAAGTTATGGACCATAAGTTATGGTCCATAAGTTATGGATCAAAAGATCCGTGGAGACCCTACAGCCTATTAACAGAAGTAACGTTATAAAACCATAATCTGTATCTGATGATCTGCGTTTTTATCAATTCGTCTTCTGCTAAACTTTTGGTTGATTTTCATATTGATTTCTCTCTTTATCTAGATACTAAATTTTCTTCTTCTAAAATAATTGTTAAGTAGTATAGTAAGGTATTGGATTTATTATTTATTCACAAACTTCTGCGTTACCTTACTTGAATACATTAATGAAATCTACTCAAAACTTAAATTCAGAACTTAAATTCATCTTGAGCGGTGAATAATAAATACGGTTTAATTCTGACCAAATATTTCCAAATAAAACGTCTAGGGTGAAGTTATCAATATAGAAGAACACTTTCGGGTACAAAGTGACTTCTTCAGGTTTTTTTAGATGATTCGCTGAAACAAACTTATTTTCAAACAATTTTAAAAGAAATATTTTTATAAGGTTTTTTCATAAATTTAGAATAATAATTTCGAAAATTTCGAACATCGGGAATTTCAAACTATACTTCTTCGCTTCATCGACAGGTTGTTGGGTGACCCAACTTGAGTCTTCAACTCATCTTTTGATTTGTGACAAATAACTACATTACTAATATTCGACTGAGTAAGTTAACTTATAAAAAATTATACAAAAAAATTCCGAAAAAATTTTGAAATTTCAGAAAATTTAATTTTGATGAATAGTTCACAAAAATAAAAATTTTAATGATGTTCATGACTAAAACGGACAAGGAGATTTTAAAAATATTTTCAAAAAATATCTACGACTTTGGGAAAGAAAAAATTCAAATTTATTATTCGTTAAAAATCGAGCTCAGGCAACCGAGCTCAGGAACATTTGACATAGTAAATGATGTATGATAAATTTTCTTCTTTAGCATCAGATTATCATTATTGTTTTAGTCTACACTCAGACAATTATTTTTCATTTTAATTTTCCGCATAAGTCTTTTAAAAATAAAGCATTAAATTATCGGAAAAAAAAATCTGGCCAATCGTTGAATATATGGAATCCTGGAATCCATATTATGGATATATCTTAATTCTGAATTGTTACTATGTATATCCAGAACGGTATATTTTTCCAAAAAAAAACAGTACATGCATGTCAATAGCGACTTGTCTATGAATAGTTTATAGCTTTTTTGTGATTTGTTTTTGGATTTAAATTCAAACTGAACACTCCATATCAGTTACAATTATGTTAATTCGTTTTACGAAAATAGTAGTTTGGTTGAGGTTGGTTAACCGGTTAGTTATAGCAGATAAAAATGTCACGCTCCAGGTTTCTAGCATCAGCAATATGTAACTGAATTGTTTCTATCATGAGTCAATTAAAAGTTATAGGCGTTTTTAAAAGCCCTTTTTAAAAGTCGGTGGTCACCCTAGTAGGGTGACCCTACTCTGATGATATTTCAAATCTGGGTCTTCAGGGGGTCAATGAGTCAACTTATAGATAATTTATAGCAAAAAATCACCTTATTACCTCTTGGAATGGATTCTGAAAAACCATATTCACAAGGAACTAGCTGTGGGTGGCGACAACATTTATCAGCAAATCAGCGCCACATAAATAATCGCCTCTATCCCAAAAAGTAAAATTTAGTATTTTCTTAATATTCTGCTAGTTAATGCTTACTAATACCGTATTGGCAATACGGATTTCAAATACATGTTATTGAGCTTCTTGTGAGTAAATTGGCAAGTCAATAGATTTTTACATTTTAAACTATTTTTGGACCAGAAATTACAAAGTAATTTTTCTCACTTACTCAAATTATTATCGAAGATATATATGCCTGCACCAGTTTATATCAAGTCAAGCAGATTTTTAAATTTTTTATCCAAAAGATTAACAAATATATTATGAACCAGATCAGCTGGAAAAAATCGGCTCGGCCGGATCAAAATTATTTGCAAGGTTTCATTTTTCTAAAAATAATTTTACTGATCGGATGTGCAGTTAGTCAGAAAAATCACTTTTAATTTTTTAAATCGCAAAACTTGACATCTGAGACTACCACCAATGTGATTTTTTGACCACATAAGTTAAGTACACAAATTGTGTTAAGAAAATCTTGCAAAGTTAACTGAACCACATTAACAGACTTATATAGGGTTCGGACTGGCCAAAATTTGGAATTTCAAACAAATTAATGTAACTAAAAAAATGAAAATTACATAGGTAGAAATTGAAAACTAAAAAAAATATCGAAAAAAAGGGGAGAATTTTCGGGAGAATTTTGCGGGAATTTTAAGTTAAAATTTTCAATTCAAATTTTGTTAAAATTTTTAAAGCCCAGTTTTGTTCAAATTATTTTTTTTATAATGAAGCAAATTTCTGCGAGTAATTTCCTTATAATTTCAATAACAATAGAAATACATGCCAAAAACTATCTTTCTGAAACCTACTGTACTTTCAGTACTTTCTGACCACTAAGTAACTCTATTTTTTTGTTAACTCGTAGACTCGATTTTAGCCAACGCGTCGCCACACACCATTTAATCGCATTTTACGACGCTAATCATTGATGACAGATCAGTTATGAAGTTATCGATAAACTTTGAAACAAAATGACGTGTGCGTTTTTTTTGAAAATTTTTTACTGTATTAACAGTATTTTTTTGTAAATCACAAAATTAAACCTTTCATCGTGATCAAAAAAAATTCTAAGACATTTTTTTATTACATCATAGCCCGAAAATGATCACGGACCGTATATTCGAGAAATAAGGTCGGCAAAATAGTCACTGTTTTTTTTCAAAAATTGCTTAAATCACATTTGAAAAAAATGAAAAGGTTCTTTAGAAGTTTTTAAGACTTTTTTTCCATTACACCAAAGTTCAAAAACGATCACGTGACCTTCAAATTAGGAAATAAGGTTTTGGTGAAAGTAACAAATAGTGATCAAATTACGCCGAAAAATTTTTTGGGCCAATTAACACCTAATTTAAGAGTTTTGACATAATAATATTTTCCAAACACGTCACGTAATCTTATTTTTTCGAAAATAGGATTTATCTATGACATATTTCAAACCTATTTTTGAATTATTTCGTCACCTTGATTTTATTCGGACATTGGTGTAATGAGAAAAAGTTCTTAAAACGTTTGAGTTGACCCTGGATTTTTGACGTAATTTGAGTACTTTTTTAAATTACTGTCTACAATGACGTTTTTTAAAAGTACTCAAATCACGTGGAAGACCCTTATAAAAATCGTCACGAATTTCTAAGACTTTTATTGCATTTTAAATTGGGCCTCCGGTTTTAAATAAAGCAGTCCTAGAAGGTCCAAACTTCCGGAACACTGTCTACATAAGAATCAGTGAGAAGTTATGCGTATGCGTGCTTTCTTTCTTCATCACGAGAAATATATTCCAAAATAATTAAGATCATTATACTAGAGAATTTTTGTAGAAAACATATAATATTTTTAGACAGAGCATAGAAATCATTTGAAGTTTATATTGAGGTAATTGCGCAAATATAAATTAAGGTTTAATTTCATCTATTATTGCACTTTTGTCTGTAACGAGGTAATTTTGCAACTTTTTGTTTTATTATCCTCATTAAATGCCTTTAAATCGTTTATAATTTTATTTTGTTTTTTCATTTGTATAGCAAATTGGCTGAATATTATTTTAAGCGTATTGAAAAATGAATGTTATAATGATGAACTATGTTAATATGGCCATAACAAAGTATGGCGACGCGTTGGCTAAAATCGAGTCTGGGTACAGATTCATGTCTAAAGTCTACGAGTTAAGTAAAATTTTTTTATCACTGATTCTTTACTCAGAATCCTGGTTCTCCCGGTTCGAACCCTACTCATATGTGGTAGCTGGAATAGACTTTTATTAAAAAAAATAGTCAAACAGGTCAAATTTAAATAACTAGTTTTTGGCTAGACCACATTTTAGAAACGGAAAATTTATCTTCTCCCAGGTTTAACTCTGAATTAAGCCGAAGTTCCGCGGCGCGCCGGTGATTGGCCGTCCTTTTCGGTCACATGATGCAGCCCCAAACATATTTATATCCGACCGCAGTAGCCAGCCAAACATCGACAAAAAATAAATTACAACCTGTGGTATTAAAATTAACAAAACCTCTAACTTACCTAAACCTTTTATAGTTTATATAAAGTATAAATCGAATCTTTTTGCTGTCAAGCGGTTTATAAGTTTGCCCTCGGATGAATCTCTCTGTTTTTGCAATCGAGATTTTTCAGCTGTAATAATAAAAACCGTTGATTGGATATAATAGGCTGCGAACCTGAAAAATAAGACTGAATTTATGGGGTGGCAAAAATTTTAGCTTTAATTTAAGGTAGGGACCGTATTTCAGCGTTTTTACTGATGAAATGAGACTCGATTTATCGCGCGACCTGCGTATTAAGTCAATGTGATGAAAGATAAAGACTTTTTGATTAAAACTACTAAAAAGGGATTTAAATGCCATTTTATGCCCTGCTTTTAAAGACACAATACAGACTAAGAATGGATAATTTATGACCTGCAGTAATACTGTAGTACAAATGAATAGCCTTTACATGTGTAACACAGTATACGGTGGCCGAGGATTCTTTACATTTTGAGAACATACTAATTTGGGCATTACAAATAATTTGAATAATTTCAAAATAAAGTCAGCTGCACTTGAAGTCTTTGGTCTTTTAACCCGTGTACACAGAATTTATAAATAACCCTGGGCACACTTATTCCAAAAAACATATTTTATTCTCTTAACATGCCAAGTAGTTATGATTTGACTCATTTGAAAGCCCAACCAATTTAGCGTAAAACTCATTTATTACTCACGCATCATTTAATTTATGAATTCAATTTTTTTGACGTAACTCAAAATATATGAAAACATTTTTTTAATAAATATTTTTTGATTTGATCATCAAATATTTTCACCAATATAAGAAAGAAATTATAATATAATTCTCTATTAATAAAATTCGTTAAAATTTCAAAAACTAATATTATTTTTTTGAGTTTCACGATTCCGACTTAACCAAATGGCTAAAATTCACGAACCAGAGAAGTAATAAAAATACCAAAAGTAAAAGAATTTTGAAATAACTTAAACCATAGTTAATTTCATGAAGTTCATGTGTATTTTACTTTAAATTAAGAACGGATGCCATGAAAAAACGCTAGAGAGCTCTGAACTTTAGAAATCTCGGAATATTTTCCGACGTGATTAAACATCAGATTCATTGGTTTTTTTTCGTACAAAAATGAAAAACAATTTCATAAAGAGTTTTACAAAAGTTTCGAATGAAGTAAAATACCAAAATGTGTAGAATTATGTATTCTCCCAAACGCAATCATATAAAAATTCAAAAAAATAGATTTAGGAAATTAAATCTTGAATATGACGTCATTCATGACGCACTCAAAGTAGCAGGAATTAAGCTAAAAATCTAGAAACTGCGTAGGTTTTTTTCGCCGATATTGGCAAATTCGACGATATTGTGCCTCTTTTTGTATGACATAATTATTACCTATACAAAGGTCGCTAAAGTGCAAAATTTAAATATGATTAATTAAGCTTTCTCGCGATCAATGTGTACATAATTTATCTATAGTTGCTAATACTCTCAAGCGCTCGAATTTTTTTTTTATACACTGTGTACTACTGCCAAAAAAGATTATGTCAAAAGGTCTTACAAATTTGGCAACTAGGGGAACTCCCAACTTTAATTTTTTTGCGATTATGGAAATTTTTGAAAATCCTGCACATTTTTTGAACTTTCAATTTATGGTTAATCCCAAGCTTAATTACACATGTACTGTTTTGTATTTGAATTTCATAAGTTTGTAATTTGTGATCAAATTATTGAGCACGTTCTTGATGCTTGTGTGGTAATGCACCAGCGTCTCGGCTGTGTCGACAGGTCCCTTTTTCAACTTTTCTTTGAAAGGCATGATTTATCCACCTTTTTTGTACGAAAAATTGGTACTGAGTGCCAAATATATTTACAAAAACATGATGAAAACTAAAATCATTTTTGTGCCTTCAAAAGAAAAATATTAAATGGGTACACTAGACTCGAATAAACACCCGGTGTTATTTTTCATCTGTAAAAAAAATTTTGACTTACTTTTGCTGAACTTGACTCGTATTAAAAATCTCTCGTGATTTTAACGCGATCATTTGAGAAATTTTGAAGCATTGGAATAAATTGCTCAAAGACACCATCATCTGGATGCATTATGTGGAATAAATTATTACTTCAAATCATAAAAGCGGGACTTTTCTTATTTCAAATATAATTTCCGCTTTAGAAATGCGCTACCTGCCGCTCAGAGGGTCCCGCAGCGGGACTCCCGCTTCTAGCGATTTCGAACAAATGATATTTTTAGAAGTCTTGCCAAAAAGGTAAACAAACCAAAATTATGCATTTGATTTGTTATAGTACAGCCTAACAAATATGTAATCAGCCTTATGCATTATGCCATAAGCTGCACAGGTTAAAAAGAGATATAGGCTGCAGATTGCATCTTGTCTTATAACCTTCTAAATAATACATTTATATAGAACAGATTGAATTTATTTGAAACTTAGAAAAGATTGATATAGAACGGAAAATTAAATTGAAATATAATTATAATAAGGTAGGCCCGACAAACTTTTTTTTGCCTACGGTAGCTGTTTTTTGATATGTTCTAGCCTAGAACTTCTGGATAATTATAAATAAAAAAGATCTGTGCAAAAACTTTTCCAAACTTTCACCAGGAAATTGTTCTTAAACACAAAACCAGTTTTGAAATTGTCTATAATTTCAAATGATTCACTTAGTTTGGAATTAGTGAAATAAATTAAAAAATAATTGCAAGCCAAATTACATGCAATTTCAAAAACGGTTTTGAGTTTTTGAACACTTTCCTTATAAAATAACGAAAAAAAATTCACAAGGAGTACAAACGGTACTAGAAATCCGAGGAAGCCATTATCTAAGAGTTTTGCATGAAATTCTAAAAATTATTTTGAAAAAATTTACCGAAATGTTTTACAAAATCAGATAACGAGAATAACTCAATATAGCCTTTTCTTAACGGAACTCCATCTCAAAAACGTTTACTATCTCTATAGCAGGTGTTCGAATCCCACTGATGTTGTCTACAGTATGTGTTTTTTTTACTTGCGAAATGAAAATTGTCATACAGGTAATTACGGCCAATAAAAAATCTTAACTAGGTGGATTATATTTTCAAACCCTTGACATCGGCTATAGCTTGGCTTTCAAAATAAAATCGACCTAGTTACCATTTTTAATCGGTCGTTATTACCTAAATGACAATTTTCATTTCGCTAGTAAAAAAAACACATACTGTAAGTGATTGCTTGAGTGATTACACACCGATCAAAATTAGCGGTCCCAATATCAAGCATTCTTGCCTCTAATCATACTCAAAACAATCACTTATACAACATCAGTGGGATTCGAACACGAGCTATAGAGATAGTAAACGTTTTTGAGATAGAGTTCCGTTGGGAAAAGGATATGGGTATAAAATGAATCAAAAAAATTCTTTAGACGAATGGCGGAAAATAAAATTCCAAATTTCGGCTTTCTATTAAAAATCGAAAGTTCACAATTTGGAGCAAGAGTTATCGTTTCGGCTTTAAAACCGGAAGTTACTGACGAAAGTTTTTGATTTTTGACATACGGAGATATTTAAGTTGAACAGGGGTTTTGTAAGTGTACACACAATTTATTGTGTACACTCAGGGCCTGGCAAAACTTTTTCTGGGAAAAGTCTATGAATTTAGTTGAATCACTACCTGTATGGTTTGTTCCTGCATAAGGTTACAAAAAAGTTTGAAAACTTCGGCTTGTGCTTTCATACCCATGATAACCTGACGTCCCAAACCTGACGATTTCATTAATTGTTTTTTATTTTGTTTGGTAGAGTCTCTACCGTAGAGTATTCAGCTCTAAACATTTTTTCCTTATTTTCACCTTATTCGTATGTTAATTTCCACGCATACAGTTATGAATTTTGATGTGACAAAATTCACAGTTGTACCCGTGAGAATTAACATAAGAATGTCCCATTAGAAAAGCGCCAAAACAAGCAGAAAAGAATGTAAACAGGTATCATTCGGACCGCTACGGGTGAGAGTTAAAACAAACTTTATTCAAGTATTAACCTGATAAACCTTTGACAAGGGTCCTTTGTTCTTGTTTTGGGTTTTCTCCATATTTGTAGACTTCAGCATCTTGCACACAAACTTACAGCAAATTCGCGTTCTTCACTATTTGTATTTCGATCGAAGAAATCTTCAAATAGATGGATAGGGGTTAAATCAACGAAATCTTCGTTTGTCGTCGCCTTAAAATCGAGATCTAAATATAAATATGATACTAATGTATAAAAAATCTAAAACAAAAGTTAATATGAAAATAATTTGCAAAATGTTTAGTCTCAGCATAGTTTTGACAATTTTATCATTTAGAATATTGTATTTCACAGATTGATTAAAAAATTTCACGAAATTGTCTAATTTCAGACCAGAGCTCGAAGTTTTTTTTTGGGCAAAGCGAATCAGCCGAAACTCTTATTTAGCTGCAGACCAAACCAAAGCAGCTCGATCCAAATTTTGGATTTAATCAAGGCAGACTAGAAAGAATAAAATTTTAGAGCAGGGTAAACCTTTTTAAAAAATTTTAACCCATTGCTGAGAGTTTTTATCATTTATTTTTGAAAAATAAGTTATCTCATAATGAGATTCTCATTCAGTTTACTTGAAACTACTTTGTACTGTACAAATTGTACAATCAGATAACATTTATTTCCTGTAAATTTAATTTGAAAATACAAAAACACTTGCAACAAACGCCGTTTTAATATTTAATTGTTAAAGATATACTATTGGCAAGTCTGAGTGACAAATTTGGGTTTAAGAGAGGAGTCGTTGCAAATACTCTTAGCTTTAAAATTTTTGAGATACGTTTTCATAAAATTGACATCAAAGGTTATCCCGAACTTTCCTAAATATTAAAGATTATTTGAGGACCAGCCAGCGTCTAAAAATTTTCAGCCTACGCTCATAAATGACATGCTGATGAGCTTCCTAAAAAAAATAAAACTTTTTAAAGAAAACTTTTCCAAAAAAACTATAGACTACCTCCTCCTTCCATTTTGAAGATTAATTTTCCGTTCATATTTTATATTATCAAAGCAAAAAACGGTTTAACAACTGTTTTTGCCATTTTGAAAGCCATCTTCTTGAATGTTACTTTCATGTTTTAAAAATTATTAACATAAATAAGTTTGTGATTAGATACAATGTATCTGATACAGTGTCATATAAAGTTTACCATACAGTATGTAGAATTTTCGGCTTATAAAGATGAACTTTGTTGACAGTATTTCTATACACTTTGGCATGCTCATGACGACGACGACTCCCTTATAGCCCCACCGGATTATTGATTAATCATGAAATATATAGTTTATTTTGGCTATATAAACTGGCATCCGTGACCACTTTCCCCAAAAACTAATCATGCTTCATTTCATATTTTATTTTTTTACTCTGACTTCTGCAAAAAGTATTGAATCATATTGTGATGAATTACAAGCGGAAATATCAGAGGAATTACAAATATATGGACTAATGTCAATAGTAAGACTTCAAAAGATTTTATCCAAGAAAGTCTCAATTAGGGTGTCCGCAGTCAGAATTGATTTTCTCAAATTTTCTCGTAATCACCCTCAAAAGTTCGGAAACTTTCTGGTCAAAAAAATTTGGCTCTATGGTTTCTCTTTATTTTGACCAAAAGGTGGTCAAAAATCTAATTAAGTGAGTTTTTGCTCTTTAGCGCAAAATTGTGTCAGCGATACATGCGGTTTTTCATCAGAATCGAAGAGTTTATAATTTGGAACATTTTAAGACTAAAAATTTGAAAATCAGAGGGGATGGGTTTTGAGATAATTGGCTTTGAAAGTTATTTTTCCTAAAATTTAGCAAATTTTTTCCTAATAATTTTTGAAGTTTCCAAAAAATGATCAATTTTTGGAAACAAAATCCGAAAATCATAAATTTTTCAAGAAATTTTCATTTCCTAGTTTGATTCTGATTGGTCGGAATTTTAGGGTCGCAAGCAAAATGACGAAACAGCAAAATGAAGAAACTTAGAAGCAAAATGGCGAAACAATTGTTGCTTTTTTCGTTATTTTTTACTTTACAAATTTAACGTAGATGTTGATGAAAATGACCAAAAAAGCAATATGTAGAATTCTACATTTCACTTTTTTGCCATTTTGCTTGTTACCCGAAATTTTAACTTATCGGGATTGCTGATTTTGGGACTACCTTGGCTCTCAATTTTTATCTTCCAAAAACTATTAAGTATATCGGCTTTTAGTAACATTTTTGCGAACCGTATTTTTACTCGATTTTTGTTTTAGCGCCGTTTTATCAAGTCACGGACAGCTTTTTGAAAGTCAAACATGAAGAAATTTTTGTCGTAATTTCCACATTCACTATTTTTATGCATTTTGACGATTTAGGAAATAATTTCCTTCTTTATTTGAATTCTATGTCATAGTTTTGTGTTTCAAAGCTTATTTAACTAAATTTTACATTATTTTTAGTGGCAACCAGTATCTCTTGGAAGAATTAAGACATTTGAAAAGAAAAATTGCAAGCATGGAACACTTTTTGACGCCTTGAATTGCGTAAAAGTTTGTAAGCTTCGAGAATTTGAAGCCTGTGAAATCAGTCTCCTTCCGGGACTTGATCAATGCGATGAGCATAACGAATGCAGTTTTGAGTTTAATTCCGAGACAACATGTCAAAGTGTAAGATCATTTTTAAGGGGTACCCATAATGAAAAGATCCGATTTTGTGGTTTTTGAGGCCAAATATCTGGAATATTACACATTGTAGGTCCAAATAGTTAAATATAACGTATGTAAAAAAATTGTTCGAGAACAACAAGGGAAATTTCTCTGGATTAAAGCCTATAATTTGCAGGAGAATCACTTTCAATCCAGAGAAAATTGGACCTTTTGTTCTCGAACAATTTTTTTACATACTGTAATGTAATATTTGAACAAAAATCTCACATCCTAAAATATTATTGGACCAATATTCCGACCAATCAGGAACGAGCTTCAAACTAGAGTGATATTCTGTCTTAAAAAGCCTAATCCTCCGTGAACTTTTAGGATAGGAAAATTATTTTCAGATTTTATTAACCACAAAATACGAACGCAGGTCTGTTACTGTCGGTTTCAAAAATTTGTTATCAATTCTCTCCAGAATCGGCAAAAAACGTTTTTTCGAGCTTATTTTAAGAGTCTCACGCAAAAGCCTACTCCTCCAGATTTTTTAGTAACCAATTTAAAACCTATATAATTAAATAGCTGATAAGTTTATGGAGAGCTGCTACTATGGAACCATCAATTTTTGTATTTTTTTGTTTCAAGAAATGGTACTTTGAATTTCTAAAAAGCAATTAATTTTAATTAAAATGCTAAAACCCAAGAAGATATATTTTCAAAATGATGAAAAAGTAATTTCCTGACGGAGATAAAAATACCACCGGTTTGTTTCAAATTGTTCATATTTAAAAGAAAACCATGGCACTAAAATTGTGATCATTTTTTGTTTGATTCTTGTGCCAAAACAGTTCAGAGCATGGGAGAATTTTGCTTTATGTAGGACTCTGATTGGTAAATTTAAAATAGAATTGAAAATTTGTACGTTTCTTAGGAAAATAATTTTAGTTTGTTTTTAAAAAAATTGTTCGGCAATTTCCCGCTCATAAAAAATATTTTATAGATCAATCCAAATTACGATTTACCAGAATTTTGGAGAATGTTTAAAAATAATGAAGAAGATGCACAACTTGAACATGACGAAACACATTGGTAATAAACTGATTTCTGCACTTTTCATTTCGACGGACTTTACTCTGTCCCTAATAAATATCATGAGAGTTATCAGTGCGAAAAGTTTATCCTCCATAGAATTTTTCACTAATGTATGCTTTGATAAAAACATCTAACCATGATATTTTAATCGGTGTTGTAAATCGTGATGAATTTTCTATCCCGATCTTGAGGCTTACCTTGTTCAATTCCGTGCCGCGGCATGCCGAGCCGATTTTTTCAATCCCGAGCTTTTTTTTATTTGACAGCCTTTATCGATGACGAATCGTCATCGACGATGCCAGAATTTGAAAAAAAAAATTTTTATCGAGCAGTTTTTCTTCGTAGATGAATATACATGTATTATAGCAATTTTATATTATACTCGGCGAAAAAATGGAATCAGATCAGATTATTCGCCAACAAAATAGAATAGGAGTTTTGTGTCAAGCCTATATTTTATTTTGAGGAAAACGACTCATCTCATTAAGTTATAACTAAAACTTATTAGATAGCTCAAAAAGACTACAGTGTCACCAGACATATGATATGTCACATATCTCTTTACGAGGAAGATTGATATTTTCTAGTTTGGTCTAGTACATTGGAGTCGTATAAGGAGGGGGTAAGAATCATTATGACAAGACTTTTTTTGTCCAAAATTCCCCTGTATTTAAAGAAAGTACGCATACTGTGGGGTTCGAACCCCAAACCTAGTGCTTATAAAGTAGTGGTCTTAACACCTAGGCCACGTGTGCATTATCCTACAGTGTATTAATTGTCATATTTGAAATATTGTTGTATTTGAAGAAAGTATGCATGATGTGGGATTCGAACCCTAAACCTTAGGCGTATGGATCAGTACCCTTAACCCCTGGACTACGCGGGCATAACCTCCTAGAGTATGGAATGGTCTATATAATTAACAATTTATACTTTGTTTCGAAATAAAGTCTTGGAAATGTTATACTTAAAATTATTTTGGTGGTTTTTGAGACATAAAATATTATAATTTTTCTATTTAAAATAGTTTTTATTGACGTTTCGGGTTTTCCATTATCAAAAGTGAGAATAAAAAAGATTTTACCTCGCACAGAAATTGAGTAGAAAAGCAATTTGATAAATCTGGCCTTAGTTTCGCAAAATTATTCGACGTTTGTTTACTGATCAAGGAAATTGAAATATGAGGCTTTTCACTTGTTAATTAAGCAAACAGTATTTTTTTTTGAGAATAAGCTGTAGTGAACATTGGCAAATCGCAAATATTTTTTAGAATTCGCTACTCTCCCTATGCTTTAATGAGGTAGGCGGCACTACCTCTAACAGCAATTAGAAATTGCTGGTGACGATTTGAAATAAGAAATTTCAAAACTCAAAAATGGGTATCGATGTTTTTAACCTATCTTGTAGAGAATTTCTTTCTGGTCATTTTAAGACCTAGGATTTTTTTTTTTTATGAAAAATTTTCAAAAAAAAATCGATTTTAAGGTCAATTTTTCGTGATTTTACAGGTAAATGTGATCCAGTTCTAGCGAAGCCGTATGAAGTGCTAGAAGGCTGATTTTTTGGCCAGTGAAAATTAAGCGTTTTTCGGCTACCCGTTTTTTTAATTGAGGGTCGGCGACCAATATTTGACCTCTAATGACCGGTCAAAGTTCAAGGTCAATCTCAAGTTCATCGTATAGACTTGTTAGTANAAACCCCCTTAATTAGGGACGAAACCCCCTTAATTTGGGCCGGAACCCCCTTAATTAGGGACCAATGATGCGTCATAACTAAAGTTCGCGAAAAGATCAAATCAAAATCAAAGTTATAAACTACCGACTGCCCAAAAATTGGGCACTTAAAGCGCGCGGTTTAAGTGCCCAATTTATTGAGGCTTGAGAATTGACAAAATATTGTGCACTTAAAGCGCGCGCCAAAAATTGGGCACTCGGTAATTTATAACTATCAAAATGGCTTAGAAAAAAATAACAGGTGTGAAATGGGGTCAAGCACGACGAACAAATTTTGGGCACTTAAAGCACCCCCAATTTCATACACGCAAAAATTGATGCACGTATAATTTTAACACATTTATTTTTTTCGGTTTTTGAGTATAAATTTTTTATTTCTGATGGCGAAATCATTTTCGACGTTTTATTGTTGTAACGGCCGGCTAATTTCTGAATCTCAAACCTTCTGGACGAAGTTTGTAGCGATTATATTTCAACTGACAAATTTCATGACTCAATTAAAAAATTGAAAAATAATATTAACAAAAATTTTGGACTGACAAATATTGACAGAATGATTGTTACCCCCATCTTATACTACTCATTGGTACTACTTAACGTACATAATGTACTAGACCAAACTAGAAAATATCTATCTTCCTCGTTAAGGGATCTATCTTCCTCGTTAAGGGATATCCCTTTATCACACATGATAAATAAATGAAACCTTTATTAAATTCACCTTCTCAAACGTCCTGACAGTTTCTCAAACGTCCGGACAAACAAACGTTCTGAGACTTTTCGATTTTTTCATGGAAATAAAACTGTTTTTTATATACGGAAATCAGCAAATTTAACGTGCAAATTTTTTTTTAATTTGGAGCAAATAGACCGAAAAATGGATTTTCCATGCCAAATTCTTTTCCTGAAAAACTCATTATTAGTGGGCCTACAAAAAATTCTGATATCTCCTGAGGTGATTATCCTACTACTACACCGATACCGTCATACAAAAAACTTTTGGTTTCCTTTTTTTGAAAAATTGCACGACTCTTCCTCACCTAACGACATATATATTGCTCTGAAAAAATGTACCAATCTGCTGGACTTATGCCACCCCCTTAAGGGGGTGGTCAGGGCGAGTCTTTATGAGAACTGTGGAAGACAATGATAAGATTTGATAATATGTAATTAGTAAGTCAGTAATTTGAAAAACATTGGTCAAAACTAAAAATCGCTATCTACACTAGTTTGTCCGTTATCGTCACGTCAATTTACACTTTATTTGTGCTGATTATGCATTCATGGGTGTATATTTACAGGTAAAAATATTTTTTATAGTAAATATGCGGTCTCTGAACTGTTTTCTCATTGAAAAATTATTAAAAACTTTTGTTTCTGAGAAATTGTTTATTTTTGATTCGGAACAAATTTATTTGTCAACTTCAAACCTTTGTCAATATGTAAATAAGGCTTTCACACCATGCGCAAACATCGCTTATTTTGTTTATAGACAATTAAAAGGTTTTTATTCACACGTGCTATTACACAAAATAATCCAAGGAAAATTATGAAAATAAAATTAATTTTCTTGTCAAAATCTAAAGGTCATAAACATTGGAATTAAATCGTAATTTCACTCTCACTCAAAAACTAAAGTAGATACGAGGTTAAAACTTTCAAAAATGAATTCGCAGAGGTCGATTTACCATAAATTCTGATTTTGAAATATGTTGGAGCAAAAATAAATTTTACAAGTTCGTAAAAGTGCACCTGTTACGTAACCAGATGAACATAAAAAATGTGTGCACCATTTTTTTTTCTTAAGTGTTCCAGGAACATATAAATCGTGTCAAAAAAAAATTCTGTCGAAAATTCACGGAGGAGATAGATTTTGAAACAACTAGTAAAATTCAATATTTTTGGCGCTCAAGAGCATTCTAGGGAAATATTTCAAAAAACATACACCATTTTTTCTTCAGAAAGTAGTTTTGCTTCAGTTGTTAAAATTCAGTTAACTGTCATATAATATTGACGGAGGAGATAGACTTTGAAAAATCGTCGTTTTCTGAATATTTCTTGCTCTCTTCTGCCAGAAGAAAATTACGAAAATATTTTTGACTATTCAATTATTGCGTCAAATTGTATGAGGTTTTAAAAACCATCAATTTTTATTTTTTGTCATATCTAGTTTTCTCACAATTGACGATCAAAGTCGAAAATGACCAAAAAAGCTTACCCTGACCACCCCCTTAAACTAGGTTTAAATTAAAATGTTAAATGATTTCGACCTATTTCTTGTCGAACAAAAATGAACATTTTAAAACGAATTTTTGAAAATAAGACATGAGAGCTCAATTATTATAATTTAACGAACAAATGGTTCACAGCAAAATTTAAAACATGCCTGAGATGAGTTCCAAGGGCCATACTATTTTTATCGGTTTGGTTTCTTCCCAGAACATAATCAAGATGATGATCGTAAGATAAATTATGACGAATAGCATCTTTCAAAAATGCGACTAAAACTGGTGAAAGACAATTTACCATATATGAATTTTTCATTCTATTCAACGAAAATTTGTTACCTGGAGGGATTTTTTTAGAAATGACGTAAAATTGATTATAAATTGGTTTCATTGTTTATGATGTTTGTTAAATATACATTATCAAATGTTATCACAGTTCTCCCTCTAGTAGAAATTTATGGAGGTATTTTTTCTTATACAGTGGGTGAGACCAATGGGCAACAGTGAGACCAATGGGCAACACTTTTGAGCCAAATTGATGCCTAAATTGGGCTAAAATGATGCCAATGGGCAACACTTTTAGCCAAAAGCTCGTCCTGGATCTTAGATATTGACTCCAGTCTGCCGCGTTTATGGCACCGCCTTAAACAAAAGGGAAAACGTGGTTTTAAAAATGTTCAATTTGTTCAAATTTTAAAGCTGACTTGAATTTTTTTTCGGTAAAAATGAAAAAAAAATGTTGCAAAATAAATGCATGGCTTGCAAAAATCCCTGCCGTATTCGCATTGGAAATAAGTTATTGATCAAGAACAGATCAAATTTTCGAAATTGCTCTCTAGCGACCTTTCATTACATAATTGGCTAACTTACAGCTACATTTGTAACATTTTTGCTCCTATTTTTCTAATTTGGCTAAATCTGAATTCCATCGTTTTTATTGGTTCAATCTGGAGAAGACGCAGGTATTTGCCAAAATTGATCGTTCTCATTCAATGTCGGATAGCAAGTTATCTAAATTGGAAAAATAGGTGCAAAAATTCTCTATTAGTAAGGCAAATAAAATGGATACCCATTGTTTACTTTTGAAATTCCTTATTTCAAATCGTCAAGGGCCTTGACTCAAGGCCCTTTATGTCTTTGCGAAACCTCTGAAAATACCTATCAAAATTGATGAGTGAAATTACACCCAAGCGGTTTCACTTTAAGCCAATCAAATCCATTGGTCTCAATTTTCTTTTAAATTTATGTATTCTCAAGAATGCAACGAATCAATCAGAGAAATTTGAGTCTAATCCAGCGGTCAATTTTATCCGTCGGATGTGGGGTGGTGGCGGTACGGAATCCGTACCGGTACGACTGTGTCGCCTACGCAACCGAGGCAACTACGACTGAGTGTCAATTGAAAGCAATTCAAGACAAAATTCAAAAGGGAAAAAAAGTTCGAAATTAAAAATTACTTTGAANGTGGAAGACCCGCTTATAGGAATCGGTCACGAATCTAAGACTTTTATTGCATTTTAAATTGTGGCCTCCGGTGTTAAATTTTAAAGCAGTTCGTAGAAGTCCAAACTTCCGGAACACTGATTACATTAGAGAGAAATCATGTAGAAGCGCGATATGCGTTCGCGTCGTCTTTCTTCGTCATCACGAGAAATTATATTCCAAAATAATTTTAAGAGTCGAATGTATACGTAGAGTAAGTTTTGTATGGAAAACACTATTAATTATTTTAGACAGAGCATAAGAAATCATTGAAGTTTTATATGAGGTAATTGCAAATAGTGAAATTAAGGTTTGTTTAATTTCATCTTATTTATTGCACTTTTGTCTGTAAACAGGAGGTAATTTTCTGCAAACTTTTTGTTTTCTTATCCTCATTTAATGCCTTTAAATTCGTTTATAATTTTATTTTTGTCTTTTTCATTTTGTTAGCAAATTGGCTACATATATTTTAAGCTATTGAAAAATGAATGCTTGATAAAAAATCGATGCTAATATGGCCGATTTAAAAGTATGGCGACGCTTGTTGCCTAAAATCGATCTGGGACGATTTCATAGTCTAAAAGTCTACGAGTTAAGTAAAAACTTTTTTTTATCATGATTCTTTACTCAGAATCCTGGTTCTCCCGGCTTCGAATCACTTCAATTGTGGTAGCTGGAATAGACTTTTATTAAAAAAAAATAGTCAAACAGGTCAAATTTAAAGTAACTGTTTTTTGGCTACGACCCATTTTTCTGGAAACGGAAAAATTTATTCTTCTTCCCAGGTTTAACTCTGAAATAAGCCGAAGTTCGCGGCGCGCCGGTGCGATTGGCCGTCTTTGTCAGGTCACATGATTACAGCCCCAAACATATTATATCCGACCGCATAGCCAGCCCAACATTCGACCAAATAAATTACAACCTGTGGTATCAAATTAACAAAACCTCTAACTTACCTTAAACCTTTTATAGTTTTATATAAAGTATAATCGAATCTTTGCTGTCCAAGCGGTTTATAAGTTTGCCCTCGGATGATCTCTCTTGTTTTTGCTGCAATCGAGATTTTTCAGCTGTTATAATAAAAACCGCTTGATTGGAGTATAATTAGGCTGCGAACCTGAAAAATAAGACTGAAAATTTATTGGGTGCAAAAATTTAGCTTTATTTAGGATAAGGGACCGTATTTCAGCGTGTTTTACTGATGAAAATGAGACTCGATTTTATCGCAGCCGACCCTGCGTATTAAGTCAAGTAGATGAAGATAAAGACTTTTTGATTAAAACTACTAAAAAGGGATTTAAATGCCATTTTATTGCCCTGCTTTTAAAGACACAATACGACTAAGAATGAATAATTTATGACCATGCAGTATATACTGTTAGTACAAATGAAGCCTTTACATGTCTGTATACACCAGTATACGGTGGCCTGATCGGATTCTCCTACATTTTGAGAATATAAATATGAGGCATTACAAATAAGTGATAATTTCAATAATAAATTCAGCGCACTTGAAGTCTTTTGGTCTTTTAACCCCGTGTTACACAGAATTTACTAAATAACCCTGGGCACACTTATTCCAAAAAACATATTTTATTCCCTTTACATCCAAGTAGTTATGATTTGAATCATTTAAAGCCCAATCATTTTAGCGTAAACTCATTTATTACTCACGCATATTTAATTTATGAATTCAATTATTTTTGACCGTAACTCAAAAATATAGTGAAAACATTTTTTCTTAATAAAATATTTTTTGATTTGTCATCAAATATTTTCCACCATATAAGAAAGAAATTATTAATATAATTCTCTATTTAATAAAATTTCGTTTAAAATTTTCAAAAACACTAAATTTAATTTTTTGAGTTTCACGATTTCCGACTTAACCAAATGGTAAAATTCACGAACCAGAGAAGTTATAAAAATACCAAAAGTAAAAGAATTTTGATAAACTTAAACCTATAGTTAATTTTCTATGAGTCATGTGTATTTACTTTAATAAGAACGGATCCATGAAAAAAACGCCATAGACGAGCTCTGTAACTTTAGGAATCTCCGGAAGATTTTTCCGACCGTGAGTAAACATCAGATTCATTGGATTTTTTTTCGTACAAAATGAAAAACAATATTCAGTAAAGAGTTTACAAAAGTTTCGAATGGAAGTAAATTCCCAAAATGTTGTGAAATTACTGTATTCTCCCAAACGCAATCATATAAAAATTCAAAAAAAATTAGACTTTAGGAAATTAAATCTTGAATATACGTTCATTTTCATGACGCCACTCAAAGTAGCAGGAATTTAAGCTAAAAAAATCGAGAAATTGCTCGTAGGTTTTTTTTTCGGCTGATATTGGCAAATTCGACGATATTGTGCCTCTTTTTGTATGACATATTTATTACCTATACAAAGGTCGCTAAAGTGCAAAAATTTAAAATATGATTAATTAGCTTTTCTCCGATTCAATGTGTTACATAATTATTCTATAGTTGCTTTACTCTCAAGCGCTTAAATTTTTTTCTTATACACTGTTGTTACTACTGCCAAAAAAGTATTATGTCTAATAAAGGTCTTACAAATTTAGCAACTAGGGGAACTCCCAAACTTTAATTTTTTTGCGGATTATGGAAATTAATTTGTTTGAAATCTGCACATTTTTTGACCCAATTATGTTAAATCCCAAGCTTATGATTACACATTACTGTTTTGTATTTGTTTCATAATTTGTAATTTTGATTCAAATTATTGAGCCGTTCTTGATGCTTGTTGGTAATGCTCCTCAGCGTCTTCGGCCTGTGTCGACAGGCCCTTTTCAACTTTTCTTTGAAAGCATGAAACCATCTTGTACGAAAAATTCGTACTGAGTGCCAAAATATATTTACAAAAAACATGATGAAAAACTAAAATTATTTTTGTGCCTCAAAAGAAAAATATTAAATGGTTACACTAGATCGAATAAAACACCCGGTGTTATTTTTCATCTGTAAAAAAAAATGTTGACTTTACTTTTGCTGAACTTGACTTCGTATTAAAAATCTCTCGTGATTTTAAGCGATCAATTTTGAAATTTTGAAGCATTTGAAAAATTGCTTCAAGGACACCACATCTGGATGCATTATGTGGAATAAATGTATTACTTCAAATCATAAAAAAGCGGACTTTTGTTAGTTCAAATATAATTTTCCGCATTTAGAAATGCGCTACCTGCCGCTCAGAGGGTTCCCGCAGCGGACTCCCGCTTCTCTAGCGATTTCGACAAATGATATTTTTTAGAAGTCTGCCAAAGGTAAACAAACCAAATTAATGCATTTGATTTGTTATAAGTTACAGCCCTAACAAATGTAATCCCAGATTATGCATTATGCCATAAGCTGCACAGGTTGAAAAGAAAAAGGAAAATTATAGGGGGCTTTTTTTTTGGCCCCCAGGTGGATTGGCCCCATTTTTCTTGGGGGGTTTCTATATAACCTTCTAAATAATTACATTCTATATGAACGATTGAATTATTTGAAAATCTAGAAAAGATTGATATGAACGGAAATTAAAATTGAAATGTAATAATTAATAGGTAGGGCCGGAACAAACTTTTTTTTTTGCCTACTGGATAGCTGTTTTTGATATGTTTTCTAGCTAGAATTCTTGGTAATTATAAATAAAAAAGATCTGTGCAAAAACTTTTCCAAACTTTCACCATGAAATTGATTTCTTAAACACAAAACCGGTTTTTTGATAATTGTCTATAGTTTCAAATGATTCACTTTAGTTTGGAATTAGTGAAATAATTAAAAATAATTGCAGCCAAATTACATTGCCAATTTCAACGTTTTGCGTTTTTGAACACTTTCCTTATAAAATAACGAAAAAAAACTTCACAAGTAGTACAACGTACCTAGAAATCCGAGGAGCCATTATCTAAGAGTTTTGCATGAAACTCTAAAAATTATTTTGAAAAAAATTTACCGAAATGTTTACAAAGTCAAATAACGAGATAACTCAATATAGCCTTTCCCAACGGAACTGCCATCTCAAAAAACGTTTACTATCTCGCATAGGCAGGTGTTCGAATCCCACTGTGTTGTCTACAGTATGTTGTTTTTTTTACTTGCGAAATGAAAATTGTCTTCAGGTTAATTACGGCCAATAAAAATCTAACTAGGTGGATTATATTTTCAAACCCTTGGACATCGGCTATAGGCTTGGCTTTCAAAATAAAATCGACCTAGTTTTACCATTTTTAATCGGTCGTATTACCTAATGAGCAATTTTCATTTCGCTAGTAAAAAAAAACACATACGTGTAAGTGATTGCTTGAGTTGATTACACACCGATCAAAATTAGCGGTCCCCAATATTCAAGATTATATTTGCCTATTTAATCATACTCAAAACAATCATTAGACAGGCATCAGTGGCCATTTCGAAACCACGAGCTATAGAGATAGTAAACGTTTTTGAGACTAGAGTTCCTGTTGGGAAAAGGATATGGGTATAAAATGAATCAAAAAAATCCTTTAGGAACGAATAATGGCGGAAAATAAATTCCAAATTTCCGGCTTTTCTATGTTAAAATCGAAAGTTCCACATATTTTGGAGCTAAGAAGTTATCGTTTCGGCTTTTAAACCGGAAGTTACTGACGAAAGTTTTTGAATTTTTGACCATACGGAGATTATTTAAGTTGAACAGGGGTTTTTGTAAGTGTTACACACAATTTATTGTGTACCACTCAGGGCCTGGCAAAAACTTTTTCTGGGGAAAAGTCTATCGAATTTAGTTGAATCACACCTGTATGGTTTGTTCGTGCATAAGGTACAAAAAGTTTTCGAAAACTTCGGCTTGTGCTTTCATACCATGATTAACCTGACGCTCCCAAACCTGACGATTTCATTAATTGGTTTTTATTTTGTTTGGTGAGTTCTCTACCCCATGAGTATTCAGCTCTAAACATTTTTTCCTTTTTATTTTCACCTTATTCGTATGTTAATTTTCCACGATTACAGTATGAATTTGATGTGACAAAATTCACTAGTTGTACCCGTGGGAATAACATAAGAAGCTCCAATTAGAAGAAGCGCCAAAACAAGCAGAAAAGAATGTTAACAAGGGTATTCATCGGACCGCTTCACGGGTGAGAGTTTAAACAAACGTTATTCAGTAAACCTGGATAAACTTTGGACAAGGGTCCCTTTGTATCTTGTTTTTGGGATCTTTTTTCCATATTTGTAGACTTCAGCATCCTTGCACTAAAACTTACAGCACAAATTTCGCGTTCTTCACATATGTATTTCGATCGAAGAAATCTTCAAATAGATGCGAATAGCGGTTAAATTCAACGAAATCTTTCGTTTGTCGTCGCCTTAAAATCGAGATCTAAATATAAATATGATACTAATATATGATACTAATAATAAATTAATGATAATGATTGTGTTTAACTATTTCACCAGAGTTCAAAAAATTGTGAGGGCAACATTATTTATTGAACCTTTTGGGCCTCTAGGCTGTATTCAATAATTTATCCATTATAGTCATTGCCTAATATCTCGTGCTGGTCTCGGATTAATAGTGTCATCCGAAAAACAGATTTCGCCCGCTAGAGCGTCGTCAAAGTGGCATTATTTCCTAATGTATAAAAATCTAAAACAAAAGTTTAATATGAAAAATAATTTGCAAAATTGTCATTTAGTCGTCGGCATAGTTTTGACAATCTTTATATGGAGAATATTGTATTCACAGATGAAATTAAAAAAATTTCACGAAATTTGTCTAATTTCAGACCCAGAGCTCGAAGTTTTTTTTTGGCAAGCGAAATCAGCCGAAACTCTTATTTAGCTGCAGACCAAACCAAAGCAGCTCGATCCAAATTTTGGACTTAATCAAAGGCAGACTAGAAAGGAATAAAATTTAGAGCAGGGGGTTAAAACCTTTTTAAAAATTTTAACCCATTGCTTGAGAGTTTTTATCATTTATTTTTGAAAATAAGTTATCTCATAATGAGATTCTCATAATTCGTTTACTTGAAAACTACTTCTGTATGTACAAATTGATACAATCAGGATAAACATTTATTTCCTGTAAATTTTAATTTGAAAATACAAAAACCACTTTGCAAACAAAGCCACCACCGTATTTAATATTTTATTGTTAAAGATGATACTATTGGCAAGTCTGAGTGACAATTTGGGTTTAAGAGAGGAGTGTTGCAAATTACTCTAGCTTTAAAATTTTTTGAGATACAGTTTTTCATTTAAAATTGACATCCAAAGGTTATCCCGAAAACTTTCCTAAATAATAAGATTATTTGAGGACCAGCCAGCGCATAAAATTTTCAGCCTACGCTCATAAATACAATGCTGATTGGGCTGCCTAAAAAAAAATAAACTTTTTAAGAAACTTTTCCAAAAAAACTATTTAGACTACCTCCTTCCTTCCATTTTGGAGATTAATTTTCCGTTCATATTTTTTTATCAAAGCAAAAAGGTTTTTAACAACTGTTTCGCTATTTTGAAAGCACGTGTTGAGCCATCTTCTTAATGTTACTTTCATGTTTTAAATAATTATTAACATAAAATTTAAGTTTGTGAAAGATACAATGTATCTGAATACAGTGGTCATATAAAGCTTTACCATACAGTATGTTAGAAATTGTCGGCTTATTAAAGATGAACTTTTGTGGACAGGTATTTCTTATACACTTTGGCATTGCTCATGACGGACGAGACTCCCTGTATAGCCCCACCGGATATTATTAATCATGAAATATATAGGTTTTATTTTTGGCATATAAACTGGCAATCCGTGACCCTTTCCCCAAAAAACACACATGCTTCATATTCATATTTTATTTTTTTTATTACTCTGACTTCTGCAAAGTATTGAATCATATTGTGATGAATTACAAGCGGAAATATCAGAGGTACAAATATATGGCACTAATGTCAATAGTAAGACTTCAAAAGATTTATATTCCAAGAAGTCTCATTAGGGTGTCCGCAGTCAGAATTGATTTTCTCAAATTTTCTCGTAATTACCCTCAAAATTTCGGAAACTTTCTGGTCAAAAAATTCTGGCTCTATGGTTTCTCTTTTATTTTGACCTAAAATGTGGTCAAAAATCTAATTAAGTGAGTTTTTGCTCTTAGCGCAACATTGTCTTGGTCAGCTGATACAAGCGGTTTTTTTTTTCTATCAGAACGGAAGGGTTTACTAATGTGGACATTTTAAGACTAAAAAATTTGAAAATCAGGGGATGGTTTTGAGGATAATGGCTTTTGAAAGTTATTTTTCCCTGAAATTTTAGCCAAATTTTTTCCTAATAATTTTTGAAAGTTTCCAAAAATGATCAATTTTTTGGGAAACAAATCCGAAAATCATAAATTTTTCAAGAAATTTTCATTTCGTAGATTGATTTGATTGGTCGGAATTTTAGGGGTCGCAAGCAAAAAAATGACGAAACAGCAATGAAGAAACTTAGAAGCAAAATGGCGAAACAATTGTGCTTTTTTCGTATTTTTACTTTTACAAATTTAACGAGATGTTGATGAAAATGACCAAAAAAGCAATATTGTTAGAATTCTACATTTCACTTTTTGCCATTTGCTTGTTTACCCGAAATTTTAATCTTATTCGGGATTTGCTGGATTTTGGACTTACCGTTGGCCCTCAATTTTTATCTTCCAAAGAAACTATTAAGTATATCGGCTTAGTAACATTTTTGCGTACCGTATTTTTACTCGATTTTTGTTGCGGCCGTTTTATCAAGTCACGGAAGCCTTTTTGAAAGATCAAACATGAAGAAATTTTTTCCGTAATTTCCAATCACTATTTTTAATGCATTTTGACGATTTAGGAAATAATTGCCTTCTTTATTTGAATTCATTATGTCATAGTTTTGTGTTTCAAGCTTATTTAACTAAATTTACATTATTTTTTGTGGCAACCAGTATCTCTTGGAAGAATTAAGACATTTGAAAAGAAAAATTGCAGCATGGAACACTTTTTGACGCCCTGAAATTGCTAAAAAGTTTGTAAGCTTCGAGAATTTGAAAGCCTGTGAAATCAGTCTCCTTCCGGGGGGACTTGATCAATGCGCATGAGCATAACGAAGCAGTTTTGACGTTTAAGTCTCGAGACAACATGTCAAAGTTGTAAGATCATTTTTAAGCGGTACCCATAATGAAAGATTCCGGATTTTGTGGTTTTTGAGGCCAAATATCTGGAATATTACACATTGATAGGTCCAAATAGTTAAATAAACGTATGTAAAAAAATTTGTTCGAGAACAACAAGCGAAATTTCTCTGGATTAAAGCCTATAATTTGCAGGAGATATCACTTTCAATCCAGAGAAAATTTGGACCTTTTTGTTCTCGAACAATTTTTTTACATTTACTGTAATGGTATATTTGACAAAAAATCTCACATCCTAAAATATATTGGGACCATATTCGACCCATTCAGGAACGAGCTTCAAACTAGAGTGATATTCTGTCTTAAAAAGGCCTAATCGTCCTCCGTGAACTTTTAGGATAGGAAATTATTTTTCAATTTTATTAACCACAAAATTACGAAACGCAGGTCTGTTACTTGTCGGTTTTCAAAAATTTGTTATCAATTCTCTGCCAGAATCGGCAAAAAACTTGTTTTTCGAGCTTATTTTAAGAGTCTCACGAAAAAGGCCTACTCCTCCAGATTTTTTTAGCTAACCATTTAAAACCTATATAATTATAATAGCTGATAAGTTATATGGAGAGCTCTACTATTTGGATACCATCAATTTTTTGTGATTTTTTTGTGTTCAAGAAATGGTACTTTTGATTTTCTAAAAAGCAATAAATTTTAATTAAAATGCTAAAACCCAAGAAGATATATTTTCAAAATGAATTGAAAAAAGTAATTTCCTGACGGAGATAAAAATACCACCGGTTTGTTTCAAATTGGTCTATTTAAAGAAAAACCATGGCACTAAAATTGTGATCATTTTTTTGGGTTGATTCTTGTGCCCAAAACAGTTCAGAGCATGGAGGAAATTTTGCTTTATGATTAGGGACTCTGATGTAAATTTAAATAGAATTTGAAAATTTTGTACGTTTCTTAGCGAAAATAATTTTAGTTTTTTTTTTTTAAAAAAATGTGACAATTTTCCCGCTCATTAAAATTATGTTTATAGATCATCCAAATACGATTTACAGATTGGAGAATGTTTAAAAATAATGAAGGAAGATGCACAACTTGGAAACATGACGAAACACATTGGTAATAAATGATTTCTAGCACTTTTTCATTTTCGACGGACTTACTTCTGCTCCCCTAATAATTATCATGAGAGTATCAGTGCGGGAAAAGTTTATCCTGTCCAAAGAATTTTTCACTATGTATGCTCTTGATAAAAACATCTTACCATTGATATTTTTAATTCGGTGTTGTAAATCGTGATGAATTTTCTATCCCCGATCTGAGGCTTACCTTTTGTTCAATTCACGTTGGCCGCGGCATTGCCGAGCGAATTTTTTCAATTCCCGAGCTTTTTTTTATTTGACAGCCTGTTATCGATGACGAATCGTCATCGACGATGCCAGATTTGAAAAAAAAATATTATTATCGAGCCACAGTTCTTCGTAGATGAAATAACTGTATTATAGCAATTTTATATATATACTCGGCGAAAAAATGGAATCAGATCAGGATTATTCGCCAACAAAATTAGAATAGGAGTTTTGTGTCAAGCCTATATTTTATTTTGAGGAAAACGAACTTCATGCTCATTAAGTTTTATAACTAAAACTTATTTAGATGGAGCTCAAAAAGAATACAGTGTCACCAGACAAGATGATTATAGTCACATAATCTCTTTACAGAGGAAGATTGATTATTTTCTAGTTATTGGTCTAGTACATTGGAGTCGTATAAGGAGGGGGTAAGATCATTCGGACAAGACTTTTTTTTTGTTCCAAAATTCCCCTGTATTCCAAAAACTCACCTTGGCGGTTCTGCTCACGTTCTGTCCGTTAATTTAAAACATGAATCACATTTTTGACTTTTGAAAACTCAGGAGGAGATACAGTTTGAAAAAATAATATTCGCCACTTCTTTAAGCCCACGTTCTGATTGGACGAGCCATCCGTTAATTTGGATTTGTTTTTTAGGGATGCAAGATTTTTTGTTTAAATATATTTCAAAGAGAGGTAAAGTTGGTTTCCAACGAATTTTGTACTTTGTGCGACAATTGGCATATCGAAAAACCCCTTAAAAATGCGGACTGAACCACCCCCTTTTAATAAGGGCGGTACCCCCTTAATAAGGACCAAACCCCCTTAATATGGAACAAAACCTCCTTAATTAGGGACCAAACCCCCTTAATTAGGGGACGAAACCCCCTATATTAGGGACGGAAACCCCCTTAATTTGGGCCGGAACCCCTTATTAGGGACCACATGATGCGTCGATAACTAAAGTTCGCGAAAAAGATCAAATCAAAATCAAAGTTTATAAACATTACCGATGCCCAAAATTGAGGCACTTAAAGGCGGCAGCGTTTAGTGCCAATTATATTGAGGGCTTGAGAATTGACAAAATATTGTGGCACATTAAAGCGCGCGCAAAATTGGGCATCTAGGTAATTTATAACTATCAAAAATGGCTTAGAAAAAAATAAACAGGTGTGAAATGGGGTCAAAGCACGACGAACAAATTTGGGCACTTAAAGCCACCCCCAATTTCATTACACGCAAAAACTTGATTGCACGTTATAATTTGTAACACATTTAATGTTTTCGGTTTGAGTATAAATTTTTTTATTTTACTGATGGCAAAATCATTTTCGACGTTTTATTGTTGTAACGGTCCGGGCTATTTCTGAATCTTCAAACCTTCTGAGAAGGTTTGTAGCGATTATATTTTCAACTGACAAATTTCATGGACTCAATTAAAAATTGAAAATATAATTAACAAAAATTTTGACTGAAAATATTGACCAGAATGAGTGTTTACCCCATTATATACTACTCATTGGTACTACATTAACGTTAAATAATCTGTTACTAGACCAAACTAGAAAAATATCTATTCTTCGCTCTGTTAAGGGATCTATCTTCCTCGGTTAGGGATATCCCCTTTATCACAAACAATTGATAATATAATTGAAACCTTTATTAAATTCACCTTCTCAAACGGTCCTGACAAGTTTCATCAAACGTCCGGACAAACAAACGTTTCTGAGACTTTTCGATTTTCTTCATGGAAATTAAACTGTTTTTTATATCCCTTTATCACCTTTTGTTAGATGCGTAGCCACTACTCCTTTTTTAACGTTGTGATTGTTAACGTTGTGGCTACGATTCTAACCAAAAAGGTGAATAAGGAGATATACGGAAATCCGCAAATTTTAACGTGCAAATTTTTTTTTTAATTTGGAGCAAATAGACGAAAAATGGATTTTCCATGCCAAATTCTTTTCCTGAAAAACCATTATTAGTCGGGCTACAAAAATTCTGATATCATCCTGAGGTGATTATCCTACTAGCTACACCGATACCAGTCATACCAAAAAATTTTGGGGTTCCTATTTTTTGAAAAATTTTGCACGACTCTTCCTCAACCTAACGACCATATATTTTGCTCTGAAAAAATTGTACCAACTGCTGGGACTTATGCCACCCCCTTCAAGGGGTGGTCAGGGCGCAGTTCTTTATGAGAACTGTCGGAAGACAATGATAAGATTGATAAATATGTAATTAGTAATGTCAGTAATTTTGAAAACATTGTCATCAAAACTAAAAAAATCAGCTAATCTACACTAGTTTTGTCCTGTTATTCACGTCAAATTTACACTTTATTTGTGCTGATTTTAATGCATTCATGGGATTGTATATTTCAGCGTTAAAAATATTTTTTAGGTGTAAATATGCGGTCTTTCTGAACTGTTATTCTTCATTGAAAATTATTTTAAAAACTTTTGTTTCTGAAATTGTTTATTTTTGATTCGGAACCAAATTTATTTGTCAACTTCCAACCTTTTCAATATGTAAATAAGGCTTCAACACCATGCGCAAAACATCGCTTATTTTGTTTATAGACAATTAAAAGGTTTTTATTCACACGTGCTATTTACACAAAATAATCCAAGGAAAATTATGAAAATTAAAATTAATTATTCTTGTCAAAATCTAAAGGTCAATAACATTGAATAAATCGGTATTTCACTCTCACTCAAAAACTAAAGTAGATTACGAGCGGGTTAAAACTTTCAAAAATGAATTTCGCAGAGGTCCGATTTACCATAAATTTCTGGATTTTGAAATTATGTTGGAGCAAAAATAAATTTTACAAGTTCGTAAAATTGCACCTTGTTACGCGTAACCAGATGCACATAAAAAAAATGTCCCCTGGTGCACCATTTTTTTTTCTTAAGTGTTTCGGAACATATAAATCCGTGTCAAAAAAATTCTGGTCGAAATTCCGGAGGAGATAGATTTGAAACAACTAGTAAAATTCAATATTTTATGGCGGCTCAAGAGCATTTTCTACGGGAACTATTTCAAAAACATACACCATTTTTTCTTCAGAAAGTAGTTTGCTTCAGTATGTTTAAAATTCAGTTAACTGTATATAATGATTGACGGAGGAGATTTAGACTTTTGAAAAATCAGTCCGTTTTCTGACAAATATTTCTTAGCTCTCTTTCTGCCAGAAGAAAATATACGAAAATATTTTGACTATTCAAGTTATTGCGTCAAACTGTATGAGGGTTTTAAAAACATCAATTTTTTTATTTTGTCATATCTATGTCTTTCTCACAATGACGATTCAACAAGTCGGAAAATGACCAACAAAAAGTACCCTGACCACCCCCTTAACTAGGTTTACAATTCTAAAATGTTAATTGTTTCGAACATATTTTCTTGTTCGAACAAAATGACAATTTTTAAAACGAATTTTTTGAAAATAAGACATGAGGATCAAATTTATTTATAATTAACGAACAAAATGGTTCACAGCAAATTTTAAATACATGCCTTGAGATGAAGTTCCAAGGGCCAACTATTTTTATCGGTTTGGTTTCTTCCCAGAGAACAATAATCAGATGATGATCGTAAGAATAATTATGAACGATAGCATCCTTCTCAAAAAATGCGACTAAAAACTGGTGAAAGACAATTTTACCATTATGAATTTTTCATCTATTCAACGAAAATTTGTTTACCCCTGGAGGGGATTTTTTTCAGAATGACCCGTAAAAGTTGATCTTATAAATTGGTTTCATTGTTTTATGATGTTTGTTTAAATATACATTATCAAATGTATATCACCAGTTTCTCCCTCTAGTAGAAATTTATTGGAGGTATTTTTTTCTTATACAGTGGCGTGAGACCAATGGGCTACAGTGAGACTCAATGCGGCAACAACTTTGAGCCAATATTGTGCCTAAATTGGGCTAAACATGTCAAGGGCAACACCTTTAGCCAAAAGCTCGTCCTGGATCTTAGATATTGACTCCAGTTCTGCCGCGTTTATTCGGCACGCCTTAACAAAAGGAAAACGTCTGGTTTAAAATTGTTTCAATTTGTTCAAATTTTAAAGCTTGACTTGAATTTTTTTTCGGTAAAAAATGAAAAAACAAATGTTTGCCAAAACTAAATGCATGGCTTGCAAAAAATCCCTGCCGTATTCGCATTGAAAAAGTTATTTGTCGCAAGAACAGTCAAATTTTTCGACATTGCCTCCTCTTAGCGACCTTTCATTATAATTGGTGCCTAACTTACAGGGCTTACCATTTTTGTAAAAAAAACCATTTTTTTTTTTTTTTTTTTTGCTTTTTTTCCTATTTTTTATTTCTTAAAAATTTTGGCTAAATCTGAATTCCATCGTTTTTATTGGTTCAATCTGGAGAAGACGCAGGTATTTGCCAAAATTTGATCGTTCTCATTGTCGGATAGCAAGTTATCTTAAATGGAAAAATAGGTGCCAAAAATTTCATCTATAGTAGGCAATTAAAATGGATACCCGAAGTTTACTTTTTGAAATCCTTATTTTCAAATCGTCAAGGGCCTTTGACTCAAGGCCCTTTATGTCTTTGCGAAACCTCTGAAAATACCTATCAAAATTGATGAGTGAAATTACACCCAAGCGGTTTCACTTTAAGCCAATCAAATCCATTGGTCTCAATTTTCTTTTAAATTTATTTATTCTCAAGAATGCAACGAATCAATCAGAGAAATTTGAGTCTAATCCAGCGGTCAATTTTATCCGTCGGATGTGGGGTGGTGGCGGTACGGAATCCGTACCGGTACGACTGTGTCGCCTACGCAACCGAGGCAACTACGACTGAGTGTCAATTGAAAGCAATTCAAGACAAAATTCAAAAGGGAAAAAAAGTTCGAAATTAAAAATTACTTTGAAGGACTCCAAAAAATTAAGTCTAATTTTTTGTCAGGACGTCAGTGACTAACGTCACGTCACTAAGAAAATGTTAAAGACGATTTTAAATAAGAAATTTGAAAGACAAAAATCAGTACAGATTTAATTTGCGCATCTTGTACAGGGAAAATCCCCATATCGATCATTATGCCTAGGTAACTTTAAAAACTTATTCCCTATTCTTTTAACAGGCAAATAAGTTTTTAAAGTGACCCAGGCATAATGATCGATATAATATAGCGTATATGAGAAATGATCCCTAGTGTGGATCTCTGTTCACGCCTACATGTGACGCCTGGCCAGCCATTCAGAAAGTCACTACCTACACTACAGGTAGGCGTGGACAGAGATCCACACTAGGGATCATTTTCGATNGATCACGCCTACTTGGTGACGCCTGGCCAGCCATTCAGCAGACAGCCAGTTCAGAGTCACACCTTACGTACAGTGTAGGGCGTGGACAGAGATCAACTAGGGATATTTTCGAATCTAATCCACATGAGCCCGAGTACCTAAACTCTCTCATTTTGCCTTTTAAAGAAAGACCTGTAGTGTAGGTAGTGACGTTCTGAATGACGCTCTGAATGACGCTCTGAATGGCTGGCCGCTCTGAATGGCTGGCCAGCGTCACATGTAGGCGTGGACAGAGATCCACACTAGGGATCATTTCTCATATGCCGGTCCAATGTCGCCAAAAAAACCTAAGTAATTTCACGATTTTTACTAGATTTTAAGCAAATTTTTTATATAATTCGGCGTTTGCAAACAACTCATTCGATTTCATTCCTAGATATCTTGTTAATAATAAAATAGAAAAGTTGGCCCGAATCCGACCATTGTGACCTATTTTTTTGAAGAAAAACTAATAACTAAACAATTTAATCTTAGACAAAAAAAAAGTCTGATGAACCAATTTTATTTTGTTTTATTCTTCACAAAATATTTGTGCTCAGTTTGAGCTATTTAGGAATGAAATCGGATGAGTTGTTTGCAAACGCCGAATTATATACAAATTTTTGGCTAAGAATCTAGTAAAAAACGACCAGGAAGTCCCGTAATAGATATCGAAGATTATGCATAAGTATGATATTTTTGCAAACATACTAGTAGGCAAAAAATATATAGAAATGCAAAAATATCATTCATAGGCATAATCTTCGATATCGCCGAAATGGTCAATATCGCCTTTTTTTAAACAAAAAAAACTTCAGGCGATAATGGACCTCCCCCTGTAGACAAATTTTTGCGGTCATTTTGGCCAAAAGATTTTTTTAGGTTTTGAGATTGTTTTCAAAAAAAGTGGTTTAAATGTTCAAAATTTGACCTTTAACGCCTTGGCGTCTGTAGCGAGTAAAAGTTAACAGAAAAACAGAGGTAGCCTCAGTTAAAATAAAAAGTTCCTCTCCCGAAGTGTTTTTCTGTCACTATCTGATGTACCAGTCAGCCAACATCGACTGGTAAAGTTGAACGACTGGTTCCGTGAGTCATATTTGAGAAATTCTATACTGGCAAAAGATACAGGATGTCCCATTTTTGAGCCTCGTTCCCTTACACTATGGATACTCCAGCCAATGAAAATGCTTAGTTTTGTTTTCTTAAAAACAAGCCATTGTTTGTAGCTCATCACTGGCCAATCACAGCGCTCGCTTGGTGAAAGTATCCATAGCCTATGGACCATAGGCTATGGTCCATAGCGTCGTAAGGGAACGAGGCCAAAACATTGGGACATCCTGTATAAACATTTACATTCCAGAAAACCACTTACTGCGCATCTTTTGACAATATAAAATTTCGCATATATCATTTCGGTTATCGGTGGCTTAACTTCACAGTTTGATTTTGTTGTCTTAATTTCGAACTTGAAATAGACAACTGAAGGTCAAAATGTGCTAAAAGACCGACCTGATATCCGAACGACAACTCTTGATCTCGACGCCTTATCTCAACTATCGGAAGGTATATATTTGATATAAAAGAGTATACGTTTTTGGTCAATTTTTCCCCTACATTTCAGTATAAAAATGCGTAGGCGCAAAAAATTTACCATTTACAGTAGATAATAAGTATTCAATAAAAAACCTATGTTGAAAAATATAAATTTTGGATTATTTCTTCACTTGAACTGCTGATTGCCCTATGCAATTTTCATATCAAAGAATTGGAATTAGAAAAAGCCGACCAAAAATGTATACTCCGATATTTTTATCGAAAATATAATAAAATTTGAATTTTAGAAACATTTGGCAATCAATATTTTCAACTTTTGGAGAAGTCGAAAATTTCACCGGACACTCGTGTGCCCGTTAAATTTATAAAAGGAGATGATAATATTTTTATTATGAACCGATATCGACAAGTTCACGATTTACTTCATTTGCTATTAAATGCACCAACAAACTTCGAAGGAGAATCAGCAGTCAAAGGAATTGATTTTAAAAATAAGACAAATGAAAAAAAAATCATTTTACTACAATCAAATGCGTTTAAACGAGGAAACATTTTTTTCGTCAGAATTTTTTCAATTTTTTTGTTTGTCAAAAGTTATTTTTTTGAAACATAGCTGCTAGAGCATAAATTTCCGATGTGTAAAGATTTGAATAAAATAGTTTATTCGATAAATAGTTACACATTTGTGTAGATATCCAGTATTTAATCAAATAAAAAAAATCAGACTATTGAGGGCAATAGGCAACACCCTTCATATGAGGGCAATGGGCAACACGTTTGACCAAAAGCTCGTGTGTTGACCATTGCCCTCACCTAACTAATATGATATAAGTTATATCATAAGCATAACAACATTTGTTATTCAACACGAAAATCGGACCGTCATACTAAAAGCACTCTAATGTACTGAGGAACTGAAAATTTTTGTCTATTTGATTTTGATTTTTTGCTCATTTGACTATTTAAAAATCAATTTGAAAGCTTTCGAATTTTCTCAAACTGGTCTGGCCGTTCCCTTAGTTGGTGCTACTTTTGCTCCTTTATATCGACTCAATCAAAAACGATTTAATAGACATTTTTCTAGAATGAAAATTTTGATGAAACCTTCCTTATCAAATCCTCATTATTTATCAATTTATTATGAACAACGTTGGGATCAGAATATCGAAGATATGAGAGAAGAACTTGGGATTAAAAACTTATTTTGATTTTGTAATATGACTCCGAATATCTCATATTTCGTTCTATAATTTCAATTATTCGTATAGTTAAGATCTTGAATTTATTCTTTAGATTATGGGAACAGCGCAAGGAAAAACAGTTTATAAAAAAGAAAATAATAATGAGGCAAGTTTTTACAACAAAAATGTTTTTGATAACCATTTGTGCCTTTTGATATTTTTCAATTTTCAGGATTTTTAAAATATAGAATTTTATGATCTTTTATGTCTGAGGATACTGGACGATTCTTAAGGGGGTTGTATAGGCTGGAAAGGCTTTTTCAAGGGCTCATAACTTTTTATTTCTACATAACAATCTTAAAATAAAAAAAGACTTTGATTTTTTTTCGAGATCACGAATACTTAATATTTAAAAAAAAACTGGTATTTCATTTTTTTCAATTTTTAACCTGTTAGTTCCAAAAATAACGAAAAGTGCCAGTTTTTTACTATTTTGAGCACTGAAAGTTATATTTTCATTGTATTTACGAATTCATTTTTATATAGACTCATGTTTTTCGAGACTATTTAGAAAAAACTGGTATTGTCTGATTTTTTTATTTCATGTCTTAACTCTCAGGATCACGATTTAAAAGTTATTTTTGAGCTCAAGGTCATCGTATCAAATTTTGAATAGCACCAAACGAATTATAAATAAATTTCTTCTTATAATGGTATCACAAACTATGGTTAATTATCTACCGTTCTAGCGCCAGAGTGCGAAACATTTTCAACACTTGAAAAATTTGCGTATTTTTTTATTTTAAATTTGTCATCTTATAAAACTTGACAAGCCTTATTAACTTCATAAAGCGAAATTAAGCTCTTCTAAATCCGAAGATATGGCCCACCTATACAACCCCCTTAAACCAAATATTATTAGCTGGAGTGGGTTACCATAAATCGCCCCAGTTTGAAACGTTCCCCATATGTGGTAACCCAAGTAATACAGTTGTATTAAAATAAATTATAAAAAAAAATTTATTTGAAGACCTAATTTCAAAAATTCAAATATCCCTTGAAATACACTTTTTAAAAAAGTCAATTTAGGCCGAAAAGGGATTCATTGTAGACCCTGATCTGGATGATACCGAATTTACTCGCCAACGGTTCAATAGCCAGGGAAATGATTGGGACACTCAATCGACATCAATAGGAAGTATAGAACTACCTAAAGGAACAATTAACAAATAAAAAAATAGATTCCTTTCAATTTGAAATAAAGTTTTTTTTTCATCTTTGAGAAAATGTCAGAGAGAATGGGTCTGATTTTGGAATTAATATTACAGGAACGTTTTCTAAAGCAATCGTGTGGTTTCGAAAAACATTTGATAGTTTCGATAGAGGCATATTATTTATTGAAAAATTTAATGAATATTTTCTCAGAATTTCGAGATCTTTCTCGTGAAAACTCAAAATTTCTTCGGAAATTTTTAATCTTCGAATTCTTTAATCGTGATAACAAATATGACCAGGGAACGTACCGAGAGCCCTACTCAACAAACCAAACCCGTTGATCAAAACTCTTCCTCGTAGTTCTAGACTTAAATTGAATGTTCGAACATTTTTTTGTCATTTTGAAGGAAAAATGGTATCTGATATGAAATTATCTGAAAACACACATTTACGCACTTTTTAATTTGGGGCCTGGGAAGTGGTTGAAACCGGCAATTTAAAGTCGAACACTGAAATAATTCTATCGTTTTTGACTAATTCGCCAGCTAAAAAGATTTCAGAAAAATAACAGACGTTCTGAATACGAGGTTTTTAACGATGAGCCTAAAATTTGGCTTCCTTTAAAAATTAGTAAGATTTCAGCAGATTTTTAAATTTTTTCTGAAGCTGTAAAAATTTTTGAAATATGATCGAGTTTTTGAAATATGATCGAAGAATTAAAACATTTAAAAATAAGCGAGATTTCAGTAGATTTTGAATATAAATCTATCAAACTTCTCATAATTTTTGAAATATGACACCATAAATTTAACATATGTAAAATAAGCAAGATCTCAGTAGGAGTCTAAAATAATTTATTGAACTTCTTATAATTTTTGAAATTTAACATCAAAAACAGATCTCTGTAAAATAAATCTATAAAACTACTTATAATTTTTCATATATGAGTCAATATAATATGACCCAAAGAATTTTACGTCGTTAAAAAACGAGACTTTAGTATATTCGTAAGATATACTAAATAATTAATCAAGAAAACGTCTCAATTTTTTTTGAAATGTGATATCACAAAATTCACATCTTTATAAAATAAACGAGATTTCACTAGATTTGTTAATTCGATTTCAAGACATAATACAAGAGCCAAAAATTGATCCGACGAAACAGCAAGGTCGTACACTTCCTGCTGTGATAAGGTGGCATGAGCAATGTAAAGGAGTCTACGTTATTTGCAGTGTTGACAATTGGGTTCAAAAACATCAAATGTTACTTGATAAAGCTGACAGAAGAATGCATAATAAACAGGATATGTAAGTTTTAGAAAACAATTGTTATTTAATTTACAGGGGGAGGCTTCATATCGCCGAAAATAACCCACGCAATTTCACGATTTTTAGTGGAAATACTTCCAGTGCCGATATTACCGAATGTGCCAATATCGCCGAATTGCGTGGGTGTTTGAGGTTTTTATCACAAATTTCTTTCGGTGCGTCATGAATGACGTCATTTTCTGAGAGGGAATTTTACAAATCCACTTTTTTGAATTTATGTGTATTTGCGTCGGGTAAAGTACTTAGGTAGCGTTTTTTAGGGCCCCACCCTTTGCCTCCATGCGATTATTTAACAAAGCAAGATATTCCCAAACAAATTTCTGCATCCAACAGCCAAGAAAAAACTCAATGACAATTTTTTTTTGATTTTTTACTGGAAATCAACTGGTGAAAATTTAAAATGTCGATTCTGAGAAAACTGCACATAGCTTAAATTCACTATCAAGGCTTATTGTACAACTGTTTGTGCCAAAACTTTTTGCCGTTTTTTTTTGTAATTCGACACCCCTCGGGGAGTCAAATAACAGTTTGTTCATCTTTTAAGCCAGAAAACTTGTTGACCTGAAGATATACCTACCCAGATAGTTTTTCAAGAAAAAATGTTTGGTAACAAAAATTTCGCCATATGACACCTCTAAAGGGTTCAAATTACAGATTATCCGTTTTTTCTAAACATTTTTTGGGGTGTCAAATAACAACAAAAAACAAAGTTCATCGCATTTCGGTGATTTAATTCTTCTATAACAAATGTTAAACTCCCTATACAATTGAAAAGAGTTCTTTATACGTTTTCATTTTTTGGAGAAAAACAATTATTTTTGCCCCGATATCGCCGAAATTTTTTGCCAAAAATTTTCCGGCGATATTGGACCTCCCCCTGTATATTATATAATTTAGTAAGAAAAATGAAATCGTATTAAGACGTCTATATAAACGTGTTCGGTCCTGCGCCAAAAAGCTCTAATCTGACAGTTTCGAATCTTTTTTTTCTATACGATAGATGTAATAATTTCTGGTAATTTTATGTTTTCTTAAATGTTGCCATAAACTTTTCAAATTTCTGATACATTGGGGTACAGAACTTAATTTATTATGAGCTTTAGATCTATTTCAAATCATCGACAGATTCTGTTATAATAGTGATCACTAGCCGAAATAAAGTAAAATAATAAGACGAAAACGAATAACACGGTAAAATTGATACCCATCCTACGCTAGCTCTGTGTTTTTACATTCACAATTTTTTAGTAATTTTTTGACGTGTTCTTACACTTTAATGTTTTTTGACATTTTTTAATTAATTTATTTTAGCGTTTATTTAACTATAATCAACTTACCAGAAGGGGAATTTCAATATCGTTACGTAGTCGATGGAGTTGATAGACATAATCCCCGAGAAAAATTCTCTACAGATGAAAAAGGAAAAGTTAATAATTCAATCAGGTATGAATTAAAATTATTTTTTATAAAAACGAGTTAAAATGTTTAATTAAATTAATTTAAAAAATTATGCGATGTTAAGATTTATTTTTAGATCAATTTTTCCCTATCTTTTGCTTGTTGTTTTTGACTTATTTTGGATAATTCAATAAAACAGTTTAACGTCTAAACAGATTATACCTGGGTAGAAACTTTTTTGCCTTTAAAATAAGTACCTTTAAAATTTACCTTGAAGGTTTAACTTTCATTTAAGTTATAATTTTTGTAGTATTGCAAAAGTTAAATTTTCAAAAATTAAATAATTTCATAGGGTTCGTGCTGAAGATTTTGAGGCTTTCGACGCTTTATTTATGGATGCCGAATCTCAAAATGCGGATTCTGATTGTGAATATTCTCAGCAAGAACCAAAAATGATGACTCCTCTAGAAGCAAGTAAACCGCGAAATCAACCACCATCGTTACCTAACCATTTACTTCACAAGGACAATTGGTTAAAATTACATTTAGAAATTTGAAACCATTAGTCAAATTATGCAATGTGGTGTAGTTGGTAAACACACTCAAATCATGATGAGAGAGCCGCGGGTTCAAGCCCCGACTTGTCCATTCCCCCTTTTCAGTCATTACGGACCTAACAATGGTAGACAAAAGTGCCACCCTTCAAGCTAGTAACCTGGTCCAGTATTCTGGATTATAGAGTGGTTTATCCGATAGGAATAACTGTGAGATAGTACAGTACTCAAGCGAGTACGGGAACTTTAGAACTAATAAAGGGCTGGCCACCCAAAAGTGAGCAAACCGGTAACAAATCCGTTACACTGAACATTCGAATATCGTATACAACCCAAAACAAGGTGCTCCTGAAGCTTGAAATGTAGTAATTCGATTCGATTATAAGGCCTGTGTACCCAATAATCACCCACATTCAAGACTAGCCTCTGAGAGGTCACGAACTCAAAAATAATAAAGTTTGTAATCACCGAGATTCCCAGTCGAATCTAAGGGAGGTGTCAGGTGCGATTAGTTCGAGCGACTAATTCGCGCCATAAGCGAGAAATCAAATTAGAAATTTTTTTTATATTTTTGAGAAAACCCCAAAATTTAACCTATCTAAGATTTTATTAAACCAAGATACGTCAATTGCTTGTGATCCATCTTTGTTGGCTGAACCAAATTCTTCCCAGTTAAATCATTTATATGCATTATCAATTAGAGAAGATACGTTGGCTTTATCAGCAACTCACAGGTATTTGCAAGTGATATAATTTTGTGTTGCGAAAACCGAGAAAAAGACTCCACTTTATTGTATAACATCAATTACTGATATAATACTAAATACAAAAAATATTTTACTTAATGGTGTCTTATTTCCAACTAAATTTTAATGTTTTGGGGTCTAGTTACATTTTTTCATTATAAAAAATGAGTTACCACAAATTGGTTCACAAGAAATTTCCGAAAAACTAAGATGGTCACTGAGGGCATTTTTCAAAAAATGTAGTGGTATATAAATTATATAATATAATATACCGTATATTATATACCGTATATTATATACCATATATTGGGAATGTAAATTATCCCAAAACGATACGCTGACCGGTTAACCTAGTGAAAAACAGTTTAGCCACTAAAAAGCGATATCTCGAGAATTTCCAATTTCTCTTTTTTCTATTCAAAAATGAAAAGAAAATATAGAAAGTAAGCTTATAAGGTGGTGTGATATTGAAACACTTAGAAAGGCCTTTATTTCCTACTAAAAAATACTATGACTTTCTCGTAATTTTACAAATCAATATTTTGAAAAAACATAAAAAAAAGAGAAAAAGAAGAAAAAAAAAAAGAAAGAAATACATGGAAAAAACACTTTCCACTGATTCTATGATAAATTAATAACAAAAACTTATATTACTAATTATTTAATAATTCTGTACACATATTTTTTTGCACATCAAGTCTCCATGAGCAATAAATTCAGCTCTTTACTGTCACCGTACAGTATTTGAGTAGTAACAAAAAAAATGACGTATTTTCTTTGTATTCAATGTATTCAATCATTTTGTATAATTAGAAAAAGACTCCAAATATATCTATTACGGAGCCTCCTGGCTGTTTTTTGCTAGATTTTCAGCCAAAAATTGTAAATAATTCGGCGTTTTGATAACGACTTATCCAATAACATCCTTAGATGGCTCAAACTAAGCCCAAATAAGTGAATAATAAAATAAAAAAAATGGTCCGAATCGGACGCATTTTTTTCGCAGAATTACTTGAATTGTTTAATTATCAGTTTTTGTTCAAAAAATTAGAAACAATGGTGTAATTTGGACCATTTTTTTACTTTATTCATCTCTGGATAGCTGTGCTCAGTTTGAGCTATCTAAAGACTTAATCGTATTCAAACTCCGAATTATTTAAAAAAATTTGGTTTAAAATATAGCAAAAAACGACCAGGCGGCTCCGTAATTGATATCAATATAATACTTTTTGTTGTTAGACATCAAAAAATAAAAATTGATGAAAATAACACTACATTTCTTAATGTTTTTTTGGTTTAAAATGGACTCTTTTTACAACAACAAAAATTGTTACATTTATTTAGATTCCGTGGTCGTTTTGTTACAACTTTATTATACAAGCCAATCGAACCTTCAAATCGAACTCGTCAAATGCGCCAAACTCGTCAAATGTCTCAAACCGAACGACCAACATAAAATGTCTATCAGACCGTCTATTTTATTTTGCGCGGTAGCTTTTAACGTTGTGCATCTCCAGGCTACCAAGTAAAAATAAAAAAAATTTCTAACTATTTCAATCTTTCTTCAAAATTCAACGTTAAAGTGCAGATTTAATCCACTGTTTGACTTTAACAGTTCATTTTTTTTGACGTGAAGGTTGCTGAAGTCTTCCAATTTTGCTTTTTAATTTCGCAAAATTTTTGGTCCATTTTTTATAAATGCTTGAAATATAAATATTTTGCTATGAAACGTGCATAGGCGGAAAGCAGCAATACAAATTAACGTTTTTTTAGTATACGATGTTTTATTGCTCACATTTTTTCATCAAATTGGTAGACTTTTCACACCTACGCATTTTTAATAGTAAAATATAGGAGTAAAAAAGTACACCAAAAATGCAGCCTTCGAAAAGGTAACCTGGTTATTTGTCATAAAATTTATATTCTAAATATTTGAGAAGGTTCGATTCGCTATTGTAATGCTTATTACGATCAGTACCTTTCTTAATATATCAAAATGACCACAAGTGGCGGTAGAGCTCATATTTTCAAAATTGTAATACATCAGCCAATAAAACCTTCTGAAAATAGCCGATTTCACTTTTTACAGGGATTTACATTTAAATCTAAGTTCAGCATTTTTATTCTTAAACGTTTGTTACGAAGGGTTTTTGACATTTATTAAGCTTTTTCTTTTAATAATTTTGCCATTTAAAACATTTTTCGTGAGGGATTGACAATAGTAGCTCGATTTTCGGATTTTCTGAAATATTTTTAAGGGGATTGTGGATGCAGTAGTTATTTATATTATCTCAAATTCGGTATTATTTTCTTGTATCCAACCATCCAGTACATAAGAAATTGATTGCAAGCAAAAAAACGATTTTTTTACTATCGAATAACTAGTATTAATATCGATTTACTTGCAAAAAAATTTATTTATTAAAATTCTAGCCATAGGATAGTCTCATAATTACGAAAGCAATAAGAATCACAGCATAAAAGTTACCACACTAATGAAGTATTCAATATTATAATTGTAGATTTGCTCCTTTTTTAAATATTCCAATTTTTAGCCTAATCAATTTAATAATGTAAAACACCTCGGTTAAAGAAACAGGGTGATTAGGTTTATGGGACTGCATTTATTTTTCTTGTACTTTCAAAATTCTTTTCAATAAAAGTTCTACAAATTATGAAAAAAAAAATGGCGCGCCAGTAAATTGCATAAAAAGTGATTGGCGAGCAATCTGACCAAAAAATTATTAAAATTTGTCAGTCTAAATTTTACTTTAGCATAAATATGGGAAAATCGATGTACCGTTCGTTGAGTTTAAACTTTTTTGTAAAATAATTTAATTTTGCCTATAATTTATCATAGCAATGAATTTCCCGAAAAAAAAATTCCAGGGCAATTAAGATGAAATCAAAAAAATTGTATCAGTCTATATTGTAAGAATTTTTTTGGACAATACTATCGGCAAATGTATTTTTGGGTACGTGGATATGAAGTTAAACGTTCATGGAAGAAATCCAAAGCATAAGGCATTAACGGCATTAAGGCTCATGTTAAAATATTTTCTAGAAATTTATCACTTTTATCCATTTCAAGGATACAAACTGCAATGTGCAATTGAAAACATAGATTGTCACTTAATTCTCACAAAAGATATTTGAGTTTTAAAAAGGGCTTATATCTCTTTATTATGTGCTGGGGTAAAAATAAGCCGTTTTTAAAACTCAAATATCTTTTGTGAGAATTGAGTGAACGTTTATTTTTCCAATTGTATATTGTAGTCCGTAACCTTTAGAAGTCAAAATTGATTCATTTGTAGAAAATATTATCACATCAACCTTGAAATGCATAAAACCTAAATTGCTGGAATTTCTCTTCATTGAAGTATACCGCTCATATCCACGTATCCAAAAATGCACATAATGCCGATATATTGGTCAGAAAAAATTCTCTACAATGCGCAAACTGAAAATATTTTATAAATTCATCTTAATGTCGCCGAAAATTATTTTTTGAAAATTCCTTGCTATAGTTAAATATAGGCCAAAATGTACATTATTACAAAAAAAGTATACCTCACGAACGGTACATGCGATTTCTTTTTCTTTTTCATAAAATCATTCTCGATTATCTTAAGATTACTAAGTAAAATTAAAGACTGAAAAAATTTTAAATAATTTTTTTCATATTTCTCGCAATCACTATTTTATGCTGATTTAATGCGCGCCATTATTACATTGATTAGGCTAAAAATTGAAATATTGAAAAAGGGGCAAATTGTTAACAATTATAATGTTGAAGACTACTTTCATTTAGTGTAATTTTTAGATGTGATTATTATTTTTTGTAAATTTGAAGACTTGTATCTATGTGTGGAATTGTAAATAAATTAATTATTTTTGCAAGCAAACCTGATGTTCTAGAACTAGTTATTCGATAGTAAAAATTTTTTTTTGCTTGTAATCAATTTCTCATGTGCTGGATGGTCGGATACAAGAAAAACAATACCGATTTTGAGACCGTGGTCGAAAATAACTACTGCACCCACAATCTCCTTAAGCTATTTTCCACTCACAAATTTGAATATAAAAACCTGTAAAATGTTGTCAAAGATCATCACACTTCCGTTTTCAAACATCCAATAGAAAAAACTCGACCTGTAAATATTGGCGACCAAAATTGAATACTCTACTAAAACTGGCTTAAAACGTTAAAAAAAACTATTCGTTTGACTCTGATCAACTTTATCATTTCTGGCAAATGTACTTTTAAAAATTTTCTCGCAAAACATTAATTTTGTAAATTTCTCCCTTCAGATTGATTCAAAATTTCTTTAACTGATTATTATCGAAACAGAGTGCATCGATAAATATTCCTTTAATTTTGTCTTTTTTGCTTGTGACAACAAGAGTGATTTTACACAAGAGAATGTCTCAAAAACCTAATCTTATTTTTAAGAAAATGAATCGTATTTTACAGGCGGTTCGAACCCCCTTGATACAATTTAGAGGGGCAAAAGCTATTGCTAAAAAGAAATTTAATGCGAAAGCACGACCAAGAAGCTCGGGGAAAATCGTGGTTGGGCCACATATAAGTGAGGGAGAACCTTGTAGGAAAGGAGATAAAATCTGGAATAATGCCGTGATAAATAGTGGTCCATGGTCCTGTTTTCCAGGTATTTTTTTTAGATTATGCAAATAATATAAAATTTTGTGTTGTTTTAATAATTTGTGCAATAATTGGGGTAAATTTTAAATAAAGCTCGTTTTTTATATAAAGCTTCGTAATTTTAAAATTCCATGAAACGCAAAAAAAACTTTTTGACGGAAAACTAACGGTAAGAACAATAAAGTTCGAAATTTTCTATTTAAAGTTCAAACAAAATTGAGAATTACATCTTAATTTGTCCAAAATTTACATTTCAAAGTTTTTAACTTGTCCATTTTCGCATTTGGTCGAAATATGAACAAAATTATTTATCATTTATAAAAATAATAAGAATTCAGCCGGAATCATCGTTCAGTTAATTTAAATTTGGCTCCGACAACGAAATTCATCGCAAAAATACTTATAAATTTTAAAATCTGGAGATTACAAAAATAAATTTGTCCAGATATTTTTTTACAAATGGTTCGATTTTTAAAGGGTATTTTATCTTGGTGATAAAGCTTGAAACTGGCACATATGATCCTTTCAATTTTGGGTAAGCAGTACAACAGAACGGTACCGGTTAAAATCGGAAATCGACTAACGCGATACGAAGATTGAAAAGTTATATTATGGCCAAAAATTTCAAAAATATCGTATTTACTCACCCAAAATAAAATATTAAAAATCGAACCAATGTAAAAATTTACAAATATTTTTGCGATAAATTTTGTTGTCGTGGCCAAATTTCAATAAACTGGAGGATGATTTGTGCTCTAATTCACAATTTTTTAGCTTTAAAATTTTATTTTAAGGGGCTAATGTCGAATTTGTCCATGATGTTGGTTTTACTGAAACACTTAACGAAAAGGGACTTTTTGCACAATGTGACGGTACAGTTAGATATACACGAGAAATAGTAATTCCGCCATTTGGAACACATGAGGTTAGTTTGAAATCCCAGATTATTTTGGTTTCAATTTATGTGAAATTTAACGTTTTTTAGGCCGAACAAATTCCGAAAATGCCATCTGGATCCTATATTTATAAACTTCATTGTCATGTTGTTCCCAATCTACTGCATAACCGGTTTAAACTTACAAAATTTGTTTAAAAAAATGAAAGTGTTGGATCATATTTCAAAATTAACCCCATTTTGAGGAAAGTTTGCAAAAATTGCCAAAAAAATTTTGTTATTATTTTTTCCAGAGAATAATATTTTTTATTATTTTAAAAAAGGTCAAAATTCACCAAAAAACAGTTCATGAACAAACATTCGGACAAAAAATGCCAAAAAATATTTAAAATTATTTTCTTTAAGGGGATTGAGGGTGCTTTTAAAAATTTCCTCTCGGCATCAGAATAGATCAAATGAGCAATGTCTTTATATTAATATATATTAAACAGTACTCGAGAAAAATTTTGCGATTATTTTTGAAGCGCTAGACAATCGGAAGTACTGTTTTACAAACTGTACTCATCATCAATTACTTCACTTGTTTTTGTGTAACAACGGAGCTTCTAGATTTGGTAAAATATTTTAAATACTTTAAGGGGGTCGGTGCATTTTGGCAGATTTGCACTTTTTCATTTTTTTTCTCTTGATAAGAAACTTTTCGCCACTTTAAAATTTTCGGATAAAAACTTTTTCGAACGAAAGTTGGCACTTTTGTGCTTCCTTCCTTTTAATCTGATTTTTTTCGAATCGATTATTTTTACTTTATTAATCGTCTTTAGAAAAAACACTCGAAAAACAAAACATTTAGGTTGAAGGCGTCAAAATTGAGGTAAAATATTTTTTTTATTTTTGTTAATAAGAAATCAAAAAAAACGGTCCCGACCACCGAATTCAATTTTTTTGTTATGGTTTGATACTGTTTCTACGTCAAAATCGAAAATTTTAAAATCCCAAAAAAAATTTTGGCACATCGTAAAATAAAAAAATTTTCATGAGATGAATGAAAAAAATTGAATTCGGTGGGTGCCGAGATGGCTTAGAGTAGCTTTTCTTTTAGGTGCCTCCCCCCTCTCCAGCAAAAAACCGTATGAGCTATCCAATGAAACCGTTTTTTTTTGTTTTTTCTTTCTTTGCATCGTGTAGCCAACAAATTTTTAAACCGCTGAAATTTTTTTCGGTTTTCGGAGCCTTACCAGGTTTACCGGTAATCAGCGGAAAACACCGGTTAATTGTCCGGTTTGAGAGAACTAATCATAAAGTTCAACATGAAAGTATTCTTATTTGGGTCCACTTTCGAAAAAAAAAAAATTTGGCAATTTTTCCGTTTTGACAAATCCAGACACCACCTGGTGCTGTAAAGAGGCACTTTTTTGAATATCGGAACACCTGAATATTCATAAGGGGCCTAAATCATACTTATTTGGAGCTTTTCAAGAGAAAATTTTTGGCAAGAATTTTTTTTGATATCCGAACCACCTGGTGGTGGTAAAGGAGCCGTTTTTGAAATATCGACAATGGAAAATCATAGGGCCTAAATCAATATTTATTTGAGTAACTTTCCAAGAGAAAAATTTTGAACGTCATTTTATTTGACATTCGATACCACCCTGCTAGTGTGCTGCTGGTGTTAAGGAGCACTTTTTGGATATCGACAAATGGAATAATTATAGGGGCCTAAAAATCAACTTATTCTTGGAGTAACTTTCAGAAAAAATTTCGACGGTCATTTATTTTGACATTCGGCACACCTGGTGGGTGTAAAGAGGCACTTTTTTGAATATGACAATGGAAATTATTACGGGGCCTAAAATCATACTTATTTGGGAGTAACTTTTCAAAGAAAAAATTTTGAACGTCATTTTGATTTGACATTCGACACCACCTGGTGGTGTAAGGAGAACTTTTTTGCCATCCTCGAACGGAAAGGATTAGAACCTGAGAAATCGTACATATGGGGGTAATTTTCAAGAGAATTTTCAGCAATCGATTTTTTGACACTTGAGCAGAACAAATTGGACGAAAATGTACTGACAGGGGTAACTTTTCAAGAAAAATTTTGGCATTATTTGTTTTGACAACCGCGAAATATTTTCCCGCTATAATTACAAAATATCATGCATGAATAAATTGATACCATGAATTAAATGCTTTAAGTAAACCGCTGCTTTAAGCGCCTTTTTAAATTTTAGACACTTTTGGTGAAGTGAAGCACCCATTACTATTCGTTTCAGATTAGCGCTCATCAAAGGCAAGAATGAACCGAGCAGGTTTTCCGGAATTTTTGATTTTTTGCGAGACCGATTAACTTGAAACGTCTTACAAACAGAATAAGATCGGCATCCGCAAAGTTTTTATTGCCGAATTCAACATTCGTCACCTCGAAAGGTAGTGAAACCATATTAGCGTGATTAATACCGCTAAATCCCAAATCGTCCAATAAAATTGTTCCTAAATAAAAGCATCGTACAAATACATAAGAAATTGTTTTAATACAGTTTTCAATTGCAAAAATATATAAACGTGACCCCATCATGCATATTTTTAATACAAATCTTTTCAGCAGCTCTCGAGATAAAGAAAGTGATCCTTTTACGGCCACAAGTATGAGTCCAATGTCTCAAACAAATAATGCCGAATATTTTCAACTTGAAGGAATGCTGAAAAATTCTCTTGCAAAATTAACCATCAAATAAGTACATTCTCAGGTATTCTGTTTCCCAGTGTCCGAGATGCAAAAAGTTCTCTCCTTACCACCACCAGGTGGTGTCGAATGTATAAAAATAAATGAGTCAAAAATTTCTCTTTTGAACAAGTTACTCCAATAAATATGATTTTAGGGCCCTACTGATATTCCGCAATTGTCGTAAACAAAAAAAGTGCTCCTTACACCACAGGTGATGTCGGATTTATCAAAAATAAATTCTGCCAAAAATTTTCTCTTTGAAAAGTTACTCAAATAAGTATGATATTCAGGCCCCTATTGATATTTCATTGCGATAACAAAAAAAAGTGCTCCTTACGACCACCAGTGGTGTCGATATCAAACCATAAAATTCTGCAAAAATTTTCTCTTGAAAAGTTACTCCAAAATAAGTATGATTTTAGGCCCCTATGATATTTCAGTGTCGATATTCAAAAAAAGTGCTCTTTACAGCACAGGTGGTGTTTCGGTGTCAAAAAGCGAAAATGCCAAAAAATTTGTTTTTTTTTTTAAAGTGATCAAAATAAGTATACTTTCATGTTTACCTATGATAGTTCTCGTCAAAACCGGCCATTACGGGTTTTCCGCTGATTCGGTAAACCGTAAGGCCTCGAAAAGCAAAAAAGTTTTCAGCGGTTTAAATTTGTTGGCTACACGAATGCAAAAAACCGTTTCCTTGATACTTCCTACGGTTTTTTGCGTGGAGAGGAGGGGCCCCCCTAAAGAAAAGCTACTAACAATTGGTGGCAAGTTTGAGTGAAATAAAAAAAAATTATTTTTGATAACCGAGGGCTTCAAACCTATTTCTCAAACCGTAATTCGTGTGCAAAAATTATAGTTCGAGATATAAACGCACAGCGAAGAAACCAACAGAATGACAATTTAAATTATAGTGAAGTAACCATTCCACATATTTTTCGGGCTAAGGATTCCAGAAAAATTAGTTTTAAATGTTTTAACTATAAAGAGAAAAATTTCAAATATTTCTTAATTATTTTGACTCAAAAATCACTCAATCAATGTCTAGGGTGTCCCGCCAGGAATTTCCGAGGTTTTAACTCCTACAGCTACAAAATTATTTTGTAGTGTTTTTTGTTCAAAATGCACCGACCCCCTTTAATTTCGAAAAATTTTTTTTGGATTATTGGGTTCTAGTAACTATAATATCACCCGTATCAATTGGAGCATTTTAACATGCTCTAAGGCCTTATTTAATCAGACAGATATACGGTATATCATATGCCTCCCTTAAACTCAAACTCGTCATGAAAAGTTATCTTAGATAAATTCTAAATAGAAAGATTAAAGTTTGTGACATATATTAAAGAGAACTGTAAAAAAATTGATTTGAAGTAAAGATTAAATGTATTCGATGTAACCATAAATTTGGAATGATGCGCCGCACTCACTTTATATTACTGATAGCGGGAGGATCTAAGTGGAATTTGCAGAAAAAAAATCCCATAGGAATGACCGTATTTATCAATTTATTAAATCACACAGAAAATGCGACTTTCAAAAAAAATATTTTTCCATATTCAACCAGCCCTGAATAGATCTTTTATCAGCATAATTTCGAAATTTACATGTATTGTTCATATATGTGAGAAAATATTTTTATAGGAAGAAATAAAGACCAAAAATAAAAAAACTTTGGGCTTATGAGTCATAAGTTATGAACCATTTCCGAGAAAGCCTGTCCAAAAATGATCTGAGAGAAATATAATTTTATGTTGGAAAATACAGTGTATTTATGATTGAAGAAAAACATTGAAAGTATCATGCAAGCAAAATGAAACCAACATCAGTTTGAAAGCTGTAAAAAAGTAACGTTCTGGTTATGTTCTTTAACCGTTGGTTAAGTGATATGTTGGTTCATTTTTGCTTGCATGATACCTCCAAGGTTTTTTCCTTCAATAAAGAACTAATAAAACACATTTTCTGCATGTTTTCTATCTAAAATGATTTACATTTTTCAAAACTGAGCTACATATACTTCACTCAAGAACAAAAATGAAGCATCGCTCAAATCCCCTTAAACCTGGATTTTTTTTAAAAAACAATGTTTTTTTTTTATTTTTGTAAATGAATGAGTTTAATAGGACAAGGAAGCGACTCAAAAATGCTACGACTCAAAATGCTATATTATATTGAAAATAATGATAAATTATTAAAAAAAATGTCTCAAATAATTCATTTTTGCTAAAAACTTGATATTTAAGCCATATTTGCAAAATTTTGATTATTTTAACAGATTAACGATGTTTTTGATTCACTCAAATGCTGTTGATAGGAAAGGGTTACAGTTTCTACCTGTCATTCTACTGTAATGATTTCTTAAACGTACAGTCAGCCAAATATTTCTTGATATTATGCTTATTAAGCCGGACATGCAAGCGATTTATAAATGTCCGTTTAAAGGGGTGGTCGTCGCAAAATGAGGCTCTAGAAACAAATTTTCCCAATTTTATTTGTATGCCTTTTTTATAAAAATATGGAAAATTACAAGCATGTTTAGTACTCGTTTCATTTTATACATGGCTAGCACTTTTGGTGATTTCAAAAAATATTTTGTATGACAAACGTTAAATTTTCTTGATTGTGAATTTATAAACACGATTTACAGAAAAACGATGTCAGAAATTTAGACAAAACCAACATCGATAATTGCAGGACCTCTTCAGCTGCACATCCAGGTAGGTTCGATATGTGTTAACTTTTAGATCCAGGAGGAGGATACATTTTTTGATTGAGACCCCAAAGGTCAAAATACGGTTTTTTTGGTGTTTTCAAAAACTCAAGCTCGATATCTGCTCACGTTAATGGTAAGTCAATAAATCATTGTTTGTACCTAAAAACTCAGGGAGGAGAATACATTTTTGAAAAAAGAATTCCGTCAGTTTTGTAAGCACGTTTCTGATTGGACGAGCCATCCGGCACTTTCGACTTTTTTATAGGATGCAAGATTTTTGCTCAAATACATTAGAGGGAAAACTTTGTCCAACAGCTTGTACTTTTGCGATAATTGGCCATTTAAAACCCCGTTTTTCACCTTTAAATGCGACGACCACCCCCTTAAAGTCACCAAAACAAATAACATATTCTCGAATTGATCAATAATCTGGAGAAAAATTCATTTTTGCGCGATCTGTTGAGGGTTAAACTTTCTTTTATTGACCTGATTTTTCATGTTTCAACATTTTACGAAATTTTTAATTTTTTTCAATTTTAGACTGATGACCGAGAGGTCGACCTTTAAATGGACGACGTAAAAAAGAAGAAATTTAAATTTCTGCCCAAAAATGGATTTCAAGTTCCAGAAAACAGCTTCAAATTCGTTCTCAAATTTGTCGAGTGGGGGTTGGCCAATTATCAAGAAAATTTTAACTCCATGGTGGTCGAAAACATAAATCCAAAAAGTGTCCCATATATTCAATTATTTGGTATCACCGAAAATGACGAATCCGTTTCGTGTAGTGTACACAACTTCCTGCCTTATCTTTACATTCCATATATTGGCCCAAAAGAGCTATCAGAATCTAAAAATTATTTGGAAGAACTTCAAAAAGCTCTCAATGAATATCCTCCACTTTTTATTCATGGGGGACTGATCGCATCTACTGAAATTGTCGAAAAATTGCCCTTTTATGGCTTTCATAAAGATACTGAAATTTTTGTAAAGGTAAAAATTTTTCATAAAAAGTACTTCCATTTCACTAATCAGCAACGTAGCCTGTCATGTCCCCAAATTTTGTCCTTAAGAACTTATGTCAGATTTTTCTAATGTTTTAGATGTGACTTTATTTAAACCTATTTTGTTGATATCAAGGCGTACTATCAAATTGGCCAGATTTCGTCAAACTTTGAAAATTTAAAACGGTCAGCCTATCAACTTAATTATTTTTAAAAAGACTGTTTTTTTGTATGTGACCTTATATTTAACCTATTTAATCAATACAAGCTGCACTTTCAAAATTAATACCTTATATTGGTTTTAGTGTTTATACGTGACAGGCTACAGTAGCGTTTGCAAGATTAAAAAGGAGAGAGATCTTCTTTAGACGAAGTTTAGAATGAAGCCATTTTTTTCGACTAAGGTAGAGTAAATATAATGGCGGTAAAAGTGATGAGAAGGAATTTTGAATAAATTCTAGAGATTCTACTAGAAAATAAATGAAAGTGAACCGGAAATGAAGTCCGAAAAAAAATTTTTTCTGATTTGGACCAAACAGTACCACCAAATTGAAGCTGAGGATTTCACTGATCAAAAAGTTGGCTTACAGCTTAATCAAAATTTTTTTAACCAATCAAGCGTCAAATCCGATAATTAGGTTGAATTTTTGCTTAAAAATAATCGAAATTTCTAGAATTCGATTAAGACATTTTCCGAAATTTTAATGTCAATGCATCGGTTTTTGGTGGGTCATATTCACCAAATAAAAAATGTTCCATATCAATGGTAAAGAATACCGTTTTATGGCGGGTTTTAAGCAAAAAAAATATTCGAAATTTTGAAAATTCCTAAGATTTTGGTTCTAGAATTGTTTTTGAAAAAAATGGATTGCCACCAGACGACATTTTCCCTTGGGTCAAACTTTAGTCATAACCGATATTAATTTATCCATAAATTAATTCTATAAGGGGCTCAAAAAATTACGACACCCCTACCCCCGGTTAAAATCCATAAAATAAAACTTTAAATGTCTTATCAAAATTAAACAGTTTTTAAAAAAACGGAAAGTTTTAAGTGCATTATTTATTTTTCAAATGAAATGAAATCTAACTTTTCTTAGCAGTGACAAGTTTTGTCTATGGCACCAGCGAAAAAAAGTTTTGGTCATAAATAAAAATTTTTAAGAATATTTATACATCATATGTGTCATTAAATGCAAATTAAGTTTTTTCGAATGAAATGTTTGAATCTTTAAAATTTTAATTTTAATTTTAAAAGATTGAAAATTTTTAAATTCTCTCATTTAAGTTCTAATTTTTTAAAACTATTTAATTTTTTTTAAGAGAATTTCCGTAAATTTTCTGCGGATATATTTTTGTCACTGTTAATAACAAAACAATCCAAAATTTAAATTCCACGACCATACCGGCTGTTATTTTGAAACAATTTCAATTCGGTTCTGATTTATTGAACATTCAAGGTACCTTTGGGATCTCGGATTGGATGAATATAAAAAATAAAACCACTGACCACAAGCATTTTCGAGCATTTTTATTTTCTTGGAATGTGGCCGAAAATGTATAACAGAACTTTTTTAGATTAAAGTTCAAGTTTTTTGTCATCTCAATTTCCTGATTATATAATACACATATTATGATGAGTTTTGAAATATATTATTGAAGGCTTCTTCGAAAACTTTTCTTTTAAAAGTTTATAAAAAGTTTTGAGTAATTTTGTCGGTAATTTTTTAAGATGGAAAAATTTCAAGCCAAGCAAAGTGCTAGTTTGTTCGAGAGAATCAACAAAGCTTCACTGTTTAACAGAGCGTTTCTGCTCTCTGCGCGCGATGAACGCAAATAAAAAAAGCTAAAAGCGGAATTTTCTCAGCCTTAGAAAAAGAAAGGAATATTTTTGTCACCTCTTGTGGCCGACTTATCTCATCTGATAAGGCGGGCCGTGTTGATACACGTTTATATCAAGACAAAAATCGGCGTGAAAGCCTACGCACTTTTGATATATTGACATATAAACTCACCACGGTTATAAGTCTATAATAAGCTATAGGTAGGGACGGACCGGGCCAATTTCTAAGTTTTTAAACGGCAAAATTCGAAAAACGGAAGAAAAATCTTAAGCAGAATTCAAAGGCAAATTATGAAAAGTAAAAAAATAAAACAGATAATTTTTTATGCCGGGATAATACGTTATAGGGTTGAAATTACGGTTGCACCAAAAGTAAACGAGTCAAAGTAGTAGCCAATACGTTTTTCGTGTTCTCCTGAAATTTGACATCTTTTAGTGACGAAACTGATTCAGGACTTCCAAGGAAAATTTTGGGAAAAGATTTAGAGTCAGTCTTTGCAAAATTTTTCCTTCAAAATGACGAAAAATTTTTTTTCACAGAATTTTCAAAAATTTTTTTTCAAAAAATTTTTATTTTCAAAAATTTGGCAATTTTTTTTGTGACATCGGCTCTACTTCTGAAAAATCAGGTAAATGGAGTTTTTATTATGCTAAAATCGAAGTTAGTGCTCTAAAATGGCGTTTTAAAAAGTCGCATTTCTGACCACTAGAGTGGCCAAAAACTTTTTTTTTGTGCCCGGAATCGGTTTTTTTCAAGAGTCACAACCCCCGTGAGTCAAAGAATTTGTATCACTACTGTAGTTCTCTCGTTAGTTTTACCGGTGCGCTCCTAGCTATAGGTCTTGGTCAACCCGATTATC
>SCLH01000026.1:160262-182183 GCA_004367855.1 Oikopleura vanhoeffeni
GCTTTGAATTTAATCAATTATATACAAATTGAAAAATGTGTGACGGAAAAAATCTTGGGAGAAGTTTCACGTGAGTTCAAATATCTAGCAGATTTTTTATATAAATTGTGTTTTTCATTTTTATTATAATTATGCGGGAGATGAAAGTGCTTTGATAAGTGAAAAAGTGACATAATCAATGCTTTTGTATGTTTTCGAGAAGGGTGACATCGCGATTCAAGAATTCCAATGTTTATCAGGGTCAAGTAAGTTTGATACATCGCAATTTTTTTTAGAGGTTTCTTGGATGAAAAATCAGATGAACTGGATTGAGATTTTTTAATTCAACAAAGTAAAGGAAAAAGTGAATATTATAATTTTTCACAAATGATTTTTGTATGATGCTTTAAAAACTGTTTCAAAAGAAGCATTAGTGATATTTTAAAACAAAACTCACTCCTTTTAAATTTCCGATTATTTTGCGTTAATAAATTGGAGGGATTTTTCAAAAAAACTCTGAAACTTCTGAAAAAGAGAATCGATTTTGTACCCAGGTTTCTTTGAAATATGAAAATTAGAAAATGCATTTATTGTATCATTTGCATGCATCGAGATCGAAACACAAAGTTAATTAGGTTTCTAAAGGTAGACGACATAAAAAAATATTGAGCGTTCAAAGTTAAAACGATATCAAAATGTGCTTATGTCTCTACGAATATGTGTATATTTATTTATTGAACTGTATATTATTTTAATAATTTAAATATAAAATATTGAAGAAATACAGAAAATTGAGTACAAAGGCTACAATTCGGCATTTTGCACCAGCAAATCAACGGCGAGTCAAGTTTTCCGTCCCAGTACGACGGCGAACTTCATTATGGCNCGGATAGTATCAAAAAATCTGAAAATAATTTTTAAAATATTGAATTCGAAATACAATAGAAATATTTATCAACAAATTTTAGATTTCGAAAAAATAATATACGTTCAAATGTGTCTATCAGTGTTTACTTATGAACTTCGAGTAATTATGCTGACAAGGGTAGGTTCCATTAAAAAAAACTACCTTTAGGAAAAGCTAATTTTTGACGTTTTTCTCCATGTGAAAACGTGTCGTTTTCTCAAAATGAAAAGAAAAGGCATGAAAATACTATTTTGAATATTTTTTTTCGCGGCCTCGTAGCCAGAAAATGCTATTTACAAATTTTTATGACTCATACCCGAGAGCTCTGTAGTCTAAAACTTATAGACTATAACTTATAGTCGATGAGTGAAGGTATCTTTCTAATGAAATTTTTGGTTAATTTTAAATTGCATAAAAAACGCATAAAAAAATCGACCATTTTTTTCAATCAGGCTTTCAAAATGATGCCTTTTATTCGCTTGTTCATCTCATTTCATAACAAAATATAGGGAAAATTTTTAGAATATAAAACATCGTTATTTTCAGTTTTTCATGACAATGGTTCGAATAAAATGATGAATAAATGCGTAAGCAAAAGATGTTTTTCGTAAAAAATCATCATCAGATTACGAATTCAAATTTGAGCTATGAGCGCAAGCAATTTTATTATGTACATTACGCATTAAGTTTAGGGGATAACTTGTGTAGTGTTTTGAAAGAAACATCGAAAATGATGCCTAGGTGGCCTTTTTTATCAGGCGTCATAAACTTTGAGCCAGTGTCCAATCACATCACTCGATGTCGACTTAATTTAAGAATCCCGCGATTTCATTGGTCACTTTTTAAAGTTATGACGCCTCATAAAAAAAAGCCACCTAGGCATCAGTTTGTTATATCTGTTACCTACACGCCTGCGCGTTTTTCGAACCAGAAATTTCATCAACTTGATGAGTAAAAACCAATTGTACATAATTAAACCAGTCAAACTATGCACATATGTGAAAGATCAAACTAGGTCAATGAAGGATCTTATTAAAAAAATTTATCATAAAAATATTTTTGCCTACGCATTTTTACCGTTCAAGATAATTTTTTTTTTTTTTAATTTTTCAATGTTGTTTCCGGATTTTTGTTAAAAATGTAAATTAATTAAGATTTGCTATATCATGCCATGGAAACAAGATGCTTTACGCGATGCCCTTGATTCTGGTCGGATAATGAATCGTACATTTTGCTGCTACAACGCTCACTTTTCCTATGTCCAGCAATTTATCTGTGACCACAACGTTTCGCCCTTTAAAAAAGTGTTTGTCGGAAACTTTGTCGAAAATTCCGAGCCAACATATGCTAGAATCGACCCTTTTACGGGTGAGCTTATTGGTGGGAGGTCAAAAACTACGCAAAAGCAAGAAATTCATTGTTTTACTGGCGATATTTTAAATACAGAATTTTACCCTCATTTTGCAGGACGGGTAGAGGGATGGCACGAAAAAGATGGATTTTGTAATGACTCATCGATGAGCCAAGAGAGAAGTCAGGAATCAGAAACATCAATTTCCAGTATTATTGATGCTTTTAGCACATCACTTTCGCAGCATAGCTCACGAAGGAAGGTTATGAAAAAATTTTGGCATTTTTTTCAGCAGTGACCGAGGGAGTAAAAATAAATCATTGTGACCCCCCCCGAATTTTATTGGCGGAGTTTTTTTTCAGAGCAACCCGCAATCGGAGCAAATGTTCTCGAAAGCGGTACATACGATTCAAAAAATTCCAATTGTATCCCAGAGCCCATGAGTTAATACACATGATAGACTTTTTTTCTTACCGATCGACTGACCGGTTAACCGGTAATCAGCTAAAAAAAGGCGGAATTTTGGGAAAATACACTTAAAAAGCTGGTATATTATTAAGATATACAGACAATTTGTAGACAATTAAAAGCATGAGAGTACTCTTTTATTTTGATACATGGTTAGGAAAGCACTTTTTGATGGTTTCAAAAATATTTTGAATCAAATAAGTTGAAATTTACGATTGACGATTTATGGATAAGCGAGAAATTTGGACAAAACTCTCCTAGTTGATCTTCAACTACACATTCATTTGGGTTTCGAATGTGTTACTTTAGAATCCAGGGAGGAGATGTATTCTGATTGAGACCCCTGAAATAGGACCAAAATGAGATTTTTTGATAATTCTGAAGATAATTCTGACTCATAAATCATTGTTATACCTTAAAAACTCAGGGAGGAGATACCTTTAAAAAATAAATTCCGTCATTTTTGCAAGCTCGTTTCTGATTGGACGAGCCATCCGTCACATTCGATTTTTTTAGGATGCAAGATTTTTGTTCAAATATATCAGTGGGCAGTAATATTTTGTCGAAAAATTTGTACTTTTGGCTCGTCCAATCACAACCGAGCTTATAAAATTGAATTAGGTCTTGAAATTGTATCTCTTGCATGAGTTTTCAAGGTATAACCATGGTTTTAATCTTCAATTAAGCAATTAATTAATTTTTTTATAACACCTTAAAGTGATGATAAAAAAATTCCTGACGAAATTTTTGCCTCTCAAAATGACACAATTATTGAAGAAGATTTATCAGATACCGAAACCTTAGTAGACACAGGAGAAAAAAGAGAACAATCAGATGAAGCCAAAATATCTGAAGATGAAAATTCCGACGATGGAAATAAATCTTTTTGTCTTTTCGATAGCGATTCTGGGTCTGGTACCGAGGTCGATAGCGACTCAGATTGAAAATGTTCGAAAATTTCAACTAAATTTTTTTTATTCAGAATGATCAGTCGAGCACTTTCCCGTAGATCTGGAGCCTTATTGGCTAGATCAGCCATTCGCCCAACAACTCGGCAATTCTCAGTTACCGTAAGTTATTTATGATTGGCATTCATAAAAAATTGTAATTTGAGCCATTTTTAGAAATTTCATTAGTTTTTAATACAGTCATCACTCCATAACTTCAAAAATTAGTACCAGCAATCTTATATCATTTTTGGTAAATACAACTTGTAATTAAAGTTTGCTTTGTTTATGAATATAGAATTCTAAAATTTAAAAACCCAAAAAAATTTCAACTGTACGTTTTTGATATTTCAAAAACCATAATAGTTAGCGGCAATATCTGAAACGATATAAAAAGAACGTATTAAAATATTTCGATAAGTTGTAGCATCGATGGCGTTTGTAGTAGTGAGGGAGCGCGGAGATATCGATTTAGCCCAAAATTCCCAGGATCTCTCTCTAGCCATAGGTTTTAAAAATAGCACCAAAGAATTTATTTTTTAAAATAGTTCCATTATTAAAAATTTAACTTTTTAATATTCTAAAATGCTCTATCCGATACGATGCTATTAAGAAATGATTTGTAAATTTAACTGTTTTGTCATTAATTTTCAAATTGCTCTTTGGCACCATTTATGTTGGGCCATTTCTAACTTTGGTAATCAGAAAAGAATATCGAAAATCAAGAAATCTTCATTTTCAGACAATTATAAAATTAACTTTTTTTATAAATAAATGCGATTTGGTACCATTTTGAAAAATATGTAAACGAAAACTTTTTTTAATTTCATTGAAAATTCTCCTAGAGGAGATGCGCGTTTTTTGTGATTTTAAAATGGATATTCAAATAATCTCAAATGGAGCAATTTTTGTATTTTTTCCAATTTTGTAGAATTGATACTCATCATTTTTTAAGAGTCCAGCGCTGAAATTTGACCCCTATTAGAAATTTGTAGTTTGATTTAAAAAACATTTCATAAATATCTCGAGTGAAGCATCTTTTGAGTTTTTATCAAAAATGCGCTTCGTCTTGTTTTCAATTTTTTTTAATTTCATCATTTTTCAGGAGTCAAAAGCTGCTATCGATGTGGGTATGTACACTATCGGATACCGTTGGCCTCCATATACTGATCCAGTGGCCGTTTTCTTTGTCCATATGTTTGCATTATTCCTCTGGACCTGGCAATTTTACCATTGGTTTTTTGATGGAGACCATCATATCCCCGGTAATCTGCCAGTTATAAAACCACTATTCCAAGGGCAACTTAACCGGTTATTCCTCAATGAAGAACTTGGTTTACCATCGGTTAATCCAATTGGAACAATTGTTGGCGCCGAGGTAAAAAAAAGTTTATCTTTTTTGGGTCAAATTTTACAACATAATAAACCACGAAATTTAACATGGGGAGAAAAATAATTTTAGAATTTTTAATTGACGAAAAAAATCTAACAAAATAACACCATTTTTAATTTACCAAATCGAAATAAAATCTCAAAAAATTCAAATCTTATCCAATTTTTTGATAATTTTTCAAAAAAAGTTGACCCCATTAAAAACTTTAAATGACCATTCAAAACATATCTCATAAAACTTCAATTAAAGAATTATTTGGGAGTAAAAAATTGACCCTATTTAACAAACTAAATTTGATTAAAGTCAAATTTTACAAAAAAATAAATTTGACTCCATTAAATAAAAAAATACTTTATTGACCAAATTGGAATAAGATGTCATTAAACGTCGAAATAAACAAATTTGTGATATTTAAAAAATTTGACCGCATAAAAAATGATTTACCAATTTAAAAAATAATCATCAAAATTGAAAAAAAATCGTAAAACTTTAAAATCAATCCAATTTTTTTGTTTTTTTATTTGACCGCATTCAAAATTAAACATAATAAATACCTTGATTTAAATTTGTTGAAATTATTATATTTCAGGCTGTTGTTGTCGAAGAAGAGGAAGAATAATTTGTGGTCTGTTTATTTATTTACTGTAACTGACATTCAGAAAACAGCGTTATTTATTTGATAAGAATTTATTTTAAAAAATAAAAAAATTAAGATGTCAGGAAATGATTTCATGAACGAAATGTCTGGCTTTTTAGAAGCCGGCGGAAATAACGAATTTATGAGGCCGTCCTCAAAATTAAAATTGAAAAAAGAACCAAAAGAAGGTAAAAAACCTAAAAAGGATAAAAAAGAGAAAAAGTCAAAAAAATCGAAGAAGTCTCGAAAGTCTCCAGAGCCCTCAGAATGGGTAGACTCAACCGAAGTAAAAGCACAAACTACTGAATCTTGGATGGGTGTAGATGAAGATATGTTTGGACAAATTGGGAAAATATCTTCGAGGAAAGAAGACAGAGCCGAAGAAAAACAACGAAAAATTGATGAAAAAGAAAAGGTATAAATTTACTGTAAAAATAATTTTAAATACTGCTCGAATGGTGGAAACGATATATTCCGTAGGTTATCTTTAAAGGGGTGGTCGCATTTTAAGGCGAACAACGGGGTTTTCAATGGCCAATTATCGCAAAATTACAAACTGTTGGACAAAGTATTGCCTCTAACTAATGTATTTGAGCAAAAATCTTGCATCCTATGAAAGTCGAAAGTGACGGATGGCTCGTTTAATCAAAAACTGACGGAATTATTTTTTAAAANTTTTTAAGGTACAACAATGATTTATGACTTAAATTAACCGGACAGAACGTGGGCAGATAAATGGGTTGAGTTTTGGCAAAAAAATTTGTATTTGGGCTCAGTATCACCAAAAAAACAGTATTTTGACCCTTTTTTAGGGGTCTCAATCAAAATGCTTCTCCTCCCTGGATTTCAAAGTTACACATTCGAAACCTACATGAATGTGCAGCTGAAGAGTCCGTGCATATCAGTGGGTTTTGTCTAAACTTCTGACTCGTTTTTCTGTAAATCGTGTTTTAAATTTCCAAAAATCAAGAAATTTACACTTTTTTCACTCGAAATATTTTTGAACTCATCAAAAAGTGCTTTCCTAGCCATATCAATAACGGGGCCCTGCTGATCACATTTTGACACTTTTTCAGCCAATTTTTTTTTTAATTCGGCGTTTGAAAACGACTCACCGATTGAGTTCTTGGATAGCTCAAACTGAGCACAAATATTTGAAGAAAATAAATTGAAACAAAATAGTCTGAATCAGGCATTGTTTCCAATTTTTTTAACTAAAACTTACAATTAAACTATTTCAGTAATCTCGGAAAAATTTAAACATGGTCCGATTTTGACCTATTTACTTTTATTGTATATTCACAGAATTTGTGCTCTCAAAAAACTTAATCGGATGAGTCGTTTTCAAAAGTCGAATTATTTAAAAAATTGTAGCTGAAAAAGTGGCAAAAAATGACCGCAGGGCCCCGTAATAGATATAGCAAAATAAAACGAGTACCAAAATGCTTGTAATTTTCCATATTTTCATTAAAAAAAGCATAAAAATAAAATTGAGAAAATTTGTTTCTAGAGCCTCATTTTGCTACGACCACCCCTTTAACTTTCATTCTTCATAAATATTCAATTGAAATTTTTTTGTTAGATGACGTGTCATGACGTCACTGGCCTGTAATCTAGACAAATCTAAAAGTCGAAAATAAAAAAATTATGTTTGCGCGAAATCGTATTTTTTGAAAAGATGCGCATTCATCCGTTTTCTGAAGACGGTATTATCAACCATGCATCGATGGATTTTGCATCGAGGGATTTTGAGCACAGGTGGCGTTAGACCGAATTATAAGTTTTTCTTATTTTGGGTCTAACACGCAGAGCTATTAATATTAGCCTATTATCGTATATACTACCAAATGCTCTCGCCTCGCCCACCTCACGGGGTCCCCACCTTCTGTGACCTCGCTATGATTTCCCTGATTATTATACTAGTAAACTCTAATCGTAAACTGTAGTAAACTTTCTTTTAATTTTCCTAGGTGATATTATCCTCATTTCTGAATATTTTAAAACAATTTCATAGATTTTTCAACACGAAAAATTCATAATACTGAATGTGTTTTAGCTTTTGGTTTTTTCCCGGAAAGATTGAAACGCCCCTTAAATAAACTAACCAAGTCGCGCTCTGATTGGTTAATCGTGAATCTCCTCGAGGAACACCCCAAAAGCTAAAACACATTGGGTAGTTAAAACTGACTTTTTTAACCTAACTTTAAATTTTTTGGCCAATGAATAATTTTCTTGAATTTTGATGAAATACATTCGAATTTTTTAGGAAAATGCTGCTGGAACACATTCTCGAGAATTAAATCCATTTTGGAAAGGTGGTGGATCTGGTCTGCCACCTACCGAAGAAGAAATGAAAAAAGAAAGAGAAAAAAAACGTGAAGAATCTCGGCGATCTCCAGAGAGAAAATCTGAAAAATCAAGGCATTCCAGAGATTCTCGGACACCCCCTCGAAAAAAATCAAGAGATTCTAGAAATGAAGGTTCGTCTAGGAGACGTTCACCACCAAGAAAAGTTCAAAAAAGCGCGATTGACGAGGACATGGACGCAATGTGGGCAGAAAGAGCTTTTGAAAAAGATGATGAATTAGGAATTCAAGCAGCGCCTGAAAAAGCTAAAAGAATTTTTAATGGTAAAATTTATACGATTTTATACTAAATGTACACCAAAACAATTTGGTTTTGAAAAATATCTCAGCGGTTTCATATTAAAAAATGTGTCCAATAAAAATCGATTTTAAAGGGGTACTCAACGGTTTCTTATATTTTACAACAGGGCTCAGAATAGAACAAAACAAGTTATAGAAATTGCGAAAAGACTGATATGAAAATCTATCAGTAATATCTATAATATACAATCAGTAATATCTGTAATATATATGAAAATTTTTATTTATGAAAAATTAAGTGTCTGTTATTTGACTCCTTTTTAACGAACAAATTTACTAGTTTTAAGTTGATTTCTTAAATTTATTTTGTCTTTCCCTTTATTTTCGATCGATATTTTGTATATTTTTTTTTGATATGTAAAACTTCGCCAATGTTTTAGAACTAATTATAAAAATTCAGATCCCGAGGAAGTCAAAGAAGAAAGAAATAAACTGGTTGGAAAGTTAATGCGTGCCAATTTAAAAGGCGATAAAAAGAAGGCTGCTAAAATACAGGTATTTGCCAGAAAAACGCTAAATTTTCAAATATTTTTTTTTTAATTTTAGGGACAACTCGATGATCTCCAAGAAGTTATTATCGTGACGAAGTCTGATAGACAAGGCCGTCTAAGACCGGATAAAGCACAGAGAGAAAAAGACTCGGATATAACCGCGTTACTCCGAGACGAGAAAAACTGCGATGGAGGTTTTGCTTCAGATATGGCTCTCATGAAAGGAAAGGTTGATGATTTTATCATAAAGCTCAATTTAATACAATTTAAGAACCTAAAATCTTTTGTAATTTGACTCCATTTCCATGATGACATTTCAAATGTTCTAATATGGCCCTATTTTATAACTTTTTTTTAAATTTTGTAATATGACTTTATTTTATAAGATTTTTTCAAATTTTTCATTTTCCGGGTATAAGTTATACCGTATAACAAAAAAGGCATATGTAAAACCGACAGGAACCTGCTTATTCGAGTTTCGCAAAAAATTGTGTGTATAAAACGACTGTTCAAAACCGAATTTTTAGCAAATAAAGACAAAGCGAGAAAAAAAATATGACGTTTTATTTTAAAAGGACATATTTTGTTTGACGTTAATAGACTTTTACACTCGCGACAGTATATGTAAAAAGTAATTTGACTCCATTTTTTGTAATTTGACTTCACAATCTAAAAATCCAATTTATATTATCTTACTCCGAAGTAATTTTTTGTTGATCAGTTATTATATTAAAAATTTCAGTTTTTTGACTCAATTTTTTTATCCAAATTTTCGTAATTTGACCGGACATAAAAAATATATATCATAAAAAAGTTTTTGTGATTTGACTCTATTTTCTAAAATATTTCGAATTCATTTATTTGTTAACAAGTAAAGTTGACCCTATTAAAAATAAAAAAGACTTATTTTCATCCCTTATAAGCTACAGAAAAAAACATGATTCGTGGTGGTGGATTAGATGAACTATTTGAGGGGACAAAAACTGGAGTAAAGAGAAGCAAAGGAAATGACGAAGAAAAAGAACAAAATAAAAGTCGGCAAATGCGAAAGAATCTCGATAATTGTAAATTTTGTTTTAGTAATAAGAAAATGCGCGATGCTCTGGTTTATGAAGGCCAATACGTGTATGTTATTGTTACAGGAAATTGTTTTAAAATTATCAGCTACAATATGAAGAAAAGTATAAAAAATTTCGAAAATCCTTACCTGGAATGTTTTTCATTAGAAAATGCTTGAAAATAAAATCATATGACACCGCTAAAGGAGTCAAATTACAGTTTTTTAATTATCTAAAAAAATAGTAAAAAAACGACGTTTCAGGTAAGTACCTAGTTGTTCTCCATTATTTGATGCTTTATGGTGGTTGCCATCAGTTCTCGATATGTACGATTACCGAGAAAACGAAAGCGATATCGAGAAATGTTTTTTGCATTCAACTGCCAACTAAAAAAAGCTCAATGGAGAAATGTTATTAGTTGTTGACATCCGGTTCATTGGATATAAACCGGAATTTATTTTTGGTAGGTTCGAATCCCGATGGCCCAAAAATTTTTTTCTTAAAATCAGCCCGAAGTTAATTTTTATGTTGTTCATTAAATATCACGATTGTCTACACATTTACTGCTTGAAACTATATTTTTGACGAATTCCTGGAAGAAAAAAACGAGTTTCAATTTTTTTTTCTCTAATTTTATACTGAAAATACGTATATAATAGATCTCCGGTTACCGGTGAACCGGTAGTTCGATGAATAAGAACAAAATTTCTCCATTGAAGCTTTTTTCAGTTGGCAGTTGATGCAAGAAAACGTTTTTTCGATATCGCCTATGGTTTTCCCAAATCGTCATGAGAAGGGTGGGCCCACCTAAAAAAAAATTACCTAAGAAAAATTATTTGAGTTGATTTGGCATCCTGTTCACCGGATATCGATTATGATGCCCGGGTAACATAAATATCCTATTTGCCTGTTAAAAGAATAGGGTATTTATGTCACCCGGGCATCAAAGGTTCGAATCTCGATGGGCCCAAAATTTTTTCCTCAATTCCGTACAGTCAAATTTGTATGTTTGTTCATTCTTATATCACGATTGTCTACATATTGATTGCTTGATCTACTACTGTGAATTCTGTCTAAGCGGACACACCTCTAAGCGGACAAAACGTGCAAAAATCTACGCATTTTCCCTGAAAACCCGAAATCTCGTACCTCTAAGCGGACAAAACGGGATTTTGAAAGTGTTTTTCGAACAAAAAATGGGCATAAGTTTGAAAACTCTCTAAGGCTCAATTCCAATGACAGACGGTCATTGCATTTTAATCCCAAAAGAACATTACACAAATCTGCCCTCTAGTGACGAAACCGTGGCAAGTGAAATGTTGAATATTCGTCGAAAATTGACTTCAATGTGGGCTCTAGAAGACAGAGAGCCAATTTTTATAACCACTGCCACCAAATTAGGAATTTATCCTCATTTTATCACCGAATGTGTTCCGATTGAGATCAGTGAGGCTGAGTTTGCTCCGATGTTTTTTCAAAAAGCCTTCCAAGATGCCGAGGGACTTTGGGCTACGAATAAGGCAGTTGTTAATACAATGAAGGAACAATCACATTATAGAAAAATTCCTGAACAGCTAGGTAAAAACGGCGGTGGTATCTTTAGTATGGAAAAAGCATATTTTAAATAGGAAAAACATAAACAAAACTTTTGAATATGATTTTTTTTGTTTTAGGCAATCTCTTATGAAATTCAATGAAAGCGTAAGCCGCGAAACCAGAAATGGCTGGGCCGATAAAAACGTCATGTCGCGAATAAATATTGTTAATGAACGCGCGGGACGCTGAATTTGGCTCTTGTTTACACATTTTCAAGCAAAGTTTTTCTAGAGAAACACTTTAACAGTATGCGGCTAGTTACATGCTGAAAGATTTGGCTTCAGAGATATACAGAGCTCCTCATAGCGTTCCGATTGCTGATTTTTAGGAGCAAACATTGATGCTCTGCTTTACGTCTACGCGACGTTTCTTTTTTACGCTCCTAGGCACGTTCTTTGAAATTTTCAAAACACGTCTGCCGCTTAGAACAAACAATGCAGACAGTAGATTAAGTTCTTCCAAATACACGTAAGTACAACTCGTTAGGAAGTGTGCCAGTACCTATTGCAGAGCATCTGATAACCTCAACCTACGCCTCAGAAAATGGGTTAGTTAGGCGTCTCTAAAAAGTACTGAAAAGCCTACTCCTCATTCATTTCTCATCATTTTTACTTGTTATTTGGTCTGTTATTAGGTTGAGGTTCAGACATGCCTGAGTACTGGCAACTTTCTTAAGAGTTGTACTACGTATTGAGAAGAAACATTAATTATTTCTGAAGCCAGCGTTTACTCAGCAACTCGGCTTGGAACACTGTGTTAAACGAAAAAAGGAGGCAACAAAATTTCGTCCCCCCCCAAAAACATTCCCTTGAAAGCATTCTTCAAACATGGGAAAGTTTCTTTTCTTGAATCCAAACATACGGGGTATTAAGTAATTCATTTTGTATGACTTAAGAGAGGCGTGAGGTACGCGATATTCTGGCTCTTTTGACACATGCAAGCCAAGGGTTGTGCGGGGACGAGGGCGGCAAAGATCAAGGAAGGTGGGTGGCCAAAACGGACAACGGCGAAGGAAAGGCCCTCCACAGCAGGACCGTATTTTCTTAAATTTCACCACCATGATAGGAACAACATGGACCAACCGTAGATATGAAAAAAAAACAGGGCTGTCTTCGAAAAAAACCACCATTTACTCTTCCAACCCTGCGTCTGCTTTCTATTTAACAAACAAAGTTCCTTAGGGTAAACCTTTTTGTTTTCCTTCGGGCGACCCCACACCGTGTTTTCCGGGCGGCCAATTGGTGAACGAAGGACGACGATAATCCACCAAACAAAACGGATTTCGGTCCCAACAGCCAGGGAAACATAACATGCACCAAACATTTTATTACTTCCAACGGATTCCGGTGAACGCGAAATGACCGGTAACATTTGAAACGAAGCCGGTTACTGAGAAAAACCCTTTCTTCGAAGCCAGTTTCCAACACTCTATCGATACAACTTTTTCTCAAAATTTATGGTGCGCTGAAAAAATCTTGATATGACACCTTAAAGGCGTTCAATCTACACTTTTGCTGTAGCCGTTTATTCATTAATATGAAAGCAATGCCGATAATACCAAAATTTCGTATGCGCAGATTGTAAGCATATTTCCACGTCCACACAGTCTTTTCTGGTGAAAGGAGTATAACTCATGTAAACTTTGACCATTCTTTTGTTCAAAAACTACCACTAATAGTTAGTTTCAAGGCCACGAATTCCCATATAATAAGATACGAATGTCTGTAATCTCGACCCTTTGGCGCCGGTGTGTCATATGACAAAAATTCTACTGCCACACACATTTTCTCTTAAAAACTACCCAGATTAGTATATTTTTCAGGTCCACAGGTTTCCCTAAATTAACGAGATGCACAACAGGGTGTATCTTGACCCCTTTAAGGTTGTCATGCTGACAGAAAATTTGCTGCCAAACAATCTGTCCTTGAAAAACTACAAGCGGTGAAGAAATATTTCAGTTCATAGTCCTATATTAAGAGATATCTAAAACAGCTGTAATCTTGACCCTTGTAGGTGTCCATATACAAAATCTTACTACTGCCCAAACAGTTTTTCTGAAAAAAACCTACACAGGTGAATATATTTCGCAGGTTCATAGAGTTCCCTATTTAAGAGATCCGACAAAAGTGTAATTTGACCCCTTCAAGGGTTCACTATGACAACATAATTTCACCAAGAAATTTCGAGAAAAGTTGCTTACAACCACAGTTGGAAATTGGACCTTCGAAGAACATGGCCGGTTTTCTCAGACGCACCGACCGTTTCAAACTTTTTACCGTCAATTTTCCGGTATCACCGGACATCCGTCATGGACAATCAAAAATTTTGCCGTCATTTCATTTTATTCCCTGGGCTGTTGCGCGGCACCGAATCCTGTTGGATTATCTCTTCCGTGCTCCAGAATGGCACGGAACAACTGGCGGGCGGTCTAAAAAACAAAAGTTACCTTGTATAAAAAAAAAGGTGCCGACCGAGCGCTACTTAAGTCCACCCGAGGATTGTTTGGGAATTATCCTGCAAAATATCTTTTTGGTAAACGGAAACGCCCCAGGTGTATACAAAAATTTCATACGATTTCATAGAAAGTTGGCAAAAAACTTACCAAATTTATGAAAATACGTACTATCAGACTCATAGGCTAAAGTAAGCCCTTTTATAAAACGAAATATGTGCCATTCCTCATGTTTGAACAGATTTAAATTGAAAATCAGACAAATTTTTTGACGAAAAATGCGGGAAACTTTCAAAATGTTTTGAAATTTATAAAAATTCAAAAATTAAAATTCGCACTCAAATTGTTCCTAAACTACTGTAGATAAACAAATTATCTTATTAGCTGCATCATAACTACCTTTTTATTTTCGTCAGTTATATTGAATTCATTCTACCGAGTTTGTGACAACCCTTTAAAAATATTTTTAGGTCATATCGCTGTTGAATTTGGAGGAGGTGGAGGTTTTGCTCACGTTGTTGAAAATGGTGAAAATTTCCCCCCTTATTTTATGCGAGAAATCATCGGAGGGCTCGTAGATATGGCCCCTGGAAAATGGAGAAAACCGCCTCAAGATGATATAGCTGAAGTTATTTTCAGAGCGGAAGAATTAAGTAAAAAAATTAAAACGTTTGAAAATACAAATCCCGGAAGTTAAAACTGCCAAAATCCCTTCTAACCATTGATACTATTTCTGTTTAAAATAAAAAATATTATTTTACAAATTTTGACTTCAAGTTAAATTGCAAAGTCAACAATTCCGCTTTTTAGTATAATGTTATGACTTTAAAAGGACAACCCAGACGGACAGGGTGAGACCTACACTTCTCCCCGACCAACTTTTAAAAATATTCAGAAATGATCCATATTTAGGAAAATAACGTTTATTTTAAACGGGTGATAATTAAGTGTACTAAGAAACCAAACATCAAATTTTTTTTGTTCGAAATTTTGCATTTTTTGAAAGATGAAGTTAAAAAATAACGTTGTCTCGAATTTGACCAATGCAACTTCAAAATATCGCCTTGACGTAAGCCAAATTTCTCATCAGTGTTTCACTGACTTTCTTTTGAGCCAAGTTTCGAAAAAATCGAAGCACTTTTTTTTCGGAATTTTTTTCAAAAATGACCAAAAAAATCATATTTCGAGTTTAAGGGGGTACTCAACGGTTTTTTAATCCAGGTTAGGACATAATAACTGCACCAAATAGCCTCAAGAAGGCCACCAAAATGCATTTTCTGCTCTTTTCATAAAAAAATTTCGAGATTTTTCTCCAAAATTTTCGAAGTTTTTCTAAGATTTTTTTGAGAAAAAATACATAAACCTCAATTTTAATGAAAAAATTCTAAAATAAGTCAAAGTGCAGTAGTAAGCACCTTTTTACATCAGTATTAGGTACTTTCGCGTTACAATCGGATGAAAATAAATTTCTAAAACTCCAAAAATTGACTTCCGGCTGAACCAAAAATGCAATTTTCTATTAATAGGAGCAATGATAAATAAAGTTTCACACTAGAAATTGAGAAGACATTGTGTTCTACGAATTAATTCAAATTTAAAAAAAAAATCGGACGAATTCGTTTTTGAGAAAATTTCGTTTTAGTTTTGGAAATTTTCATGTTTACTTGATTCTAGAATATAAGGGATGCAAATTTCAACTTGACGTAAGCAAATTTTTTCTTCAGTAGACCATGAGCTTTCATTTGATGGTACTTTCAAACTCGATACGATGAATTTTTTTTAATAGAAATCATGAAAAAATTGACTTCCGGCTGAACTAATCTGCAATTTTCTATAAATAGGAGCGTTGTTCAAAAGAAAATTTCCACTAGAAATGAGAAGACATGTTTCTCCGAATATGCCTAATTTTAAAAAAAATCGACCGAATCGTTTTTGAGAAAATTGAGCTACAAATTCTAAAATATCATTAAAATTACGGTTTTTCATAATTCTAGAACAAGTCCGATCGAAATTTTTGCAAAATATTTTCGATAACTGTCGACGTAGTAAAAACCGTTTTTCTTACAAACTTTTCATCAATTTCCATTGAGCCGTTTCGAGATAAAGACATTGAAGTCAAAATCAGTGTTCGTAGAACTCTACTCCCACTGGCTTGGTGCTCAAAAAATAAATTTTCTACCTTTTTGGTCGGGAGCAAAGGATAGATCTTCATTGTAGGTTTTTCAGAATTTTGATAACTTGTTTCGTTTCTTCTAAGCCCCGATTTCTAAAATCTCAAAAACCGTTGAGTACCCCCTTAAGCTGGAAATTGCAAAAAACGTGTCTTAATCTCATACAAATGTTCTGGAGAATACTGTAATACAGTATTCTGAATACTTGATTAAAATTTGAGCCATTTTGCAAATATATCCTCGGAGATATATTTTGAGGTCTGAAATTGTGAAAAATCGTCGGTTATTTCGCGTTCTAGAATTGCTCAGTCGCCGGATCAAAAAGCTTGTCTTTAACAATCGACATACTACAGTTACGTGATATGTGTAAATTGGAGCTCAATTTGATATACCGTCTGGGAGATAGATTTTGCACTTTTGAAAGTTTCTTCGTGTAAACATACTGTACCTATTGGTGTAATGGTCAAAAATAATTTCTGATGCACTTTTTGCAAAATTAAGGATACTTACAAATAAGCATTTTCGGTGTTTCTCATGAGCTCTAAGAGCTAAAACTAAAGTTTTCAGTATATTTCACCGAGAAAATGTAAAATCAGAGTCGCATACCACCTTAAATGGGGATTAGAATTTCCGTCGAATTATTTAAACATACAGCTCCTAAGGAGGCAATTTGACCAATACTTTAAACAGACAGGGTAACAGTTTCTACCTGTCCGCTTGAAGTCATTTTTAAATTGTACGCATTTTCTATCCGAAAGTATGTAATGACTTTTACAAGAGCGCACTTTCGCCGGAAGTTTTATGGATGCAGAGGCTAAATAGAATCGTTTTCCTAGACGAACTATACTGTAAAAGTTTGATCAAAGTGAAGTGCTTTAAAACAACCGGCCAACTATTTTGAGCGAATTTGGAAGTTAAAATAAGCGTCATCAGGAAGATCCTCACTGGTCGGTAAGGATTTTCGTGAGGGAACCGATTTCTTCTGTAAGGACGGACCTAGCCTCAGGACTACAAATTTTCTGGTCTTAGTATAATTGCAGGCATGCGCATAATGTTCGATATAATTTCTACAGAAACTAATTTTTACATAAAAACTACGTTTAAGTTGCACTGACGAAAATTTTGAAACAAAATAAAAATAAGTTTCAAATATTATTATTATATAGGCGGGTTTTTTTTCAGCGCAACCTGTTTTGTGATTTAGTTGCACGAGTTTTTCTCAGAGGTGGATGAACCGATTTTCAAAATTTCAAAAGATCGTGATTAATTTATTAAGGTTTCGAAACGCGACGGGACGAAGCGTTTTTGGCGAATCGGATAACCGGTATACCAAAAAAAACGGTCAAATCTTAAATTGTCGGTTTCTCAGTCATTGGATATGATATGACTATGAATTTTTGAGGCAATATTTTCAGTGGTCAAATTTTGTTATAACATTTTATGGTACTGTGAAGTACCTTGAATTGATCGGTTCCTGAATATTTTCAAAAAAGACGTTTTCATCTGTTTTATCGTTTATTATTTAAGGTAACATTTACCAAGGTAACCTGAGAACGAGAGGAAATATTCACAATCGAATTTTTGCATCCAAAATGCCACACCAATCCCTGTTGGATGCAAAAATACGTTTGTTAATAGCTTGTCTCTTTCTCGAATGGAAGCATGAAACTACAGGGGTAACCTCAAAAAAGTATTTTCAATATTAGAAAATAATGGCAGATTAGAAGGTTAAACTGTTTCAGTTACATTGTCTTCATTTTTTTTGGGATCGTAACGGTCGGCGTCCGAATCGTAACCCGAAATATAATCGTCCCAGGTAAGTTCTGGGTGAACTTTTATGATCAAATGAACAAGTTTCACATCATGATGGTCCATATTACTAACAACGAATTCATCATCATTCTCAGGGAGCCATTTCAAATATTTCTTTGTTTTTATCATTTTTCTGATCGCTTCTGGTTGCATATAACACATCTGCTCGAAAATCTTTCTAGACAATAAATCAGGATATGATTCGATAAAAAACTCGATGACTTTATTTATCTTTTGTTGCTTCTCTGAGGGATCAGGATCTGCACTAGGGTGGCAAGGTGAAAACGAAACCTCCATTAAAACGTGCACATAAAGTTACGTTAATTTTAAATGATATCTTCAAGTTGTTCGTTTATGTTTCGACATTGGTTATTATAAAATTTCAATATAAAATTGTATTCTTGTTACTGATTTTTGTCTTTAGAGGTCTTACAAGTGAGATTTTCCCAAATTGTCTTTAGCTAAAAATTTTTTTTTCTATATTGTCCTTAGCACTTTTTTTTAAAGGCAAGAGCGGCACCCTTGTGTCAGCCTAATAACTCGAAGGCATAAAAAGATATCAACAAACAGTTTTTTGTAGCATGTACACAAGTGAATTTGTGACATGAAAACTTTTAGTTTTTTTTCCAAGTCAACCGGTCACGTAATTGATTTTTCAACCGAAAGTTTAGGAGTTCGGAATCTCAATAGGCACAATTTTTTTTTGCCTATTTTAATCGAAATGTATTTCTTCTTGGTAATAATCGGTCTTTATGTGGCAACAAATCACAGAAGTGTGAAAATAACAAAAATTTTCGTACGGCTATTTCCAAAAAAATTATATTTTTCGAAAATTTTCCCCATGTTTTGCCTCAGAAAAACCGGTAATTTCAAAGCTATGTTACAAGTGAACTGGTTGATATGGAAAAAACAAAAAGTTTTCCATGTCACAAATTCACGTGTGTACATGATACAAAAATTATTAGAGTTATTAGGCTGACAAGGGTGGGTTCCTTTAAAGAAAAAGCTACCTTAGCTATATTTGCCATATTTTTTAAAAATTGATAATTTTTTTTTAAGTGAAGACATTTTTTTTGCGGTCCACTCAAAAATTTTACGAAAAAGGTGTTTTATAGAATTTTTGAAAATATACCCCTTTGATTATTTTTCCCAAATTGTCCTTATAGAAAGAAAATCACAGTAACGTTTTCCGTATTTATTCAAGGGGGTCATTGTCTTATTTTTATGAATCCTTAGAGGTGATCAAAATGCACCAAAATTGCTTCGGGATGTCAACAAAATCTATTTCCGATAAAATCAACAAAATGTTTTTTCAGAGATTTTTCTTCAGAATTCAGTCAAAAAACTTTATGTTCAGTGTTCCACTGGCATCCTTTTGAGCCTACTTTCGAAAAAATCAGAGCACATTTTTTTTTCGAAAAATCATATTTTCAAGTCTGCATCGAAATTTTGGTAAACATGCACTAAGATTCTTTGGAATGCAACAAGGTGTTCTTTTAAAAATTTTGAGTCCATTTTGAAACTAAACATCGGAGAAGATAGATTTTTAAGCCAAAAATCATGAAAAACGGGCAAAAATCGTCAGTTTATTGGACCGCTATGTAGGAACCGGGATACCCTTAAGTTTGTTGGTTTATTTTCCCACACGAAAGTAAGAAAAATAAGAATTTTTTGTATTTTAATTCACTAAAATATTTTCAAATTTCACATCGGCCACCCCAATCCATACGCCAGGCACGTTCCGCATTCATTATTCTTCTTCCTTTTCGGATGCAGCGCTCTAAATCAGAGTCGTAAGAGGGATCATTTCGCGATGGTCCATAGGGATTAAAGATATCGTCGTCCCCATCTGATTCGTCCTCACTAGAAGCGCCATACTTTTCACACTTGTCAGAAAACTTTGGCGACTTCAATTTTTAAAATTCAGAATTAAAAAAATCTAAAATGAAAATTTGTAAAAGTTAGATTTTAAACATTATTTTTGGGCGACACATTAATATCCATTGTCTTGCCTACGCAAAATCCGCACGCCCATCATAGACCAAATGAATATTTTACCATAAAATTTTTGGCAGGTGAAAATTAAGCGTTTTTTAGGAAAAGTTTTTGACTAGGGTAGCGACAACGTGGTCGACTTCAAATGACCGGTCAAAGTTCAAGGTCAATCTCAAGCCCATTTTTGGCTCTCTAGCGACCTATCAGTGCCTAATAGACCCATACTTGCTGGTACGTTCATCAGAAAATTGACCTTTCCGGTTATTTTGAGAGAAATTAGAAATATAAGAATTTGCAAGAATGAACACTTTTATTGACAAAAATAAAAAACAATTTTCACATTTTTATTTCTTTCATAAATCACTTCGAAAAAATGCACCAGTCTGCCACAGCGCTGCTACCCCCTTAAGTATACTCACATGTGTGATTTACGAAAACTATTTTATCTTAATAAATTTTTGGAAAAAAATGCAAAATTCTTTGACAAGAATTAAAGTTTTTTGGCAACTTTCCTGGTGAAATGCATTTTTCGGTAAAAATTTGTCCAGGGCATAACTCAGGGGATTGAAATCATCTGCTGTCATGTCTACACCAGCAGAAATAGCACTTTTTACCTTTCGTCTGTTTTTTTAGATAGATAAACGGCGTTTCAGGTCAGGCCAAATTCGATTTCTCTGATTTTTTCGGCGACATATATAACTTTTCATTTTACGTAGCCGATTTCCGTGTTTTTACCGGACATCTGCCAAAATTTTGGTTATTCGCCATGAAAAACATCGAAATTCTAATATCGGTAAAAAGATCGTGCTCCGAAATAACGCGTAGCTTGAAAAGTCATAATCTGGCCCAAAATTTCAAAATAACCGTACCGATAGTGAAAAGTATAAAAAAAGAAAGGTATGACTTTCTGATTTTGAACATGAACAGGCAAGAACAAGAGTTCCAGAGCAGAAAATTCAAATGTTTTTGCGGGATCAGATGATTGATATCAAATTCTACAAAATGATAAAAAAAAATTTTATACCCAATTATTTTGAAAACGCAATGACATCATGCAAAATACTGATTTTTATACATTTACAAAAAGTTTAGCAAATTTATATTTTAATTTGGCTCTGCAATTTTTTTTAACATTTTGAAGAATTCGATCTTAAGGGGGTAGCGGTCGCTCTCTTTTTAGGGTACTTTAGGGTGTATATTGGGCACGAAATTGCTAGGGAACACTCAGAAAGCATAAACTCATTTTGAAAAAAACAAAACAAAAAGTTCGAAATTTTCATTTTTTTTTCAGAATTTTTCTGAGTTTTTTTTTGGAAAACATTGAAACCCATTTTTGGAAAACATTGAAACCCACTTTTCGACCAGAAAAAACTCAAAATATCAAAAAGCTGTAAGCAGAGTTTTTGATCAGTGAAACTCAAGCTTTAATATTGGTGGTATTTTCGACTAAATTCGACGACTTTTATTTTCGAGTTTTCAACTATCGCGGTTTAACTAAAATGCGATTCTCTAGGAAATCACAAAAGGATTTTTAAATTTTGCTCCATCATCATTAACAAAATTGTATATTTTCCCAAAGTTGAATACTGGCCAGTCTCTGAAAATGTAACCCTAGGAGAAGGATAGATTTTGTAAAAAAGCGAACACTCTCTGACAATTAGGCGGCTTTTTCAGATAGTTCATGGAAAATATTTAAAAATCCTTCGATCATATCACAAACCATAGACGTGTTTCCATGGTGCATGACCAACGTTGAGTGCAAATCGGTAGTTTGGCCAGAGCACTCTAGGGTAAATAGAAGGAGGAGATAAATTCTTGAAAATTCCGCTTACGGTGTTCTACGAAACTCGCCGGCATGGTGGTCCACACAGGGTCGACCAAAAACATTATGCTAATAGAAGGATTAAAAGGATAGATCTTACCAAAGCTGGCTCAGTGCTGAAAAAGTTTCGAAAGCAGTCATTGAGTATTGCCTGGCTGTATAAAAAGCTTGAGTAC
>SCLH01000026.1:182699-200998 GCA_004367855.1 Oikopleura vanhoeffeni
CTTTTCGACCAGAAAGAAACTCAAAATATCAAAAAGCTGTAAGCAGAGTTTTTGATCCAGTGAAACTCAAGCTTCTAATTTTGGTTGGGTATTTTTCCGACCTAAATCTCGATCGGACTTTTATTTTCGAGTTTTCAACTTCGCGGTTTAGAGTACAAAAGTACATTTTTGCGACCGGTACCCCCTTAATAATCTGATTCAGTGAAAACATTGGAATTTTATGCTCTAGTACTCTTGTTCCTTCATGTTCAAAATCATAAATGTATACATTTGTCTTTTTATACTTTTGACTATCGACCCGTCAAACATACTGTATACACATCCTGCCTATGCGTCGAATTGTATTGCTACGCGGAGCTACGTGACAAATAGGGAAATCCAGCGAATTTATTCGTCAATTCTCGAGAATCTAGTGATTTCATTCACTTTCTATTTTTGTGACGCAGCAATACAATTCGACGCATAGGCAGGATTTTTGATATATCAATAGAACAAAGTAATAACCCAGGACTTTAACCGGACAGGGTAAAGTTTCTACCTGTCCGTTAACAGTCATACTACTGTACCGATGTAACCGAAATATATCTGTCTATAAAAAACGAACCTTTGCTACATCACCCCTGGTGATAGCGGCCTTAAAACTCTGCATTTTGTTGAAGAAAATATTAATAAAATCGAGATTTATCAATTTTTTAAAATGGCAATATTTCGTTATTTTCCTACCAATAATTTGATCGAATTTCAAAACCAAAAATATCAAATTTCGATAATTTCAACTTTTCCACGCCGCTAATTACCTGTTTTTAAGGTTATTTCTAGAAACTGTCTAACTCCCAGAGTCGGAGAGACATTTTCAAAATGAGGTTTCGAGTAAAACACCTGTTTTCAGTATAAACTAGGAATGATAAAAAATTTGGAACAAGTGCAAAAATGTGATAAAAAGAGGGGTCGGATTATTCCGGTTCAAAATTTTCGACCCGGAACGCAGGTGCGACACGACTCGGAAAATTTCAGAAAAAATGGACCCGACCTCGTAAAATTTTCAAAATATCCGATCTCTGGTCAAAAGTTCTTTTGTTGAGTTCTGGTTTTTTAAACATACGGTTGTCCGACATCCGGTTGTTGAAAATCCGAAAAATTATAAATGTTATTTCTACATGTAGCATTGAAAAATTTCCGTTAATTTGTTTAAAATGTATTATCGGAGAGTTTAGTTATCAAATTACTCTCCTTAAATCTTTTATGGATAATTTTAGATCTATTTTTACATGTATTCAACTCAAAAGGTGGCACTTGTCATATGGATCTCAGCCCGGAATGCCATCGGGAAGCCGCATGCACTTGTGTCAATTTTCGTTTTCAATTTCTACTCATTACCTGAGGATGATCAATGAAATCGAAACGTTGTAAAAACTATTTTTAATGGCATAAAAGTATATATTTCTGCATCAAAACTGGGTAAAATTTAACGGCTTAATTTATAGAAAATGGTATTTTTGTTTAGATGAGTCTAATAAAAAGATAGTTGGCTGCTAGTACATTTGATCTTTCTGAAATTTTCAAGCTACGTGTTACTGCAGAGCCGTTTTTCGAGTTCCTATTTTTAACCGGTAATTTTCGATATTTTTTCTGGCGAAAAACCGATTTTGTCTGGTAAAAACCGGATCTCGAAAAATCCGGCTCTGTAGCGCAACGTTCAATAAAAATCCTGAAAATGATTTAATAAAAAATCGAAACGTTGATAAACAATTTGAAATTAAGTTTTAAAATGAAAAGTTATATAAAGACCCAAAATTTTCAGAAAGATCGAATGTGCCAATTTGGTCAAATAAAATTCGTATAAATTTATTTTTTAGAATGGAGTTATCTACTTTTGCAAAAAGTGCCTTTAAATGTCAAGGTCGTGTGATTCCAGCGGTTGGTTTTGGAACGTATAAATTATTAGGTGAATCTGGTGTAAATGCTATAAAACATGCTGTAAAAGTTGGGTACAGATTATTTGATACAGCGCATGTTTATAAAAATGAAGATGTTGTCGGAAAGGCGATAAACGAATCTATTAAAGAAGGCATTATCAAAAATAGAGACGAAGTTTTTATCACTTCAAAATTACATTCTGGATTTCATAATCCAGAGATCAAGGGATGATAAATTAAAAATTGATAAATCAAACCAGATGCCAGTGACAAGCGGCGATATGGGGAGAAAAATAAAGTTTTTTTTCAAAAATAAAAACGCGTAGGCGTTCGAAATGGCGTCATAATTTGAAAAGTTATTCAATTTTATAAGGAGTTCAACATTTGGTTCAAAATTTACTTCACCCAACGCAAATAAACCAAAATTTAAAAAAGTATATTTGGGAAGGTCAATCTTAAAAAATAATGCCGAAAGAAATTTTTAATAAATACATAAGATTGTTTTTTGGTGTTGAGACATAAAATTGTTTAAATATCAATTGTAAAATTGCATTTTTTAGTCGAAAAAAGTTGGAACAAAATAATTTGGCAATTGGGCTCTCAGATGATTGCCAAATTAAATAATTAAAAAAATAAACATAAGACGCCCATTCAATTTGGCGTCATTGGCACATTCGGCGATATGTGCACTATAAGTATTTAAGCAAAAATTGTAAAATTGCGTAGGTTTTGTCGGCGGAATGGGGCCTTCCCCTCTAGTAAATCCCTTTTTGTTCACTGACCTTAGAGTGTAACCTTTTGATTTGACTGATAAAAAAGTTGACAATACGAAAAAAAATTATTTTCATATCAAAAATAATTTGAATATTTTATTTTTATATGTCAAGAAATTCCCAGGAATCTCCGGTGATCTGAAAATCTCGGATTTTGAAAAATTGAAAAAAAAATCCAAAAAATTTTCCAAATTACTTATAACGGCTCATTGCAAGGCTAAGGTACCTTTTTTTTAAAGAACCCACCCTTGTCAGCCGAATAACTCGAAGGCCATAAAAGATATCAACAAACAGTTTTTTTGTATCATGTACACACGAGAATTTGTGACATGGAAAACTTTTTGTTTTGTTCTATGTCAACCAGTTCACCGGTAACAGAGCTTTGAAATTACCGGTTTTTCTGAGGCAAAACATGGGAATTTTCNGAGATGAAGTTTCGAAAAAAAAAGATTTTCGGGGAATAGCGCGTACGAAAATTTTGTTATTTTCACATTCTGTGGATTCGTTGCCACTTAGAGACCGATATATTACCAAGAAAAATAAATTTCGATTAAAATAGGCGAAAAAAAAAATTGTGCCTATAGAGATTCGAACTCAAAACTTTCGGTTAAAAATCCAATTATCGGTGAACCGGTTGACTGGGTGGTTTTTTCTAAAAGTTCTTCCAGTCACAAATTAAATTCACTTGTGTTCATGATACAAAAAACTGTTTGTTGATATCTCTTATGGCCTTCGAGTTATTAGGCTGACAAGAGTGGGTTCCTTTAAAAAAAGCTACCTAAGGTATTAAATTTTAGTTTGCAATTAGGTGTATAACGTATACAGTATACCAGTACACTTAACCAGTTACCGGTCAAAGTAGGTTTCTTCTTCGAGAAAATTGACTCGTTTTGGGAATAATTCCTGTGGTCAAATTTTGAAATATAGCACCAGTTAGGGATCAAATTACAACATGACTGAATAAGGGTTGCTGGTTAAGTTTTCTGGGTTAGATTAATCTAAAAACGATAACATCCTAAAATGCTCTTTACTGACACCAAAAGTCTGGGATTTGTCTGTAATTTATCAGGTTTTGTTCTTAAAAAATCATTTTGCCATTTATCATCCGAATGAAGCTAATCCTTGGTGCAATTTCTCATCAAGTTGGTTTACTCAACCTTGAATACATTGATCTTTATGTGGTTCATGCTCCTTGGGGTCACACACCCAAAAAATCATCAAATTTTTCCTTAGAAACCGAAACTGCAGAAAATGGGGATTAGGGTGGTCAATTACCAAGTTAATTTTACTACAATTTAGGTATCGAGGTTTTTGAGATAATAAAACAATGATCTCAATTGAAAAGTTCTGCCTTTCATTATCCGTTATTTTTTAATTTTCTTTTTTTTTGATGAAATTTGGCTACAATTTGTATATAATTAAAAAGTGGACGCAAAAGCGATTTTTGTTTTGCGAACAATAAACCTTTCTGTGAGTCTGAAATCGTGAATATTCTATATTTTTCGTTATTCATTCGATTATCTACAATTTGCATTATTTTTTAAATCTTCTAAAATCATGAAAAAACAACAATTTAACCATTTTTTCAAATTCTTCAAAAATAGCCAAATTTCATATTTATTTTAACAAACTTGAAGATAATTAATTTAAGCTCAGACCGAGTAAAAGAACGATTTTTTTTTAATACGGAATATAAATCGATTTTACCAAGGTCGATTTTCCTAACTAATCAGGAATACGAAAAATTTGAAAATGCGAAAAAGATCATTTTTTCAATCACGGATTTAGTAGGTAGCCAAATTTTTGTGGCCAACTTTCGTCAAACGATCAGGCTTTTTTCTTACTTGAAAAAATACCAATGTCAAATGGGTCTATAAGGACTATGTACTCAACAAAAACAAATTCTGGGATTTTTGGCCATTTTCGAGAATAACATCCCAACTTATGAAAAAAACGACACCATTAAAAATGTATAAATCAAAATTCTACAAAGATTATTTTCATTTCTAAAAAACATAATAATGTAGCGTGTATAAACATTTTATTTTTTTTCTTCGGAAAATATCTGCTCAGTGAATTAGCTTGTCTTTATAGCCTATAAGTTAAAGGCACATTTGACACTACAAAAAGTTCTGAATTTATCAAAAAATAATATTTTCCACCCTGAAAGGGACCCTATTCCTGCCGATTTTGACCATATGGTAATGTGGCGTGAACTTGAAAAAGCGGTGGATCAGGGATTGGTTAAAAATATTGGAGTTTCAAACTTTGATAATGAGCAAGTTAAATATATTCTCGATTCTTGCAAAATTAAGCCCTTCAATAATCAAATTGAAAGTCACCCTTATTTGGATCAAGAAGAATTGATTAAATTTCATCATCAAAATGATATTTCAGTCACTTCCTATATGTCCCTTGGACGAGGGGATAGAACAAAGGTAATTATCAAGTACATTACGATGATCAGGTGTCTAGAAAATAGTTTTAGGTATAAAAAAATCGAAAAAAAGATTAAGGCGTTCTCACTGTGACGTCACAAGAAAAAGCAGTGTCCAATCAAATCACACGATTGTCGACTTATTTCAAGAATCCTGCGATTTCATTGGTCACTGTCTCTTCTTGTGACGTCACAGTGAGAACGCAGGAGCAGGGATAATCTTCGGTATAGTTGTTTGTGATATATACCGAAGTTTACCCCTACTCCTGCGTTCTCACTGTGACGTCACAAGAAGAGACATGGGCCATACAGTATGGGTGTCGCTGATTAAGCTGTTTTTTGACACGGTTTCTAGGTATACTGGCGAAAGTGGTATCGCAAAAATTTTGCTCAATATAAAGAACCAGTCTTCAAGATAATTTCAGCATTTATTGTCATTAGCTAAAATCGAACCTACTCACACAAGAACCTTGAATAAGCCTCCCCAAATAACACTGAAAAGCTAGCCTAGAATTTTCATAAATTTTTTTATGTCAGAGAAACAGTACAAACAATCCATTAGAGCTCGTTTCTAAAAAATTTGCTTTTGACGAACAATTTTTCTTTTGTTCAATTTTCGTTAAAAATTTTACTTCGGTTTTTTAGAGATATTTTCTGTCAAAACAAAATTTTGGGAACCAGGCTCTTATGGATTTTTGTACTGCTGCTCTGAAGCCTGTTTTTTGGGAGGCTTATTGAAGGAATCTGTGTGAGCGTAGGTTGGTTTGTATCATATTACAATTAGTACTACCTAGGCCTTGAAGACTTATTCGTTAAGTTGAGGACGTTTGTGCAGTGCCACTTTATCCGGAGTAGCTAGAAACCGAATGAAAAACTGAAATTATGACAAAAATATTTTTGTCAGTAAAATAAAATATTTACGAAAAATTATATGCAAAAATGTTGCATAAAAAAATTATGAAACTACAAAAAAATATTTATGATTAATTATGATTTAGGACTCCGATGGGACAAATTTGTTTGATCATGAAACGATTGTGAAAATTTCAAAGAAACATAATTGTTCAACTGCTCAAATCCTTCTTCGATATCAGCTTCAACTTGGTCTGCTTGTGATTCCCAAAAGGAAAGTTTTTAAAAATAATTTGTTTGTAAAGTTTATTGATGTCTTTTTTATAAATTCAAAATAGCTATTTTTCTAGTTTTCAAGGTGATGAATGATTCTCCTTCAGAATTGTGAAATAATCCTTTTTATTTTGAAATTTAATTAATTCTACTTTAATTTTAAAATTATTATTTCAAAATACTGTCGATTTTGTCTAAGCGGACGTTTGTCTAAGCGGACGTTTTAGTGTCTTTTTTTTGTTTTTTCGGCGAAAACCTACGCATTTTTTCAAATTTCAAAATTTATTTACGTCTAAGCGGACGTTTTTTTACATAGTCTTTTACACGATTTCATTTAGAAATTCATATCAAAAACCATAATAATATAGAGATAAATTCTCAAACTTTTTTTAATGGTATATTTTTGCAATTTTTGATGAAAATTACCAGCTGTTTTGGACGTTTAGGCTGCTCTATTTCCGATGGACTTTTGGCTCGGAAGATGAAAATAGGGATGGAAGACCTTAAGGACAATTCAGGATAGGATTTATGATGTGTCTTGTATATTTTTAGATTATAGGTTTTAGGTAGATTATAGGTTAGTATTTCCAAGAATTATGCGATTTATTGGTCGAATCTTGTTCACCGGTCTACTCGTTTGTATGAATTCACAATTGGCGATTGCTATGGACAGTACTATTTGGTAACATAAAAGGTAAATTGACGACAGAAATGTCTGAAAAATAAATGTTTCTGTTTGTCGGCGTTGAAATTAAAAAATATGTTTAGAATTGAGTTTATGGTGGAAATTAAATACCACAAATTCAACGAAGGATAATAAGTTTCAAAANTAGCCAAATTTCAAATATATGTTTAACAAACTTGAAGATAATTAATTTTAAGCTCAGACGAGTAAAGAACGATTTTTTTTAATACGGAATATAAATCGATTTACCAAGGTCGATTTTCCTAACTAATCCAGGAAACGAAAAATTTGAAAATGCGAAAAAGATCATTTTTCAATCACGGATTAGTAGGATAGCCAAATTTTGTGGCCAATTTGTCAAACGATCAGGCTTTTTCTTACTTGAAAAAATACCAATGTCAAAGTGGGTCTATAAGACTGTACTCAACAAAACAAATTCTGGGATTTTTGGCCATTTTCGGAATACATCCCAACTTATGAAAAAAACGACACCATTAAAAATGTATAAATCAAATTCACAAAGATTATTTTTATTTCTAAAAAACATAATAATGTAGCGTGTATAAACATTTATTTTTTCTTCGAAAATATCTGCTCAGTGAATAGCTTGTCTTATAGCCTATAAGTTAAAGCACATTGACACTACGAAAAGTTCTGAATTTATAAAAACATACTTTGCACCCTGAAAGGACCCTATTCCTGCCGATTTTGACCATTTGGTAATGTGGCGTGAACTTGAAAAAACGGTGGATCAGATTGGTTAAAAATATTGAGTGTTCAACTTAATAATGAGCAAGTTAAATATATTCTCGATTCTTTGCAGAATTAAGCCCTTCAATAATCAAATGAAAAGTCACCCTTATTTGATCAAGAAGAATTAATAAATTTCTACATCAAAATGATATTGCAGCACTTCTATAGTCCTTGACGAGGGGATAGAACAAAGGTAATTATCAAGTACATTACGAGATCAGTGTCTAGAAAATAGTTTTAGTATAAAAAAATCGAAAAAAGATTAGCGTTTCTCATCGTGATCGTTACAGAGAAAAGCAGTCGCATCAATCACCGATTGTTCGACTATTTCAAGATCCTGCGATTTCATTTCACTGTCTCTTCTTGTGACGTCACAGTGAGAACGCAGGAGCAGGGATAATCTTCGTATAGTTGTTTGTGATATATACCGAAGTTTACCCTACTCCTGCGTTCTCACTGTGACGTCACAAGAAGACATGGCCTACAGTATGTGTCGCTGATAAGCTGTTTTTGACACGGTTTCTAGAGTATACTGCGAAAGTGGTATCGCAAAAATTTTGCTCAATAAAGAACCATCTTCAAATCATTGTCAGCATATTATTGCATTAGCTAAAATCCAACCTACTCACACAAGAACCTGAATAAGCCTCCCAAATAACACTGAAAAGCTACCTAGATTTCAAAATTTTTTATGTCAGAGGAAACAGTACCAACAATCCATTAGAGCTCGTTCTAAAAATTTGCTTTTGACGAACAATTTTTCTTTTGTTCAATTTTCGTTAAAAATTTTACTTCGGTTTTAAGATATTTTTCGTCAAAATCAAAATTTGGGAACCAGGCGCTTAGGATTTTGTTACATGCTGCTCTGAAGCCTGTTTTTTGGGAGCTTATTGAAGGCATCTGTGTGAGGCGTAGGTTGGTTTGTCATATTACAATTAGTTACTTACTAGGCCTTGAAGACTTATTCGTTAAGTTGAGGAATTTGTGCAGTGCCACTTTATCCGGAGTAGCTAGAAACCGAATGAAAAAACTGAAATTATGACAAAAAAATATTTTTGTCAGTAAAATAAATATTTACGAAAATTATATGCAAAATGTTGCATAAAATAATATGAAACTACAAAAAAATATTTTGATTAATTATGATTTAGACGTCCGATGGACAACTTGTTTGATCATTAACGATTGTGAAATTCAAAGAAACATAATTGTTCAACTGCTCAATCCTGCTTCGATATCAGCTTCACTTGTCTGCTTGGATCCCAAAGGGAAATTTTAAAAATAATTGTTCGTAAAGTTTATTGATGTCTTTTTATAAATCAACAATAACTATTTTTCTAGGTTTCAAGGGGATGAATGATTCTCCTTCAGAATTGTGAAATATCCTGTCTTATTTGAAATTATAATTAATTCTTCTTTAATTTTTAATTTTCAAAAACGTCCGCTTAGACAAAAACGACAGTAACTAAAATGAACCCTTTTTTATTTTGAAAATTATAAAATGACCCCTTTTTATTGTTAAATTTTTCTTTTGTTAATTGTAGAAATTATAAAATGACCCTTCTATTTTGAAAGCAATATAATTAACTCTTTCTAATTGTACAAATTATAATTTGAAAATTTGCGAAATCGCCCTGACAAATGTTTCATTTCTTAAATTATAAAATTACCTTTTTTTATTGTTAAAATAAACAGTGACCCTTTATTATTTAGAAACCTGCAGGTAAATTGAAAATTGTCAACTCACTATTTTTAAGTTATATAAATTGAACATATGCTTTTGGAGTCTACAATAATATCTAAATGCACCATTTTAAATTATAAATTAATCTGCATAAGATCGAAATAAAATATTTTGCTGGATTTTTGAGTAAACAATCTATAATTTTTGTTATAAATTAAGATTTTTAAATTGCTTTTTAAATTTAACCGCATTTTTCCTATCAAAAATGACAAAACTACTGAATTTACAAACTTCCTCAAGTGAAACACCTTCAAGAATTGAATCCAATACTAATTTATTTGGCTTTGAGTTGGATTCGGAAGATTTGAATTTGATCAAAAGTTTAGACAAAAGATTGAGAAGTTGTCAATTTATTCCCAGTGTCAAATCTACAAATTTTCCAAAATCTTGGCTATCCGAAGAATGCTTTGCCAATTGCAATAAATAAAAATGCCTTACATGTATTTCATTTAAAACAGTTTCCGTACTGATCTTAACATTAATTAATAAAAATGAAATCACCGTAAATTTTAGTTAAAATATTTCAGGTAAACGTCTAATTTCCGGCGTTTCCACCAGACCTAAATGCTTGCATTTTTTAAGATCTATCTTTTTTAAATTTATATGTCATATATTATATTTTTATTAGACGTATACAGGGTGTAAGGTTTTTACCTTCTTTTTTCCAAACTGGTTACACTTGATTTCCGCCGTTTTGATTGGTTGTCAGAAGAGTTTTCTCAGATTCAACCAATCAAAACGGCGGAAATCAAGTGTAACCAGTTTGGAAAAAAGAAGGGAAAAACCTTACACCCTGTATTTGTTTGAGCTTCAAAATAAAAAAATTTTGTCAACCATAACTGATCCAGGAAGAATATGATTTTTCGAAGTTGGATGGTAATATATTACCACCATCTGAGTTGTTCATAATTTCTGAGCATACAGTATGCTGTATATCCGTTAAAGACGCAAACCACTGTACTACCTGGTAGTTGTTTTTCATTGAAAAATATTATGAATAATTTATCGACCGTTTTAAATTCAGAATGATAAGGCGGTCATTAGCGCTCAGCCAATCTATACGAAAATTAGGTTTCTCAGAAAATAATTTGAAAGAAAATGTTCACCTTCATCCAAATCATCGTTCTGGCCAAAAATGGGAACATGAAAAAACTTTTGAACATAAATTGATAAATTACGATTATCAAAAATATGTACATAAACTCAGAAGCAAACACGGAGGCTTACACAAAGAAGACCGAGATCAATTATGGGAAAATATTTATAAAATTGAAAATGAAATACCAAAAGATATAAATTTCTATATTCATGTTTATAGACACAGGAAAGGATATGTATTCCAAAATTAAACTTCGAGGCACACAACTTGTGCGGCAAAAGTTCGAATAAATTATTAATTACAGTCGTGTCCTAACTGGTACCAATACCTACCCAAAAAAATTGAACAAGTTAGGGATTTCGAACAAGTTAGATTGTCCATAGGAAGCTACAAATGTACTTGAGTAGTTGAAAAATTCTTTATTTCGTAGTTGATTTTGTATTTGAAAGTTGTTTAACATATAGTTGAAGTTTACTTTGTTTTTCAATAAAAAAATTAAAAATCGAAAAAGTTTTCATTTTATACTCTTTTTGATATATCAAAAGCCATAATAATTCGAGGCAATCTACGAAAATATATAAAAACATACAGAAATGTAACGATGCCTAAATGTGTTTGTCACAGCACGTTTTTGAATCCGCGCCTCTGATTGGCTTGCCTTAGTTAAGCGATGGGTTTGGAGGCGCGCAAAAGTGCATAGTCGGGACAGAAGAATATAGGGATCGATATGTGATTTGTATTATACACAGTGTTTTTTTCAATTACAATTCGAATTTAATAACAAAATAAAGCAATTTTTATCTAAGCAAAAAATAGGAATGAGCCTTGTCTAGTACAAACTTGAGACCCTACGTTCAAGACCCAATATTGCAAGTAAAAATTATCCGAAATATAAGTTTCCTAACTGGTTTATCTGATAATTTTGACGATCATGTACGTGCTTTTCAGAACTTCAGTGCAAGTAAACAGATGATTTATCACATGGGTGGTTTCAAAAGGCTTGTGCAAAATCGCATCCAATGGAAAGGTGAAAAACATGGCGAAGCTTATACAAAATATTACGATTTATTAAAAGCAATCGATGCAAAACATTATAAAGATATTTATCCCTTAGAATTTGACTTAAAAATGAGCGAATATGCTTTTGATTCAGATGTCGAAAAAGCTGTAGATTTATTGCTTGCGAAAGAAACGAAAAAAAAATCGAAAAGTTATCATACACAGATTAAAGCTCATTTAGATCCACTAAGTCGTTATTTGCGAGGAAACGGCGAATTTGAATTAGCAGACAAGGAAAAGATTAAAAAAGATTTTTTGTTTCTCTCAATTTATATCTTCAGAGGAAGTGTTTGTGTATAAAGACAAGACGGACGGAATTCAGCAAAAAAAAATAACGTAGTGTTTTTAGCAGGACGCACTCTTTTTTCGATAGTTTGACCCCTTGACTTTCAAGGATGCAGACAATTTTTCTGAAGTTAGCTGGGAGTATAAGAACGCATTTTGTTTCCTGGAAATTTGCTCCAGCGTCTCAGAACGCAAAAGTCGAAATCGGTTCTTTCTACTAAAGACACTCTACATAAGTTTCGATTTTTTGTTAAACGGGATCAAATACGTAGTACAACTCTTAAGGAAGGTGCATATATTTAGAGCACTGATCCTCACTACGCTCAAAATGGTTTTTAGTAGCGTCCCTAAAAGCACTAAAAAAGCCTATCTCATTCATCTCTCATCACTTTTATGATATTTGCAATTAGAATGTAGAATATATCATCACCAAACGGTCGCCTTTTTTCAAAATTTTGCCTCTAGTGGTCAAAAAAGCGTATTTGGGAGCTCACGCAAAGCCTCTCCTCCTTGAAAATATGTAGATTTTTTAATTTGTGTAAATTCACCGCAAAGGCTGAATTAAGGTTTAAACGTCGCCCTTTTCCAATTTTCCTCTCCAAAGTCTCAGAACGACTTGTGAATTTCTAGTTTTTGTTGAAATTCTGAACTTTTTGAAATTAAAAAAAAATTAAAAATTGAAATTTAACGTTTTTTTGGCGTATTTCGAGTAAGTGTCTACATTCACAAATTTGAAAGGTGACAAATAATTCTTAGATCGAAATTGGTACTTTCACTTCAATTTCTCAAAATCTCAAACTTACTTTTTTTTTGAAAAAATAAAAATTCAGAAAAAATCCTAGGCTTTAAAAACTCAGTGGAAATTCTCAACAAAATGGGGCAATCAAAAAAGTTTTCTGAGAAATCTCAATTATCGGCCCCACATCCTTAATAAAGAAAGTAAAGGCCCAGAGATTCTAATTTTAAATATATTTTACTGCCTGAGTACAGCCTGAGTTTTTTTTAATTTTCACATTTTTGTTTTCTTCCGGTAGCTGGACAAACGACCAGAAATAGTAAATTTTGACTGTCTAGCCACCAGAAAAAATAAATGTGACAATTCAAAAAAACTCAGGCTGTGTTTACCAGATTCTGTTAACCGAAGACAAAATTGTATTTGTTTTCGGGATCTCGCTTTCCAACCACCCGAATATTATAAACAATTTCAGACGATTCAGGCTGTAGGTGGAGTTAAATTAGTTCTAGTCTGCCTCGTTAACTAGAGTAAATGTGGACATTATTTTTTGTTAAATAAAGTTTCAGCAGTTTTCAATGCGGTTATAAAATCGATCAAAAATGCAATCATAAACAAATTTCATCCCCGATTACGATCCCTGAGTCCATAAAAATCCCAAATTTTTTCAAGCAATTTTTTGTCGGAAACTTATATCTCGCCACAATATTCACTTAGTATTTGTAATTTGACCCGATTATTTCCATATTTTAAAATTTAATAAGAAACCATTTTTTATCTTAACATAAGATTGCGCGCAACTGTAATTTAAGTGAGGACGAGTTACTTTTCCAACAAATTATTGGCTTATCTCTTCATGATTCGAAAATTGAAGAACAAATGGAATTAGAAAATAAATTTATAGGAAATATTAGAAATTCAAAGAGGCATCATCTTGAACTTTACAAAATGCAAGTGGGTTCAGATTAAAACTAAATTAAGCATAATTAAGGGGGTAGTGTCCGCAAAAAAAGTAACGCTGGAAATCTGAGATACTTATAAACCAGCCCCAAAAAACCATTGGTGATAGTCTCGTACCTTTTCTATGCTCGGTTCTTTCACTAGAGGGCGGCAAATGAGCTCCGCGGAGGTACCATTTTCTCCTGAATTAAATATCTGGTGAAAACAAGCAAAAAAGATGAACCCATTATAAGGTTGCTGTTTGAATCCATATTAAATCGGGAAGGTGGAAATACTGAAAGATTATTTGATGATATGGAAAAATATAGATTAAAATTTATGTCGTCGGATTACGCTCAAATTTATAAACATTTATCTGATGAAACAGGTCTCAAAAAACAATATATGGAACATTTTAAAGCCATTTTAAATTCAGGAAAGGGGGGATTCCATCGGAACGTTTTCATTTAGATACATGCAAAAGTCGGAATCGGCACATATTGGTCTAGTCATCTGTTTTGTATGGCTTTAGCTGGACTTGCTCTCTGGTCCAATCAGAAGGAGGGAAAATTTGCCTTATTTTTTTGGTCCGCTCAAAACCATACAAAACAGATGACTCAACCAGTACCATCTTTCTTATATAAAATAACAGGGAAGGGTCCAAAAAATCAAGGAATATGAAAAAATGTAATCTGACAAGGCCGACTTGTCTCAAACTCCGTTCGCATGTATCTTAATTAGAACAGACCTCAGTATAATCATTGTAATATGACTCCGGATTTCTTTGGTTCAAACCTTATATTTTGAAAAAACCATTTCCATTTATGGAAAATTTATTTTTTATTTATATTTCTTATACAGTCCCCCTCCCTGTTGTACCAGTTAGGGAATTTGTATCAGATTCAAGCTGAATTTGAGATTGAAATTATTTTGTTAACAAATTCAACTGGGAAACGTTTTATATAAATATATACTTATAACTTATACTGTATAATTATAATATAATAGTTAATAAGTAGTATAAGTTATACTGTATAACACAAATCAAATAAAGCTAGCAATTTTATATATATTTTTTGGAAAAACTTGTTATAACACTTGATATATATCAATAATTCTAAATTGTGAAAATAAAAAACATATTTGACTTATACTCTTTTTGATATTTCAAAAACTATAATAATTCAAGGCAATCTAAGAAAATTAATTAAATTTTTTGAAATTCTGCTTTTTTGGAGCTCTCTTGAATACTCTTGTATAAGAAAAAATACCTCCATAAATTTCTACTATAGGGAGAACTGTGATAACATTTGATAATGTATATTTAACAAACATCATAAACAATGAAACCAATTTATAATGAATTTTACGTCATTTCTAAAAAAAATNCCTCCAGGTAACAAATTTTCGTTGAATGGAATGAAAAATTCATATATGGTAAATTGTCTTTCACCAGTTTTAGTCGCATTTTTGAAAGATGCTATTCGTCATAATTTATCTTACGATCATCATCTTGATTATGTTCTGGGAAGAAACCAAACCGATAAAAATAGTATGGCCCTTGGAATTCATCTCAGGCATGTTTTAAATTTTGCTGTGAACCATTTGTTCGTTAAATTAAAATAATTAAGCTCTCTAATGCCTTATTTTCAAAAATTCGTTTTAAAATGTTCATTTTTGTTCGACAAGAAATAGGTCGAAATCATTCAACATTTTAATTTAAACCTAGTTTAAGGGGGTGGCATAAGTTCAGCAGATTGGTACATTTTTTCAGAGCAATATCGAAGAGCAGGTGTGATTTTTATCTTGAGCGTCATCACTTTGAGCAGTGCCAAAATCATAATACCTGATTGCTGTCGGGACTCAATCAAGAATCCGCGATTTGATTATCAAATTGATGACGTCAAGAATAACATCACAGGGGTCTTCGATATACCCTTGAAAAAGGAAAATGTTTGATATCGCTTCGCCTAGCGTAAAACTCGCACTTCACGATGAGAGTCGGAACTTACTATCGGGGTAGAATGAAAGAAAAAAATGTGGAAATTATTTTTTATTTTTTATCTTCAATAAAATGTTTCATTTTAAAAACGTTTACATTTTATTTCTAAAACTAACTAAGTAAAATAAACAAAAAACACTTTCACTGATGCAATCAATTTCAACTTAACCCGATAAAGAATTTTTTCTAAGCCAATATAATAAAATTCAGGAATTGTCGCGGTGTGACCCGCTTTGAGTTCGCGCTAATTTACTCTGGCACAGTCGAAAATTTTCTTAATATGCAAGTTTTTCCATGAAAAAGGGAAAAAATTGGCAAAAGTAGAGAAAAGCTTTTTGAGAATAAAATGTGACGTTAAATGGCGTTTTGATTAGAAAAGTGCCTGACTATTAAACAAAATTCGGGCCTTATTAACCCATCATTTTGGGCAGTTTTCACAACCATAAAATTTTAAGATCCAGTGCCGAATGCACTTATGAGTGCACAGTCAAAGCTGTGTAAAAATTTCATCAACCAGTTTAGAAATGAGAAACGCGCGACTACCGATTAGTTGACGCTAGCCAATTTGATAGATACCAAAACATTTAATTATATATTATGCTGATTTTTTATGAGAGTTCAAAAAACACAATAAAAATTTGGATTGATTTGGGGGAAAATTTCATAATTGTTTCTAAAAAGTCAATAAAAAATAAAAGTCTTACTATTTTCCAAACAGCGGTCAGAATATGTAGGAATTCCATGAAAAAATGCGGAAATTTGATCATGCCGGACTTTTTTTTTTTCAATTTTTATCGATTCAAAGATGTAACCAACTCAAATCATTTTCCTAAAGAGTGGATAAAATAATTTTATTGAAGCTGAAACATATTTAAATCGGTTCAGCTCACTATGATAAGCAAAAAAAATATACTGAAAAATATACTGACTATTTTCGTAAGTTATATTGACTCCAGGATGCCGGGTTTATGCCACTCCCTCAGGGATATCGGGACAAGGTTTTTGATATACGATAGCCAAGAAAATTTAAGTTGTCAATTTTTTTGACGGTTTTTGACCTCATCCGATGAAACTGTAATCGGCGAAAACACCGGTCATTTTTTCACAACAGAAAAAAGTCGGTTCAAGCAATTCAAAAATTTTAAGCTGATTGAAACGGTTGCAAATTTTTCTGCTTTTCTCTGATTACTGGTCAACCAGTTGAGGTCGGAAATCGAAAAAATTAAAGTTGAATTTTATTGGCTATCGGATACAAAAAAACGTTGCCTGTTCGTTTGGTATCCATAGGCAGGACCCATTGAAAAAAGTTACGGTGAATTGTAATTAAATGAAATTACCGTTTTTTATTCTAAATTAGGAGCTAGGGAGCTCATTTTTTAAATGAACCTTATATTTCACTATTCGACTTATTCAGAATACATTTGAAAAATCAGCTTGATGGAGGGGAAATCAAAATGAATACGCTTGATAAAAAGGTTGGGAATGATTTTTTACAATCTATACGATCTGGTGGAACTCATGCTGCTAGAAAACGGGCAGCTTTTCGAAATAATTTGGGTTTGAAAGGCATGGTGTCAAAATTTCCATATGAATAATATTTCGAAAAACTTTTGACCAAAAATGCAGAATGTTTTTCAATAAATATTTTATGAATTACTGTCGTATGCGTCTAAGAGGACTGCGTCTAAGAATTTATCTGTCCTCTTAAACGCATACGACAGTAGTTTGTTTTTAATTCCTACTAATGCTGGATTCGAACTTACACTCAAACTGCATACCGGAGTTCTGATAATTAGCGGTAAAATACTACAGCCTGAGTTTTTTTACATTCTGATTTTTTTTCACCAGGAGGCTAGACAGGCAACATCTATAGCAAAGTATAGGCAATTTCGCCTGTCTAGCCGCCTGGTGAAAAAAAATTCACAATTCAAAAAAATCAGGCTATAGATTATCAGTTTTACCCCAATAATAAGTACTTTTACCGAAGCCTTTTTTATTCCGGGGGACTCGCTTCAAAAATGAAATGCGTCATAATAACCCCGACAGTAAAAGTCATGAGTAATGTTTGGCTTGTAATTTCTTCACTTTCGAGATATTCTGACTCTTTTCATTTTCTGAAGTGAGTCTCAAAATTAGAAAAAAAGTTACTTGCTCCGTGCAAGTTTTATCTTTGAATTTTAGAATTCTTAGGTTTCCAGACTTTAGTGTTCTTCTAAGTTTTAAGGTTTCCTATGACGATTTGAAATAAGGAATTTCAAAAATAAAAAATCGGTTTTAATGTGTTCAAGCTATCTTGTAGAGAATTTTTTTCTGGTCATTTTAAGACTTAGGATTTTTTTTTTATGTAAAATTTTCAGAAAAATCGATTTTAAGGTCAATTTTTCGTGATTTTACAGGTAGTATGTGATCCAGTTCTAGCGAAGCCGTATGAAGTGCTAGAAGGCTGATTTTTTGGCCAGTGAAAATTAAGCGTTTTTGCGTTACCCGTTTTTTTGATTGAGGGTCGGCGACCAATATTTGACCTCTAATGACCGGTCAAAGTTCAAGGTCAATCTCAAGTTCATCGCATAGACTTGAAAGTATCCCCAAAAGAATCGGAAGGGTCGACTTTCTGATGAACGTATTAGCAATTATGGGTCAATAATGTACTGAAAGGTCGCTAGAGAGCAAAAACTGACAAAAAAGGCATTAATCAGTTTTTGCTCTCTAGCGACCTTTCAGTACATTATTGACCCATAGTTGCTAATAC
>SCLH01000026.1:233766-287553 GCA_004367855.1 Oikopleura vanhoeffeni
ATTGAATTATTGGCGGGAGTATTTTTTGCTTACCGAAAACTACCATTTGAAAAATAATTTGTTAGGTGAGCAAAAAATACCACCGCTTCAATTATTGTCATTTGTTTTCAGAAAAAAAAATACTTTTTATATGGCAATTCTGGGTATTTCTCTATAACGTTGCCTAAATGTGTTTCACACACCACGCTTTTGAATCCGCGCCTGTGATTGGCTGCTCTTAAATAAAGAAAAGGGTGCGTAGGTTCGAGAACCATGCCGATCGAGTGCTTCTCATTTAGGGAACGTTAGATGAATCACGAATTTTCAGATTTTGTATAAACTGTGGAATCAGGAAACTATTATCAACAAATATAGAGGGAGGCCTTAATCTTCCGAAATTACATGAAAGTCAAGAGAAAAGCCCAAGGGGCATTTTCAAGTTAATTCTTCAAACCGGCTAATTATACCTATATTTCATAAAATGACCAAAATTTGACAAAAATCTCACGATTGCGGCTTCCCCGTGTATTTTAATCATTTTTAAAGTTTTTATTATAATAAAGTATATACTTTGGCGAGATTTTTTTTCAGCATGATCAACTACGCATTTTGTATATCAAACGATAGAAGATTTCGTTAAAAAACCGCTAATTTAGGATTAAACCGGTAAAATCCGTTATACCGTTTACGATGCCCGAGTCCAAAAAAATCATTTTAGAAATAATGTTTTTTGGACTCGGGGATCATTATCGATACCGGTCATCCGGTTGTCCACAAAAAGTCTTCATGTCAGTGACATGATGTCACGACTCGAAACCAATTCTATCAAGATCATTTGAAAAATTGAGAATTCTCAAAATCAGTCAAGCCATGACTGAGAAAAAAATCTTGCAACTGGATGACTGTTTCATTCACGCTGGAAAAAAAGTTTGAACAGGTAAAACAAGTGCAAATTTGATTTTACAAAGATGGCGAAAGCACCATTTACGGATCGGATACGGAAATACCGATCAATGCCATCTTTCATTAAAAATAAAAAAAACATTTGACCGAAGTTTTTTTTCCAAACTGACAATATCACAATATTATATATCGAGTTCATAGTTACTAAAATGTAGGCGTACAATAGCCGGACTTCTAAAAATTAGGTTGATAGTGTAAAATTGATTATAGGCTATAAATTATAGCTTTTTTCAATATTTCTGGTTTTAGAAAACAAATTTTTTCAGATGAAGTTCAAGTGGCAGAAAGAATATAAAAGCGCTTCTTCAACTCTGTTCGATTTCTCAGGAAAATAGATCGGAAATTTGGGGGAGTGGGTTTGCTACTTTACTGCGTAGAAGGGTGAATATTTTGTAATATGTTTTTGTATATTTAAACGTTTCGTCTTATGTTATTCGACACCATCAACGATATGATGTTGTTGAAGTCAAATTTAATAAAAATTAAAAANATTCTTTAGATCTCTGACGTCAAGGTCATACGGGACACGTCAGTATAACCTTAGATAAACCAAATTTTATTAAAAAAAATATGAAATTTGACCTAAAAATATTCTTCGAAAAATGCAAAATTTTGACACCATGAAAAAATAATGTGTTTTTGAGTAAAATTTTATTTACACTCCTAAAAGGGGTGATATTTGATTAACCACATGTCCTACGTTAAAACTCGCCAGAAATGCGAGTGTAAATAAAATTTGGCTCAAAACCATTTAATTATTTCACGGTGTCAAAATTTTGTGGCTTTTGGTTTTCTTACGAAGATTTTCAGGTTGAATTTCATATTTTTTATAACCTGAAAATCTTCGTCAGAAAACCAAAAGCCGCAAAATTTTGACACCGTGAAATAATTAAATGTTTTTGAGTCAAATGAATTGTATTTTCATTAAAAATTGAATATATTAATTTTTTTGTAATTTGACACCAATTTAAAACCATTTTCCCGGTTTATGAATAAATTTGAGGTTATTTTTATTTTTTCATGAAATTTTACCCAAAAATTGAAGGCATCAATAATACAAAATATTCTTCCTTTTCCTTATATTTGAAAGATCTGGTAGCGATTCAATCCGTTTGTCTAATGCTTTTCCATAATTCTTTAGTTTTTGAATTTTTCTTTTCGTCTCTTTTAAAGTTTCTATCGAACCTGAAATAAAAGGTGAGGGTTTATCGCGTCTATTTTTTTTCAATTTCGAAATTGCATAAAAACTACAAAAAATTCAAAATTTTTATCTACCAAATTTAATTTTTTTTGAGTTTTTAGGCAAACCGCCGCTGAAATAAAATTTTGAAATAATGAACTCAAATTTGTAAAAGACTTACTTTTTTGTTCATTGTTAATATTTTGCTTTATAGTTTTCAAGTAAAGATTCAGAAGCTGCCTTTCCTCAACTTCTTTTTCTAATCTTTCATTATAATTTTGTAATTCTTTCGATCCAAAAATGACAATGTTCAAAAGTGGTTCCAATTTTCCCTTTTTTCGAGTTTCTTCTAAAATGGTTGGATCTTGAACTTCTGGAGGTAGCTAATAATTAGGAGGTTAAATTTAAAATCTCGATTTGGTGGATTTCAAATGATTAAATTGAAGGTCGAATTTCAAAATTTGTAGTCGAGGGTCAGATTTCCATATCTTGATTTGAATTTTGGGGTCTTATTTAAATATATGGATTTTAGGGTCAAATTTAAATATATAAATTTGAGGATCAAATTTCAAAATCTTAACTTGAAGTTGAGATTATTTACATTTTTAGTTGAGGGTCATATAATATCTAAAAGTCTAGATTTTAGGAAAAGATTTAAATCGTTATGTAGGAGTCAGAAATCTTGTTGTAAGGGTCAGATTTAAAATTTTTATGTAAGAGACAGATTTTTAAATTTTTTATCCGAGTGGCAGTTTTTAAAATGTAAGGAATCCTTACTAAGGATCAGGTTTTTTTTATTTTAATGTGAGGATCAGACTTAAAAATTTTGAATTGAGGGTCAGATATCAAATTTTTTATGTTATTGTCAGATTTAGGTTTAAATTTTATTTGAGGGTTAGACGTGAAAATCTTGCCTTGAAGGTCAGATATCAAAAATTTTTATGTGCGCAAGGTTTTAAATCTTGACTTCAGATTTTTATACGAGTGAATATTTCGAAATCAAGATTTGATTTTCTTGCGTAATTAACGTGTGTTAATTAACTAACAGTAACCCCTGTATCTGATAAATTTGTAACCATGTTTACCTGGGTAATCGTTCTCCTAGTCTGTGCATCTCCTGATGGCGAATCAGTTTGAACTTTTTTCAACTGTTCCAATAAATCTTGAATTTTGAGCCCCTTAATCTTCTCTAGATCATACTCTTTTGGGTAGAGTGGGAGGTCAGTATTTTGTAATGTTTTCTTTAAGGAAGTTACGGTGGAGTCCTCTTCATTATCAGAAGGGTCCTCTAAAGTCGAGGCGTTAAGAATATTCAACATTTGATTTTTGGATTCGACATCGAGTGTCCCAGCTTCTGATTGGTCAAGTCTTGACGTTTTATTCGGTGGCGGGGAACCTACTGTATCATCTGGGGACTGTGGGGCGTTTGCGCGGATTCTATCGAAATTGTCTTGAGCTGCTTTGTTATTATCTGATTCGATAGCGGTACGGACTCGGATCGCTTTGTCGGCCTAAAAATAATATTTTAAGGCCGTTAGGGTCTGCGTAAATTTTGTGATTCGAAAAAGATAGAAACTTGTCTTATTTTAAAATCTGGATTTGAGATTAAAATTTGTAGTTGAAGGTCCTTTAATATGAATCATTTTTCAAATCCAGATTTGAGGGTCAGACTTAAAAATATTTATATATATGGGTCAGATTTTAAAACTTTCATGCGATGGTCAGATTTTAAAATTTTTGTGCAATGGTCAATCTCAAGTTCATCGTAGAGACTTGAAAGTACCCCCAAAATAACCGGAGGGGTCGACTTTCTAATGAACGTATTTAGCAACTATAGGTCAATGATGTACTGAAAGGTCGCTAGAGAGCAAACATGGTTCAACCTCAAGGTCAATCTCAAGTTCATCGTATAGACTCTAGCGACCTTTCAGTACATCATGACTAAGTTACTAATACGTTCATTAGAAAGTCGACCCCATCCGATTCTTTTGGGGGTACTTTAAAGTCTCTACGATGACTTGAACTTTGACCGGTCATTTGAGGTCGACCACGTGGTCGCCAGCCCTAGCCAAAAAAAAACGGTTTCCTAAAAAACGCTTAATTTTCACCTGCTAAAAAAAATTACCGGTTTAACTCTTCATACGGAGGCGCTAGAACTGGCTTCATGACACCCTGTTAAATCTCGAAATTTGAGCGAAAAAATCGATTTTTTTTTGAAAATTTTTCATAAACAAAAAAAATCCTTAGTCTTAAAATGACCAAAAAAAATTCTCTACAAGATAGCCTTAACACATGAAACCGATTTTTGACTTTTGAAATTCCTTATTTCAAATCGTCTTTCTTATGGCATGCAATATGACCCCATAGGATCAATTTTGGAATTTGACCCCATTGGTGTCATATTACAAAATTTGACCCTTCGTGATGTTCGCCGAGAAATTGCAAGACATTTCGTGACAAAATCATAGGTTAATATAGTCCAGTTATCGAGAAACCGGGATTTAAAGATTTGACTGGTTATTACCGGTAATTCTGATAAACTTACTGTTATAGGCTCCGCTTTTGTTAATGACTGCCTAAGGGCTAGTATAAACTTTGTTGTAAAAACTTGTCTTTGTTCCCATATTCCAATAATTCTTTGTATTTTTTCTCTCATCTGGGGATCTTTGGTTTTGCCACATGACGCCATCGCCGGAATTAATACTTCTTCGAATCCTTTAATATATTCAGGTACGGTGCCTCGTCGTTTACCGTTTTGAATAATATCATTTGCTAAGTAAAGTAAAATGATTTTTTGAGCGGGTGAAGCGGATTTGATTTCATCTAGCCAGGCGGAAACGGACTGTTTTGCGCACTAGAATGATATATGTTAATTAATTGATTTTAAGTGAATTTTCTTGAAAAAAAAACTCTGTCGGAGTTGTGTTAGAGAACGTTCTTTATATTATTATGGTTTTTGAAATTATTCAAAAAAAATGAAACAATTTTGCAAAAAAACGTCAGCATAAACGCACGAAAACTTTGAAATTGACAAAAAACGTAGGTTTTCGCACAAAAACTTTGCATTTGCAGATTTTAAAATTTCAACGCAAACAAAATAATTTTTCAAAAAGTGTAAAATTAGAGAAAATAATTTGAAAAAGAGTATTCATGAAACTTACTTTTTTGTGGTGTAACAACCAGAGAGAAAGTGTTGAAATGGAGTTTGCTGATTCAGTTAAATCTCTTAGCTTTCGAGCTAAGTGTTCTTTTGAAAATGTCGATGACATTGTTCACATTGCACACTGAATCTTAAAAATAGTATTGAATGATAATTCTGTACGGGCAGTGATTTTCACAGGTATCAGCAGAAAAAAAATATCAAAAAAGGAAATGAGAACAGAAAAAAGGTTTAGTTTGAAATAATGAATCAGCTGTTTTATAGAGTTGAGAGTAAAATATCCGAAAAAATAATGTCAAATGTGTCTAAACGCAAATCATGAAACTTGGTCAAACAAGTTTTTATTTAAATTTAGCAAAAATTCCTGTCCTTAAAGAACTAAAGCACTTTATTTTTAAAAATTGAAAAATGCGTAGTTTTGAGCTGAATCAAGGCAATTCTATTTTGGCTGCATAAGAAATTATATTTTTTAATAAGTTTTAGAACAAAATTAGATACTCTCAGTTTATAGTTTCATTCTCATCAAAACAAATGGTATATTATCGCATTCAAAAGTCTAGAAAATTAATTATTTTGAAGACTAGTTGGAGTTAACAGATTTTTACTCAAAAAATTCATAGTCTCGATTTGGATGTCAAATTGGAAAATAATTATTGACAGTTTTATTGCAACAATATTAAATAACGTTTTTGTATTCAAATTACTGCGTGTATAATTTGCGTTTATAAGGACAGCTGAGATTTTGCCATATTGCCCATGAAATTTTCAAAAAACATTCATTTATATTGATCTTCTCGTCCATAGTGTCCTTATCAAAAGACACACTACTATAAAATGCATAGGTCTTGGTCATATTTTGACGATGTTGCCCTTATAAAGGGTGTCCTTATAAACACAAACCACAGAAGACATCACGAAATCATTTTGAAAATAACTCTCGTTAAGATTTTTTTCGTCTCACTCGCATGCGTTCAAATCACCAAATTTCAGAGAAGCAGAAAAATAAATTGTTTAAATTACGTAATATTTTTAAGAGTTATTTTGAGTGTATCTGCAATATCAGGGACAATTTTCACTTTATCCTTATTTTTCTTTGATTTTTTCTTGTCAATTTTTCCAGATTTATCTTTCGGAATTACGCCATCTTCGGTTTCCTTTACTTTTTTATCTTTCTTTTTCTTTTCCTTCTTTTTGCCATCTTCTTTTTTCTTTGAAGAGGTCAACTTTTCGATAATTTTAGCTTTCATTTCCTCAGAAATTTCCGGTCCCAATTGCTCTTAAAACAATAATTATACAGCCTGAGTTTTCTCGTTTACTACGTTTTTTTTCGTCCGCCGGTTAGACAGCCAAATTATTACGTAAATCTATAGCAAAGTTAGGCAATTTTGGCTGTCTAACCGGCGGACGAAAAAAAACGTAGTAAACGAGAAAACTCAGGTTGTAGTCGAGTGCATTTAGGTAGCTGTTTTTTTTAAAGGAACCCACCCGCGATAGCATCATTGCTCGAAACTCAGATAAGATATCGTCAAACGGTTTTTTTGCATCGTGTACCTGACCAAACTTCAAACGAGGAAAATTTTCCTCGTTTGAAGTTTGGTCGGGTACACGATGCAAAAAACCGTTTGACGATATCTTCTCTGAGTTTCGAGTAGTGCTGCTATCGCGGGTGGGTTCCTTTAAAAAAACAGCTACCTTAATAGATATCTAAAGAATAATTTAAAACAAAACTTTTTTGTTTCGAATGATTTTACCCAAACCGTCAAAAACGGGGGCTTACTTTCCGCTTACCATAAAAATGAAAAAGGGTAGTCTTTATGAAATTTAAACACTAATTTGGCTTAATTTTTATAAAAGATGACTCCCGTCGCAAAAATCCAAATTTTAAATCGCAAAAAATATAATTCATCATTTTTATCAAAAGCCCAAAAATGTTTAAACACTATAAAATAAAACCTTTGTTTAGGAAATTGCGATCGAATACAGAAAAAAAGTCGAAACCGAACTGCAGGATATCTGCAAAGTTGTTTTGGGTCTCCTTGATAACCATTTGATAGCAAAGGCATCAACTGGAGAATCAAAAGTTTTTTATTTGAAAATGAAGGGAGATTATTTCAGGTATCTCGCTGAAGTCGCCACTGGTGAATTGAGAGATGAAATTATGTCCAATGCTCAAGAAGCATACAAACAAGCTTTTGAAGTTGCACAGAAAGAAATGCCAGTAAGTTAAATAAAAAACATTTAGTCTCAAAACCATACAAATTTTTTGTTGAATTTATTTAAAATTTGAAACATAAAAATGGTGGTTGCTTTGACTTAAGTTCAAATGACCAGAATATATCCACTGGCAATATAAAAACACGCCACTATAAAATAATATTCAATTTATATTCTCTTTAATTTGTTTATTTGTGGGTTTAAATGTAATCGACCCCATTTTTGAGCAGTACACTTTTAGGCGGCGTTATATAATATATTATATGATCGGGAGTTGATATCAATAAAATAGTTTATTTGTTATTTTCTAAGATGTTTGCCGCATTTTAAAATAAAAACGCAAAGTCATTCAAAATGTAAGATGACTTTGTGATTTTATTTTTTAAATGCGGCAAAAATCTTGAAAAATTACGAATAAACTATTTTATGTTACATAATTTATGTATGAAAATCAAATATAATTGTTTATTCGTCCTTTCTCCTGATGATATTCTGTTTCTTTTAACCTTGAGGTGAACTTATTAACAAGTGTTGTAATATGACCCCATACGCGTCATTTTTGTAATTTGACCTTTTGAGGCCATATTAAAAAATTTGACCCCAAAAAATGTTGCCTCAAAAATTACTGAGAAACCGACAATTTAAGATTTTACCTGTTTTTTCCCGTACACTGGATATCCGATTCGCCAAAAACCTTCGTCCCGTCGCGTATCGAAACCTTTTTTATCACGATCTTTTGAAATTTTAAAAATCGGTTCATGCATCTCTGAGAAAAACTCGTGCAACTAAATCACAAAATTCATTGCGCCGAAAAAAACGCCACTTTATTTAGTGTAATAATCTCACTTTATAATTCATTGATTATTAAAATTGGTGAAGGTATCTTTCGCATGAAATTTCTTTCAAATTGTTTTCTACAAATTTTTTTGAAGAAAATCGAAAATTTCGCAGAAAAATATTTCATTTTTTCTCGTTTTTTATGCGATATCGAAAAATCGATGCTAAAGATACCTGTGCCATTAAAATGTATAGATGCTTCATTTTAGAGCCGTTTTTAAATTTTAATATCATGCAATCAATAATATTTTCAGCCAACCCACCCTATTCGACTTGGATTAGCCTTGAATTATTCCGTGTTCTACTATGAAATCCTTACCGACCCAGAAAAAGCTTGCGAGTAAGTTCGACAAAATATCTATAGCTATTTTTTCTTTATAACTTTTTGGTCAAATTAAAACCATTTTTTCTAGAATGGCCAAGACTGCTTTTGATGAAGCAATTGCCGAACTGGATACACTATCGGAAGAATGTTACAAAGATTCCACTTTGATTATGCAGGTTTGTTTTGGCTAGTTTTTTTTATTAACGAGTGAATTTTTCAAAGATTTATTGGACTTTGAAATGGTTGAAATTTTCGTTTTATTTTTATGTTTCAAGCTAAATAAAATAGATTTTTCCTAACTGGAATGCGAAATAAAAGCTAATTATTATATAAAAATATACAGTGAAGTCCGTCGAACTGGACGCACCCTATCAATATTAAAAGTACTGCGAAAAGTACTAGACTGTACCAAAAAAATATGCCTTGATATGAATCATCAGCAAAAAGTACTTTGAATATTGATAGGGTGTGTCCTGTTAGACGGACTTCGCTGTAAATTTTTAGAAAATTAACTAAAAATTTCAGAAAAGCGCTTGCAAAAAAAAAGAACTTTCAAGCGTTCAAGTTCTATGTTTTTAAAATGTTTTTCTGCAATCTTTAATTTTTAGTTAATTTTCTAAAAATTTAAATTTATAGCAAAGAAATTTGCTTTTATTTATGATTGTGAAAAAATCCTAGAATTCTTGAAACGGAAAAATAAAACAAACAATCAGTTAAAAACTATTTTAAAATTTATAAATTCAATTTTAAGCTTTTACGAGACAACCTTACTCTCTGGACATCTGATAACAACGAAGGTGACGAAGCAGAATAAACCAGAAACACATTTCGTTGGCGGGGGTACAAAACGCAATTCAAAAAATGTTCGCGTTATGTACCACCGCACATTTCGTTAGATCCTTAACTCCTACGAGGCCAGTCTGTCATTCGAGGAGTTAATATTTTAATATTTCTCGCAAATATTATTTTCCATGTCACCTCTTATGTTCTAGAATTAATATTATTTAATACGTAAAGTTGAATCAGTTAAGTTTCGCCTCCCGCAATATTTCTTATCAATTTGATTAACTGCTTTTGATAACTGCCAAATTATCCTTAATAAAAGTTCAAGCTGATAGTCTAAAAGTTGTATAATATAATTCACAATCTATTTAATACTTAGATCGTTTTTTTAAGAGTGTCCAACTTAAGGGGTATCTCAGATACCTTATCTGTTCTGAGAGAACCAGACTAGATAGCGACAAACGGTTCACCGGTAATTTGCAAAAAATCGTTTTTTTTGGTAATTTTGAGCAATTTCGATGACTGATTTCCAGTCACGTGATCCACCTAGGAAGCCAAAAAAATTTCTACCGTATAGGTTTTTCCAAGGTTTCAGATGCAAACAAACATTTGTCGCTATCTTGTCTAGTTCTCCCAGTCGAAATCGAAGTGGGACAGTCTTAAAAAAACGACCTTAGTTTACTTTTAATACGACATGAAAAAAATCTACGTTAAAAAGTTTTAAGGGGGTAGCGGTCGTACTATTTTTAGGGTACTTTGAGGTGTAAAAAAAGCACGACATTGCTCTAGGGAAAACTCAGAAAGCATTAACTTATCTAAAAAAGTTCAGAATTTTCATTTTTTAAGAATTACGTATTAATATAGTATATAAGAAAGTATATATATATTTTGGAAATACTTAAACCGAATTTTCGACCAGAAAACTAAAAATATCAAAAAGCTGTAAGCAGATTTCTTCTCGGCCTAACCCAAGCTTTAATTTGATGGTATTTTCGACTAAATCCGACAACTTTAAATTTTCGAGTTTTCACTCTCGGTAAACTAAAATGAGATTTTTCTTTAATAAACAAACCATTTTAAAATTCTGTCCATCAAAATGACAAAACATATTTCTTCCATCTTTCCCAAATTTATACTGCATTCTGAAATGTAACCTACGAGAGATAGAATTTAATAGCGAAAAACTTGAAATTAGGCGGTTTTTCGCAGTTCTAGAAAAACTTATTGGAAATTCAAAAATCCGCTCCATCAAATTACAACCATTAGTGTTTCCGTGTTCATGCTAAGTTTGAGTGAAATCGTATGCGAGCTCTAGGTTATTTTGATTAGGTGTTAGAACACCTATAGATATAATTCGCTGAATGGTCACCAGGGTCGGCCAAAAATTCTTCTGTAAATTATTTTTGTAGATTAAGGACAGATCTACCAAAATAGATTTTCAAAAGTTTCAAAGCAGTTTAGTATTCTGGTAAAGTGGGGTACAAAAGTACCATTTTGCGACCGCTACCCCCTTAAGATTTTTGTTACATCACTTTATTTTCCCACTTTAAATCGAAAAATTGTTTCTTAATTCTGAAGAGTTAATCAAAATTAAGAACAAATTTTTTGATTTAAAGAGCAAAAATAAAATTTTGGAAAAAAATCAGCTTAAAAATATTTATCCTATTCATGACGATTACGAGAAAATCATAGGCCATATCCGGAAACGGTTTCTGCAAAAAAAGCTCGATGCAAAAAATTTTGTAATTTAATTTACACCCAAAAAACATGTTCGAAAATTTTGCAAAATATTTAAGGTCATTTTGAAATGCGTAGGCGAAAAAATGTAGATCATTAACAATTATACTGGTTGAAAGTTTCATTTTTTAGGGTTTTGAGTTGACCTAATTATCTCCTTCGCTCTTTTGATTTGACCTTAGACCTGGTCCAAAAAAAGACATTTCTTAAGAAAATTAAAACTCAACTACGTAGTAGGCTCCGCCGTCCGACGCCGCTCAGATAGTGTGCATATCGAAGATAATACTTTGTCCTGCTTTTTCACTCACGCGTCATATCTGTGACGTGATAGACAAATCAAATCACACAATTCTTTAAATAAGTTGACAATCGTGTGATTTGATTCGTTACTATCTGACATCGCGTGAGTGAAAAAACAGACAGAAAGATAATCTTCGATATAAGCGTAAAACAACCCAAAGATCACTTATAATATGGTAACTAAGCTACGCGGACTAGTTTTTATGCCGATTTTTCAAGTTTTTGGTATACCATTTTGGAACGAAAAATTTTGGATTATTGTTTTTAATTTGAAAATCGATCGGCTTAAATAATACATGACGTGACAAATTTACTTGTTATGTTTTTTTATCGAAATTATTCACTATCAAAGTTCAATCGATTTCGAACTTTGAAAACTCTATTAAATTTAATACACAAAATTGTTTCTTGATAGCTATTTGTGTGAGCACTGCGTTACTCAGTACTCGGCGTAAAATAGGGTTTTACTGATTGAAGGAGTAATATCAATAATTAATACGATTTTTTTGCGAGAAATTGCATCATCTTAATTTCAAAATAAGAATGTTTTTGAGTCAAAGTTTGTTTCGCGTATCAAATTTTTTCGATATAAATTTACATTTTTTNAGAGATGATAAACTGTCAATTAACAGAGAATGCAATTCTTCAGGGCCGATTTAGTTAACATTTTGAATTCTCCAAAAAACAATAAATTTCGAAAAAATATTTTCACTTGCACGTGTTTTTTTAGCTGCGTGCCGCGCTCATGTATAGCTAGTGAGCGTAAGTGACGTCAGTGCGAAACATTTGTGGGAGCGCCGACGAAAGTCTGGAGCGGGTGGAGAGAGAGACGAGCGGCGGCGTGTGTGTACAGTATGACATAGGATTGATTTTGAGAGAAGGTACGATCTTTGAAAAAATGGCTGAAAAAAGCGGTAATTGCGCCTCGAGAGCATTCCTAGGGTAAATTTCAAAAAATTGTGGAGGGGGCCTGTTTTTATAAATAAAATCATTGATACCGTTATTCATCCACTATTGAACCAATAAAAAACCCAGGAGGAGATAGCATTTATCTGCGCGTTCTTGAAAAATTTTGCTCTGATAGCTCTAAATCATATGTCGAAAAAATTTTTTTCTCAATTTGACTTCAATGTTTGCAAGATCCAAATATAATTTCTTTTTAAATTTCGATCCATCTTGTTTCTAATTACTCTCATAAAAAACATCTTGCCTCAAAGTCAAACATGCGAAAAGGCCCCCGCCCTCGCCCCTTAGACCGCTACATAAAACAAATAACACCGTAAACTAATTCAGTTTCCCGAAGTTACATTGACTAGTACTGCCGAATAATCGCAATTAATTTATAATCAATAAATAATCAAGTGCTAATAAGTTAATTTTTATTATTAGTTGCATTAAAATCTTACGATTTTGAAACAAAACCGCCTGTCCCAAAACCCTCAATTCCCACTTTTTGTTTTCTTCGCTAGACCTTGAACTCACGCGGTTTACCTGATAAATGCATCATTGTACTATCGGTCACGATATTTCTGCTTGCTCTTATTGAAGATAAGTTTTCACTAACCATCGGTTAGAACTGGATCTGTCTAGAACGAGAGTTTAAAGGCGCTTTTTTCTATAATGTGGTTCGATTCGTCATTTCAAAAACGGAAATTTTTGAAATTAAAATCGGCAAAGTGCTTTATTATTAAAGAATCTCGGTTTAAAAAAAAAATTTAAATTTACGGATTAGAATCGTTAAAAACCCCTCTTAGGGTGGTTCAATATGTATATTTTGGGAATTTGCGATTCGTCTAAAGTTCTCCAAAATGTGTTGAAGAAGGGTAGTTGTACACCCGAGGGTTATCGGTCGTACAAGAGGTGTTTGCTTGACTGTTTTGCTGTTCTCTGGCGGCAGTGTTCCGTCTAGGTACGAAATGATTCGACATCTAGGTCCGACTCGAATCTGGGTTTATGCGGACTCTAAAAGTATAACTGATGACGAAGGAAACTTGTTCAAGAATCCGTATAACAATTGATGCATCAGAGTCGAATGTTGGCCCATTAAATTGCGTTGATTTTCAATAGGACCCCAGGCTCGACATTATACTGTTGTCTGACTAAACAAATTGTAGAACCATGATTATCTTTCAAAAATGTATCTTTGAAAAAATCTTCAACCATTTCTTCGTTGCTTGCTCCAATTTTTCAAATTCCACATCATTTTGTGGTTTATTTTCAAAAATGTCTAAAATTTACCCCCATGTCGAGAAGCCTTCATCGAATCTCTACTTGTGGAAATGTTCGTCAGAATACATTAAATGAACCTTTAATAGTTAATTTCGTTTTTTTATTTGTTCGTTTAGTCAGGTCGCTTTTTTCGGTTGTTGCCCACTCTAACCTCCCACCTGCACGAATATGTCCTAACCGCCACCTGCACCGAGAGTGTTTCAGAACACACACCTAGTCCAGTTCGGCCATCATTAAGTATCGACTAATAGAAATAAAGGTGGGTTGTTCCGAGAATTTCTTGAAGGTAATAATATATGGGAAAATGGAAAATAAACATTACGAAATTTTTTTTTTGTTCCGTCACGTGATCAAATAAGGCGATTTCTCAAATATAGCGAAATAGCCTCTTTCACCACCGTGGCGCGAGTGTCAAAATAATAATGCCATAAGTTTTCCCCTCCAAAAGTCACTCTAGTAAGTATATTGTAGATCATTCTCTTTTCCAGTACTGTTTTAACTGCATTAAGAACAAAATCGCAATTTCCGGTCTGATGAGGAAATTTCTAGAACTCACCAAAATCTCTTAAATTAAAATAAGGGGAACTATTGGGGTCTGTTCCGATATTCCGCCGGCCAACGACACTTCCCAAAATATTCTTGTCTCTGTGTTCTGAAACACGCTCGTGCAGGTGGGGTTAAGGGTATCTCTTTGGAGAGAACCAGAACTAGATAGCGACAAACAGTTTTTTTCGGATGAATCTTAACCGCAATTTGTAATGGTAAGAAAATTATTTTCTTTTTTTTCCGGTGATAACCGTTCACCTCTCGGTCAATGGGATCCCGCAAAAAATAGTTTTTTTTCGGTCATTTTCACCGCCAATTTCGATGACTGATTTCCCGGTCAACGTGATCAGACCCAGGAAAGCCAAACAAAATTTTTACCACAATAGTTTTTTTTTAAGGTGTTCACATGCAGAAAACCATTGCGCTATCTTGTCTCAGTTCTCTCAGTGGAAATCACAATGGTCCAACCGAAAAAAAATCGACCCTCAACAGTGAATTCTCCTGAAAATTTGGCTTCTCAGCTTTTTTTGCAAGTTTTAAAGAAACTGTGGCTTCTAATACTGTGCTAGAAATATCACTGCCAAGGAGTACCAATAACGATATAAGCCTTCCTCCGCGAAATTGGTATTTTATATCTTATAATGGAAATTTTTTGAAAAATCTGCAAAATAATTTGTAATTTAAAAATGGAGCAAACGACTCCGCATGTGAAACGCGTTGTAAGGATTACGATGACAAATAATAATATGGTCTTATCAGGTTTCGGCAGAAACTATGTTTCCACGAATCGGTACGATCGGAGAAAATCACTCACTCAAATTTTTTTTTCTTAGGGGTAGCATTGAGAGGACCTCAACTTTTCGAATCATGAGAATTTTTGACGGTAGATTTTTCCAAGAATATTTTTTCTCAGACATTTATGAAGAAAATTATACTGCAAAAAAAACGTTAACTTTTAAAGCTTTGGCTGTTCCATTTAAATGTCACTAATACTGTACCACATGATTTCAAGATCGCTCGAGAAGCCATCATGGCCAATTTTATCGACTCTGTGCTCTTATTTTTCTTACAAATATGAAAAATCGTTGAGTTAAAAAAATGCTGATCACCTGCTTCAGCAAAAAGTAAACCGACTCAGATTCTTTAATCTGTTACATCTGAAAATCCGCTAGATTCAATGTAACTAATTGTTGTAACTGCTTCAAACACATGCCTCATCCTTTTGAAAAATGTTTCGAATTAACTCGTTAGAGCACAAGAGATCGAACCCGGTGTGAATATCAGAAATCGAAAACCCGGGATCAGCAACAAAGACGCAGCTTTGCAAGAAATATACTAGCGTTAAATTAAAAAACTTATGTACCCAGTTCCGAACTTCAGACCTAACCTTAAAACTGGTTTCAAACGGCACGCTTGTACGCGTAAGAGTTAAAATACACTTCGAAACTGCAATTTTCCTCGAAAACGACGTATTATACTGTAATAAATATTAATCTTTAATATCAATAAGAATTTCGCAACGACCCGGTTTCCACTTAATAACGATAAAGCGTTGTTTTATTTGTTTAGTACAGACAAACTAAATTGAGGCTGATACTTATTATCTCTCGAGTATTCCTTATCTAAACAATCTAATAAAAAGAGGAATCTTTGGAAACATAAAATTGCATATTTGACCTATTACTGACTTTAAGGGATATAGCACTTGGGAAATAAGCAGGCAGTGGTCTGATTGTGCAATTCAATTTAATTTTTCAAAGAACATTTTCGAAAAGACTGAATGCAAATTTTACAACCTGCCAATCGGGAGGTTTTATAGTCAAAAAAACCAGTTTGGAAGCCTTTTAAACGGTCTAGAAAAACCCATTTTCGGAAAAGTGTCGCATGGGTAGTACAATGTAGCCTAGAGAGAGGGCGGCTGTATTTGCAAGACATCTGAAAAATAGAAAAACGTCCAAACTTTATAATACGCATAATTTTTATATATTTAGTTAGTTTAATGACAGAGGAACAATTTTCCGACCAAAATATAAGATTATGTCTGAAATTGATAACTTAGCTAAAAGCAACAAAAAAAACGCCGTAACATTTTTGAAGGTGTTACAATTAAAATTCATTTGGTCGGAAGCCATAATTTCCATATTGTAAATTATGATGTTAAAAATTATGGTGTCTTAAGTTTCACGAAATTCGATTTTGGAACTACTTCTCAACCAATAACGTTTTGAGCTACAGCTGAGTGTGGGTTTAGTGCACGCGTCCTTAAATAATAGTGAAGAGTATCACACCGTTACGAAAAGTAGTTAAACTTTACCACATAAGAGAGTAGAGTAAAGTATTTTTTGTAGAACAGGTATCTTTTATATTCAACCGGACCCGTATTACTGACGCAACTTACTGTAATAAAATTTTATACACAATTTGTATTGGTCCCTTATCGAAAGATACAGTTCAGATTCGTTTTTTTTAATTTTTCAAAAGTGTGCCACGAATTTAAACCTGAACCAACTGGCACCAAACAACGACCCCTTCCGTACCAAATATGTACTTGTAGACTTTTTTTTTGTTCCTCGAGGCGGTTCACTTAACGAAAATTAAAAGTAATCATTTAATGGAAAAAAAGTAAGATGATACAAAAAAATCTACGCGGAAAATCCTTGGGACCGGACCCAGTAAACTAATTTGAAAAAAAAAAAAACTCTTAGAAGTCGCCATAACGACGAATTTTTCACTCTTTGTTAAGAGCTCAAAACGTTTGTTATTATCAACAAAATTTAAAAAGTTTAACGAATTAAAAATAGAATTTCCAAAGTAGAAAAATCTGCGCGTGGAAATTTTAAGCTACACTTTTAAAATCTGGTATAAAGGCATTTCTGCCAATGATAAAAGAAATCATTGTAATTTAAACTTTTACACAAATATTACGAGTTGAAATGTGAAAATTATGATGTTTTCAAAGTATTTTTTCCTCTAAAAACTCGTGGTACTAAAAAATGACAGTGGGGACATTAGCGTTATATAATGTGAACCATAGCAAAAATAATATAGTAATATCTGAGGATTCTAGAACATCGAGGTATTCTATTCCTTGACCTTCAGGTTCTTCATCTCCATCGGTTGTTATCGCGAAGTCCAGAGAGTAAGGGTTGTCTCGGGCGGAGCTGAAAAATATTTATGAAAGATTTTTGGTCGAATATGGTGCCATTTTTGATCTCCGCAAGAATTATAAAAAAATTATAATACTTGTGGTTTTTGCTTTACTGGACACTTTTCGAATCCGTGTTTCCGTTTAGACTTGGTGTCTGCCTTGGCAAAACTATAGTAACTAAGGAATATTATGTGAAAATTATAAAATATGAGCTCTCTACCGACACTTGTGGCTATTTTTGAAAATCTGAAATGGTAATTTGTCTATTCTGGAATCGATTTAATCCCAGAACACAAAAGTTTTTGAAAAAAGAACAAATAATTTAGACTGAAATCCCTGGTCCTACCCGTTATGAACGACAAACTTATTTTTTTCTTTAGGTTTTTTTTTTTAAGAACATTGGTGATTATGGGGAAATCATAGATTTGATATTGGGAAAACGCTTGAAGCCAACTCAAAACCTCAATGAGAACTTTTTTTGTTAACTTGAATTTGTCAAACCGGTCACCAGATATATAACCCGGGTATGTTATTTATTTTTCGCAGGTTCGTAAATCTCGGTAGGCCCATATGTTTTTTCTCTGAAAATCAGTTGGAAACTTAAATTTTTAATATTTGTTTAATCCTTCCCGACTGTCTCTATACTTTTAAACTGCTTGAACTATATTCTGAGAGAAAAAAAACGAATTTCCAATTTTTTTCTCAAATTTTTATACTTTATAAATTATAATGCAGTAAACCGGTAAGCAAAAAAATCCTCCATTGAGCTTTTTTTAGTTACAGTTTGAAGTGGCATAAACAGAAAGATTTTCATCACATATTTAAAAAAGATACTGTACCTGCCATAATTAAAGTGGAATCTTTGTAACATTCTTCAGATAACAGGTGTCCCAATTCGGCGCATAGCATCATCGAATCAGATTGGCCAATCTACAAAGAAAATATCATAACACAAGAAGCAAATAAGACATACAATTATTTTGACATTTTTTATTCAACTACTCGCAAGCCTTTTCTGGATCAGTTAACATTTTCGTAGTAGAACACGAATAAGTTCACGGCCAACCAAGTCGATAGGGTGGGGTGCTTAAAACCATTCTTTAAGTACAAAAATAAATTAATTACGACGGAGTAGCGGTCGCTAAACTCTTTTTGAGGGTCTTTGGGGTGTAAAATACCACACGACCATTGCTAGGGCACAGCTCAGAAAGCAGTAAACTTACCGAAAAAAATCCGAACAAAAAGTTCGAAAATTTCATTTTTTGACAAATTTTTCTTCAGAACTCCAAAGTATTTTTTTTGGAAAACCATTGAAAAGCAAATTTTCGACAGAAAAACCTTCAAAAGGCTATAACAGATTTTCTTCTCGCATCAACCCAAGCTTTAATTTTGATGGTAACTTGGACTAAAATCCGATGACTTTTACTTTTCGCCAGTTTTCAGTTCCGGTTACCTACAAATGGGAGTTCTAGAAAAGAGCTATGTCTGAAACTCCAAAAATGTGTTTCCGCGCAAATAACGAGCATTATTGCCTGTGGTTTCATGCCAGAGTTTTTGAGTAGAATGGTAATGCGACTCTAAAGCGGGTTAGGTAACTTTTTGTAGAACACCCTACAAGTTTTGTCGCTGCATTTGAGAAGGAACAAGATATTCGCAAACGGATTTCTGCATCCAACTGCTTATTAAACAACTCCAAAGACGCAACATTTTTTGATTTTTTACCCGGATGCCGTTATACAGGAAATTGACCGGTAAAGGTCTAAAAAGACGATTCTGAAAAACACCGACACATCCTTCGAAGCTATTTTGCTTTTTGCCAAATTATAAACAACTTTTGTCAGAAAATTTTTCGGCAACAATTTAATTTTGTCATATGACACGCTAAAAGGGTCAAAGTACAGCTTTTTTTATCCTTTAATAAAGGGACCTACGATAGCTGGACAATAGCTAACGTGGGTAGTTTTCCAGAGAAAATGTTTGGCATAACACTTTTGTGCATATTACGGCCTTCAAGGGGGTCGAAACTGCGATGAATCTCCCTTTTTCAAGAAAAAAATCAAAATTATAAAAAAAAAAATTATGCCCGACACACAAGCATCAGAGGCAAAGCATGGTGTGCCAATTCTGTAACCATTAGAAAGCAAATAAAGAAAATAATAATATAATAATAATGAATTAACCATTACAACAACGCCAGGAGGAGTTATCAACTGGTGGGATTTTCCCTCATATATATACAACTTGCGGCTTAATTCATCACCGGTGTCATATAACAAAATAGATTCTTGCCAAAACATTTCTGACCGCAAAAGTTGTACTTGAATGCCAAAAAAATTGACTTTCGACGAATGTGCGGTGTTCTAGAATGCGTCTTTTAGACCTTTACCTGGTCAAGTTCCGTTATAGAACCGACATCCGGTAAAAAATCAAAAAATTGGTCTTGGAGTTTTTTATTAACGCTGTTGGAATGCAGTAATGCCGTTCGCGAGTATCTTGTTCGTTCTCAAATGGCAGCGACAAAAAATGTTGGGGTGTTCCAAAAAAAATTACCTTAAAGGATGGTCTATGAATATCCATTATATATCTCATGATTCCACATATTTGTTCCTTGTATTTACTGATTATTCTGATCGTCAGCAATAAAACGATACATACTATATTTGGACAACCCACCTTTTACAACCAATAACAATTACTTTAAAAGTGTAGTTTTCCTGTCAAATTCTAAAATTAATTATTTTCCAAAAAAAAATTTTATTAAGATCTGATTGTTTTCGCCTCTAGGGAAAGTATTCAGCAGACGTCTTTAGCATAATAAATGCAAAACACTTGACATGCTTATAAATATTATCTCTATGAACTTTGTATGTTGAAAAAAACAATGTTATGCGAATTTTTTTACGACTTACTGGCATCGTCACTTTTGTCAAACATCGAATGCTTGTTTATAAGCTTCTTGGCATTTTGCATGAGTCTTTTGTTGGTCTCACCAACGGCACTTCGGCAAGATAACGGAAAATAGATCTCCTTTCAATTTTCAAATAAAAAACTTTGGACCTCCAGTGTAGGCTTTTTGGATGAGAGTCATAGGAGACCGAGAAACGACTTGCCCAGATTTCTTAGGAGTTCTTTTTCTACCTGTCCAGCGTATTCCATAGCAATGGCCTAAGTAAGAAATGTAGTCAACATAAAGTTTTTTAAGATAATAGAAATTTTTTTCAAATGCGAAAAACAGATACAACTTGTATAAGGCATTTTCCCTATTTGTAACGGCACAAATAAATTATTTTTAAATTCGTAGTTTCGCCTTGACCGATCAATTCGAGAAGAAGAATATTTATTTTTGCAAAATGTATTTTCCCTCTCCTTATCATAAAATTCACAATAACCTCATATCATATTGGGATTAATGCAACTGTTTTTAACGGAAACATTTAGGGACTGTATGAAATACTTCAGAGGTGAACAAATTGACTTTTTAAGGGGGTTTGTGGATGTAGAATGTTGAATTGGCTGGGATATATAGCCCTCTCTCCAGCTGGACTGGAAGGGTCGATAACGGGGCACGCGATATATAAGCACACCATTAACATACTGCTGGAGAGAAAAACAAAACTTACGGCGGAGACCTCACAAAACCTTCTCTGATGAGAGCTTGCAGAGGGGACAATTTTTTAATGTGCCGAGTAGAGTGTGTGGGAGAGAACCATTAGCGTGCAGCTTACAGACGGCCCGGTGCGGCAATCGAAAGCTGAGATAAGTACCACACTGGTGCTCATCATTCACGAACGTGGGCACCCCCGGACAAAATTTTGTAAAATCTCCAGGGATCAGATTTTTGGCTTTAAATTGAATAAAACAAAGATGTTTTCGACTAAAAGTATACGACGTCCTTCAAAATAATTACCATAAAAGAAAAATTAAACATAAAATCTCCTTTTGATTTTTTAGAACGGTAAAAATGAAAATTCAGAAATTCTCTTTAAAAATCTAATAAAGCTCGGGTCCAATTTTGTTTTGAACCATTGGAATAAAACAGAAAATGTTATGAAACCTACAAATATTGTTAATATTGTTACCATAAGCTCGTTAAAAAATATTATTCCTGTATGGTTCTAAACGTTAACACCAACAGGATTTATTGTTTATAATTTCCAGCCAGAGGGTACCTGTTTCGCAGCGTTGCATGAGAAGAGAGCGAACGCCCCACGCCTCTGACGAAACCGTTTCTCTTCTGAACCAATCATAACACTCATTCATACATACCACACGTATTATCATCACTTTTAAGAATAAATTATTGCTTAATTCGAACGGTTTCTAGAAATCATATACAAACTATTTTGTTCCACTCAATTGCATTCCTTTACACCACAACCCCTTAAGGGAGTGGGTTGACCGAGTATTTATTAAGTTCCCAAAAACATGTTTTCCATTAATTCCGAACACAACATATTGTAAGAGAATTTTCTCACTGATTTTTTGACGTCATAATTTTACCAGAAAGCCCGGCTTTTCAGGTAGTCTGCATTAAAGGTGAACATTAACATTATAGCTAAATTTAGAGGGATTTGAAAATTAAAGGCCCCAAATTTCGTTTAAAATTTTTCTACGGACGGAAAAATTTTGTAAATAAACATATTTTACTCCTAAAATAATGCCACAAAAAAGGTTCCACGCATAGCTGAATGGCAATGTAGCGCTCGAGCCGAACCCGCTGCTAGTGAAGACATATCCGTTCGTTCTTAATGTTATATTAATTAGTCCTCGAAGTTCGAGTCTCAATTGACTGCCACAATACTGGAAGCAGTATGTTAATCGTGTACTTTTACTGAGTTCTTTCTGTAATTAACGGGTTATAATAAAACCAAAAAAGGTTCACAATGTCAGTTGTTTTCTTCACTCTTTTTTCTTAAAAATATTTTCAACACTTTAAAAAACCGGATATTCACAGAAAGCATTTTAGAAGACGCCACTCAGACCATAATTTAGAAATGGCTTCGAACAGATTCTTCAAACTCTTTGTCATTTATTTATTAAAAAAGCACAAATCACCATTTTAGAACTGAAAACTGAAAGAGAAGTAGGTTTTTTAAGTGAGCCTCTCAAATTCGCTGTTTTGACCACTAGGAGCATATAATTCGAAATAATGGCTCTACACATTTACGTAATTCTATATTTTTTTTTTTGATTTTAAATTAAACCCGAAATGCCAAAGTAATAAGAAAAAACTTTAGTTATGCGGAATGAAGGAGGAGTAGGATTTTTAGTCGCCTACTACCCAAACCAATTTTTGAGCGTAGGTTGAATTAACTGCGTGCTCTTGACTAATACTTAGAACTTATCCTTAATGATTGTACTACATATTGAAAAATATAGAATTGGTATAATTTCCTCTAGTCAACAACAAATTGAGAATTATCGTCACCAACTGCCCTTAAAGAGCTAGTTTTCAAATTAAAAAAATCATAAATTAAGATGGCGAGGGTTGAGGGTTGATTCTTCAAGTTTCGATTGAGCTAGACCAAACAACGTAACGGGCCGAGTTGGATGGAAACAAACAGAAACCAGCCATAATGAATTTAATTATACTTTACTAAACTGCATACAATTGTACTAAATGTAGGTGTGGTTTAATCATCTGTAGAGTCCAGAAAAAATTCCCCAATGTTTATGGTTCTATCTATACTAGGAACTGTCTGAAAACTTTGACCAGAATGACTTGAATTAGAAAATTAATTTCACAAATCAAATTTTAATAACTAAATTGATCGTACTTGTTATCTTTTCTGCCACTTTCACATTTATACTCAATCGTACGAAATTAATTCTTCTCAACCATCGATTCGTCCGTGCACCAACATACGTTCTTGTTAAGCGAACGGATAATACTAAATTTCTTCTTTCGTGTTACAAGTTCTAGTAATATGCTTCAATAAATATGTGTTTCAGAAAGTTTGTGAGAATAGTCGGAACGGTAGATTACGATCTTTCTATATTTTTGTTGTAATAAATAAAATTTTCAAGCTACTTGGCACTGCTTGAGTCGTGGGTGTTTCGATTTTCCAATTTTTTTAACCAGTCAATTTTATTTGTTGTTTTTGGCTAAAAATACCGATTACCGACTTATAGTTTTGAGCAAATGTCCGGTTTATTACCGAAATCGAAAAAACGGTCTCTGCACGCGCCACAAAGTATAAAAAGTATAATAAAGGCACAAATTTTCAAAAAGATCGTATGTTACCAGTTCTAAACATCTCACCGGATAATTTGTTTCGTCAAAGATAAGCTTTTGAATTTCGTATTCGCATATACTGATTTTTTTTTATTTCCGATTCCGGATTCGTTGTGGAGCATTGTCTCATGTAGTCGCCCATAGTCGTCGTATCTTTCAGCGTTGTTCGCAGAAGTTTTTTGCTCGAGAGACTAGTTCATTTTGTTATCTTCAGCCGAACATGTTTTAGGAATGAACTGATCTGTTAAATTATTACAAAATTGAATTTAAAATAAACGTTTCATACTGGCATTTACAATAGCTTCATATATTTTTATGTTCAAGAAGGCGTACTGTTAACAGTGCGGGATATATCGATACGTCTGGTAGAATAGATCGTTAAGGGGGTCCTGGTCGCTGGAATTGACTTTTCCGGATGAGAAACTCAGCCTAACCGAGAAACTATGGGATCAATTAAGATTACGCCATGTTTTTAGATCTTACCCTTATTCTGTCAAACCTATTGCTCTAATTGATTCTTTTTGTTCCGGATACACTGCTGAAATATACTCTTATCCATGTTACTATTGGTGTCTTCTCGACCGAAAATTTCAAAAATCTATCTCCCCTCCCGAGATTTATTTGTAGAAATGCAACTCAAATTATAAACAGATATCCCGTATGACTTATAAACTTAAAAGTTCCCATTAGAAAAGCGTTTTTCAAAAAATCACTTACAAGTTTCCTCATGAAATCGCGCAGAAAAACATACCCGATTTTTAGCATTTTTTCACCAATAAATTCTATCTCCTCCCTAGGTTATATTTTGGGAATCCACTCGAATCCGAGCAAACTAGACACAGAAAAAATAGAAACTCCTCTAGACGCCGTTTGTTTCAAATTATCGGACCCCCAAACTCAAAATATAAATTTTTGAAGGTCACGTGAGAAAATATTCCGAAAAAAAATGTGCTTCGATTTTTTCTGAAAGTAGTTTTTATCATAAAAGAACCTACCGAAATACACTGATCAGAAGATTTGGTCTTACGTCAAGTGTGTATTATTCCAAGTTTTAAGTTAAATTAAGCAAACGTTATTTTTTGAACTTCATTTTGAAAAAATCGAGAAAACACAAAGATTCTGAAATTTTTTTGTAAATTTGGTCAGGTTAGTACACTTGGTTACATCCCAAATAAATTTGACCATTTTTAAAAGCCCCAAAAGACCTCATAACAACAGATGCGACCAAGTACCCCCCTTAAACATTTCAAGTGTCCATATAATGTGTACAGCCTAGGACGCGCACTTTAATTAGAAAATTTACAAAAAGGTGGGCCTCGCGAGTAAATTTGGTTCATAAAATTATTAAGAAAAATACGCGGAGATCTAAAATATTATACAATATGATTATAGCTGTCATTTTAGGATACCAGCACAAATCTGAGACCTGGTAACGCAAAGCGCTTTTTGCTCCTATTTTCTGCTACAGACGTAGTAAATATCTTTGTAAAATTCGTCAAAAATATGAATAGTGAATGTCTTTGTTAAAATTGCTCTTATTTTTTTTCTTGTAGATGGTTTGAAAATTTCACCCAAGAATTGAAAGTGTTTGGAATTTACGTAACAGAATTATACTGTATAGGTGAGCGCGCAGCGGTCCTTAGAGAATACAGAGCGAAACTCCATATCTTTATAAAAATCATTGGACTCGCGGGGGGTGTTGACCATAAAAAACGATTCCGGGCACAAAAAAAGTTGGCCATCTCTGTGTCAGAAAAATGAGTTTTTAAACAACTGTTTTCCAGAGGCACTTGAACTTCGTATTTTGGCATTATAAATATCTCCATTTATATCTTGATTGTTTCAACGCGCAGGCGTTTGTCACCAAAACAAATTGTCGAAAAAAAATTTTGGTCCATTTTATTGCGCAGGTCCAATTTTTTGTCGATACTGTGGTCAAAATTTCAGGAATAAAGCAAAAATGTTATTTCCCGAGCATAACCCAGCTCAACCGCCTCCAATTTTATAATAAAAAAAACGGTTTGAGTTTTACCAGTTAAAGTCATTCGTATTTTAAAAATTCCATTTTTGACTCTATAGAATTGATTTTTCTGTTTTTTTTATACGAACCCTGTTCAATTTATTAGTTTATGTAAATTTGCCCGCTTGCGCATCCTATGTTAGAGCAAATTGCATTTTTTTAATATTCTAGGGCCTTGCGCTGACGCCCGATTTAACAATTGAAATCGATTAATACAATAAATAGTGATAAAATAATTGATCTCTGAATTTTATAATTTTTCCGTCGGAACAATAATATATCAGTTAGTCTTTAAGATTTAACGCGTGGTTGACTTTAGTTTATTTTCTCGGCTCTGCCTTGCACTTGATAACTCCTAAACATATCTGTAGTAATAAACGCTTCAAAAAATGTAAATTTATATCGAATAAAATTGTATATCGCTGAAACAAACTTTGACCTCAAAAACATTCTATTTTGAATTAATGATGATGCATGATTTCTGCCAAAAAAAATCGTTTATTAAATTTGATCATATTACTCATTCATATCAGTAAAAACCCTATTTTACGCGTCAGTACTGAGTAACGCAGTGCTCACAAAATAGCATCAAGAAAAAAAGTAATATCAATAATTAATACGATTTTTTTGCGAGAAATTGCATCATCTTAATTTCAAAATAAGAATGTTTTTGAGTCAAAGTTTGTTTCGCGTATCAAATTTTTTCGATATAAATTTACATTTTTTGAGCGTTTTTACGTTCAATTGTTAGAGATTATCAAGTGCAGAGAGCCGAGAAATAAACTAAAAGTCAACGCTGTAAAATTTAAGCTACTGATTTTATTTTCCGCGGTAAAATTATAAAATTAAGAGATCAATTATTTTTATCACTATTTATTTATTAATCGATTCAATTGTTAATCGGGCGGTCGACGCCAAGCCCTGAATATAAAAAATGCATTTGGCTCTACATAGGATGCGCAGCGGGCAAATTTCTAACTTTTGAACGGTTGCTATAAAAAAAACAGGAAAAAAATCTTTAGTAGAAGTCAAAATGGAATTTTTAAATACGATGTTTTACTGGTAAAAATACCGTTTTTTTATTTAAATTGGGGACGGTGAGCTGGGGTTTGCTGGGAAAAATTTATTTTTGCTTTTTTCCTGAAATTTTGACACAGTATCGACAAAAAATTGGACCTGGCAAAAAATGACCAAAATATTTTTTCGCAAATTTGTTTTGTGACAACGGCCCTGCGTCTGAAAAATCAGATAAATGGAGTTTTATATGCCAAAAATCGAAGTCAGTGCTCTGAAACAGTGTCTTAAAAACTCATTTTCTGACCACAAGATGGCCAACTTTTTTTGTGCCCGGAATCGTTTTTTATGGGTCAACAACCCCCGTGAGTCCAATGAATTTTTATAAACTACTGGAGTTTTCTCTGTAGTTCTACCGCTGCGCGCTCTACCTATACAGTATAATTCTGTACGTAAATTCAAACACTTTCAATTATTGGGTGAAATTTTTCAAACCATCAAGAAAAAAATAAGACAATTTTAAAAAACATTCATATTCATTTTTGAGAAATTTTACAAAATATTTACTACGCTGAGAGAAAATAGGAGCAAAAAGCGTTTGCGTTACCAGGGTCTCAGCATTTGTGCTGGTACCTAAATCAGCTATAATCATTTTATAATAATTTTAGTGCGATTTTTATAATTTTATCAACCAAATTTATCGCGACGCCCACCTTTTTGTAAATTTTTAAATTAAAGTGCGTAGGTTGACATATTGACACTTGAAATGTTTAAGGGGGTACTGGTCGCTTGTTTTATGAGGCATTTGGGGCTTTAAAAATGGTTCAAATTTATTTGGGATGATAACCAAGTGTACTACCGACCAAATTATCAGAAAAAAAATTTGTCGAGAATTTTGTTGTGTTCTTTTTCGATTTTTTCAAAATGAAGTTCAAAAAATAACGTTTGCTTAATTTAATCCATTAAAACTTGGAATAATTCCACACTATGGACGTAAAACCAAATCTTCTGATCAGTGTATTTCGGTGGTTTTTTTTGATAAACTACTATTCAAAAAAATCGAAGCACATTTTTTATTCGGAAATCTTTTCACGTGACCTTCAAAAATTTATTTTTGAGTTTGGGAGGTGCGAATTTTGAAAAAAGCGTCTAGAGGAGTTTCTTATTTGTTTCTGTGTCTAGTGTTGCTCGATTCGAGTGGGATTCGCAAAATAAACCTAGGAGGAGATAGAATTATTGGTGAAAAAATCGCTAAATCGGGTATTGTTTTCTGCGGATTTCTAGAGAAACTGTATGATTGTTTGAATAAAACGCCTTTCTATAGGGACTTTTAAGTTTATAAGTCATACGGGATATGTTTATAATTTGAGTTGCTATTTCATAAAATAAATTCCTGGGAGGGGAGAAGTTTTTGAAATTTTCAGGTCGAGAGACACAACTAATAGTAACTGGTAAAAGTATATTTCAGAGTGTATCCGGAACAAAAAAGATCAATTAGAGCAATGGTTTTGACAGATTAAGGGTAAGATCTAAAAACATGGCGTAATCTGTAATTGATCCCACTAGTTTCTCGGTTAGGCTGATTTCTCATCCCGAAAAGTCAATTCCAGCGACCAGGACCCCCTTAAGAATTATTCTACCAGAGTATCGATACATCCCCGCACTGTACAGTAGCCGTTCTGAACTAATAAATTATGAGCTTGTAAATGCCGTATCGAAACGTTTATTTTAAATCAATTTGTAATAATTTAAGATCAGTTCAATTCTAAAACATGTCGGCTGAAGATAACAAAAATGAACTAGTCTCACGAGCAAAACTTTGCGAACAAGCTGAAAGATACGACGATATGGCCGACTACATGAGACAAGTCACCGAATCCGGAATCGGTAAATAAAAAAAAATCGTTTGCGAATCGAAATTCAAGCTTATTTCGAAAACAAATTTCCCGGTGAGATAGTTTAGAACTGGTACATACGATCTTTTTGAAAATTTGTGCCTTTATATAACTTTTTATACTTTGTGGCGCTGCAGAGCCGGTTTTTTCGATTTCCGGTAATAACCGGACATTTGCCAAAACTTAAGTCGGTAAATCGGTTTTTAGCCAAAAACAACAATGAAAATTCCTATTAAAATATTGGAAATCGAAAAAACCCGACTCGGCAGTGCCACGTAGCTTGAAAATTTATATTATTACCCAAAAATTCAGAAAGATCGTATCTACCCGTTCCGAACTATCTCACAAACTTCCTGAAACACATTATTTATTGAAACATATTTAGAACTTGTAAACGAAGAACGAAATTTATTATCCGTCGCTTACAAGAACGTTGTTGGTGCACGACGATCGAGTTGGAGAATTATTTCGTCGATTGAGTCTAAATGTGAAAGTGGAGAAAAGAAACAAGTACGACCAATTTATTTATTAAAATTTGATTTGTGAAATTATATTTTCTCATTCAAGATCATTCTGTCAAAGTTTCAGACAGATTCTAGTATAGATAGAACCATAAAATTGGGGAATTTTTTCTGGACTCTACAGAGATTACACCAAACCTACATTATAACAATGTATGCAGTTTTAGTAATATAATTAAATTATTATGGTTTCTGTTTGTTCCATCCAATCGGCCGTACGTTTGTTTGTGTAGTCAATCGAAACTTGAAATCAACCTCAACCCTGCCACTCTTTAATTTATGATTTTTTTAATTTTGAAAATAGCTCTTTAAGGGAGTTGGTGACGATAATTAATTTGTTTGTTTTCAAGTGCGGTTTCCGAGAAACCTCGATGAGGAAATTATCCAATTCTTTTTTTCAATATGTAGTACAACTCATAAGGATAGTTCCAGTATTAGTCAGAGCAGCAGTTAATTCAACCTACGCTCAAAAATTGTTTTTAGTAGGCGACCTAAAAATCCTACTCCTCCTTCATTTCCCATTAACTAAAGTTTTTTCTTTAACTTGGCATTCGGGTTTAATTTAAAATCAAAAAAAAATATATGAATACGTAAATGCGTAGAAGCCATTATTTTCGAATTTATGCTCCTAGTGGTCAAAACAGCGAATTTGAGAGGCTCACTAAAAAACCTACTCCTCTTTCAGTTTTCATTCAAAATTTTCGATTTGTGCTTTAAATAAATGACAAAGAGTTTAAGATCTGTACGAGCCATTTTTCTAAATTATGTCTGGGCGTCTCTAAAAATGCTTGTGAATATCCGGTTTTTAAAAAATTTGAAAATATTTTTAAGAAAAAAAGAGTGAAAAACTGAATGTGAACCTTTTTTGGTTTATTAATAACCCGTAATACAGAAATAACTCAGTAAATACAGATTACATACTGCTTCCAGTATATGTGGCAGTCAATGAGACTCGAACTCGAGACCTAATTAATTAACATTAAGAACGAAACGATTTCTTCACCTAGCAGGGTTTCGGCTCGAAAGCGCTACATTACATTCAGCTATCGTGGAACCTTTTTTGTGCATTATTTAGAGTAAAATATGTTTATTTACAAAATTTTTCCGTCGTAGAAAAATTTTAGAACGAAATTGGGGCCTTTAATTTCAAATCCCCTCTAAATTATAGGCTATAATGTTAATGTCACCTTTAATTTCAGACTACCTGAAACCGGGCTTTCTGGTAAAATTATGACGTCAAAAAATCAGTGAGAAAATTCTCTTACAATATGTTGTGTTCGGAATTAATGGAAAACATGTTTTTGGGAACTTAATAAATACTCGGTCAACCCACTCCCTTAAGGGGTTGTGGTGTAAAGGAATGCAATTGAGTGGAACAAAATAGTTTGTATATGATTTCTAGAAACCGTTCGAATTAAGCAATAATTTATTCTTAAAAGTGATGATAAATACTGTGTGTAGTATGAATGATGTTATGATTGGTTTCAGAAGAGAACGGTTTCGTCAGAGCGTGGGGCGTTCGCTCTCTTCTCTGCAACGCTGCGAAACATACCCTCTGGCTGGGAAATTATAAAACAATAAATCCTGTTGGTTTAACGTTAAAATACAGGAATAATATTTTTTAACGAGCTATGGTAAAATATAACAATATTTGTAGGTTTCATAACATTTTCTGTTTTAATTCTTCAATGTTCAAAACAAAATTGGACCGAGCTTATTCAGATTTTTAAAGAGAATTTCTGAATTTTCATTTTTACCGTGTCTAAAAAATCAAAAGGAGATTTATGTTAATTTTTCTTTTATGGTAATTATTTGAAGACGTCGTACTTTATCGAAAACATCTTTGTTTTATTCAATTTAAAGCCAAAAATTGATCTGCAGATTTTACAAAATTTTGTCCGGGGTGCACGTGTGAATATGAGCAAACCTAGTTGTTTACTCGCTTTTTCGATTGCCGCACCGCGTCTGAGCTGCCGCTATTCCTCACATCACTCAGGCAATTAAAAAATTGTCCCTCTGCAGTCTCGACAGAGAAGGTTTTAGTCTCCGCCGTAATTGTTTTTTTCAGCTATGTTAGTGTGCTTTATCGTGCCCCGTTATCGACCCTTCCAGTCCAGCTGGAGAGAGGGCTTATTCCCCAGCCAATTCCAACATTCTACACCACAAACCCCCTTAAAAAGTCCAATTTGTTCACACCTCTGAAGTATTTATCATACAGTCCCCAAATGTTTCCGTTAAAAACAGTTGCATTAATCCCAATATGATATGAGGTTACTTGTGATTATGATAAGGGGGGAAAACAGTTTGCAAAAATAAATAATTTCTTCTCGAAATTGATCTTCAAGTCGAAATACGAATTTAAAAATAATTTTTGTGCCGTTACAAATAGGAAATCCTATACAATTGTATATGTTTTGAAATTTGAAAAAAATCTCTTTATTATTATCTTAAAACTTTATGTTGACTAATTTCTACTTCAGGCCATTGCTATGGAATACCGCGACAAGGTAGAAAAAGAACTCCAAGAAATCTGCAAAGTCGTTCTCGGTCTCCTAGACTCTCATCTGATCCCAAAAGCCTCAACTGGAGAGTCCAAAGTTTTTTATTTGAAAATGAAAGGAGATTATTTCCGTTATCTTGCCGAAGTCGCCGTTGGAGACCAACGAAAAGACATCATGCAAAATGCCCAAGAAGCTTATAAACAAGCATTCGATGTTGCACAAAAGGAGATGCCAGTAAGTCGTGAAAAATTGATAACATTGTTTTTTCAACATTCAAAATGTTTTCATAGAAATAATATTTATAAGCAGTCAAGTTTTTGCATTTATTATGCTAAGACGTCTTGAATATTTCCCACTAGAGGCGAAACAAAATCAGATCTAATAAAATTTTTTTTGGAATTAATTTCAGAATTTGACAGAAACTACACTTTAAAGTAATTTTTATTTTTAAAAGTGGGTTGTCAAATATAGTATGTATACGTTTTTATTCTGACGATCAGAAATAACTCAGTAAATACAGATAACCAAATATGTGGAATCATAGATATTATAATGGAATCATAGACCATCCTTTAAGGTAATTTTTTTTTAGAACACCCCAACAGTTTTGTCGCTGCCATTTGAGAACGGAACAAGATATTCGCGAACGGATTACTGCATCCAACAGCTAATAAAAAACTCCAAGACCAAATTTTTTTGATTTTTTACCGGATGTCCGGTTATAACGGAACTTGACCGGTAAAGGTCTAAAAAGACGATTCTTAGAACACCGCACATTCTTCGAAGTCAATTTTTTGGCATCAAGTACAACTTTTCGTCAGAAATGTTTTGGCAAGAATCTTTTTGTCATATGACACCGGTGAAATAGAGCCAATTGTAATATATATGAGGAAATCCCACCAGTTGATAACTCCTCCTTGGTGTAATGGTTAATGCTTTAGCCTCTGATGCTGTGTTGTCGGGCATATTTTTTTTTTATAATTTTTGATTTTTTTCTTGAAAAAGGGAGTTAGCGCAGTTCGACCCCCTTGAAGGCGTAATATGACAAAAGTGTTATTGCCAAACATTTTCTCTGGAAAAACTACCCACGTTAGCATATTTCCAGCTTCGTAGGTCCCTTTAATTAAAAGATACAAAAAGCTGTACTTTTGACCCTTTTAGCGTGTCATATGACAAAAATTAAATTGTTGCCGAAAAAATTTCTGCACAAAAAAGTTGTTATAATTTGGCAAAAAAAAATAGCTTCGAAGGATGTGTGGTGTTTTTCAGAATCGTCTTTTTAGACCTTTACCGGTCAATTCCTGGTATAACCGGACATCCGGGTAAAAAATCAAAAAAATGTGGTCCTGGAGTTTTTAATAAGCCAGTTGGATGCAGAAATCCGTTTGCGAATATCTTGTTCCGTTCTCAAATGCCAGCGACAAAACTGTAGGGGTGTTCTAAAAAAAAAGTTACCTAACGCTTTTAGAGCTCGCATACCATTCTTCTCAAACTTGGCATGAACCACAGAGACAATAATGCTCGTTATTTGCCGGAAACACATTTTTGAGTTTCAGACTAGTCTTTTCTAGAACTCCCAATTTTAGTAAACCGGAACTGAAAACTCGAAAATAAAAGTCATCGGATTTAGTCCAAAGTACCATCAAATTAAAGCTTGGGTGATGCCGAGAAGAAAATCTGCTTATAGCCTTTTGAGGTTTTCTGTCGAAAATTTGCTTTCAATGTTTTCCAAAAAAAATACTTGAGTTCTGAAGAAAAATTTTCAAAAAATGAAAATTTCGAACTTTTTTTCGGATTTTTTTTTTCGATAAGTTTATGCTTTCTGAGTGTTCCCTAGCAATGTCGTGGTATTTTTACACCCCAAAGACCCTCAAAAGAGTGCGACCGCTACTCCCTTAATTAATTTATTTTGTACTTAAAAATGTTTTTAGCCAACCCACCCTATTCGACTTGGATTGGCCTTGAACTATTCGGTGTTCTACTACGAAATTTTAACTGATCCAGAAAAGGCTTGCGAGTAAGTTGATAAAAAATGTCAAATAATTGTATGTCTTTATCTGCTTCTTGTGTTTATGATATTTTTTAGATTGGCCAAATCTGCATTCGATGATGCTATCGCCGAATTGGACACCTTATCTGAAGAATGTTACAAAGATTCCACTTTAATTATGCAGGTACAGTACTTTTTTAAATATGTTTTGAAAATCTTTCATTTTATGCCACTTCAACTGTGAACTAAAAAAGCTCAATGGAGGATTTTTTTGGCCTACCGGTTTACTGGCATTATAATTTATAAGTATAAAATTTGAGAAAAAAATTGGAAATTCGTTTTTTTTCTTTCAGAAATATAGTTCAAGCAGTAAAAGTATAGACAGTCGGAAGATAAACAAATATAAAAATTGAAGTTTCCAACTGATTTTCAGAAAAAAAATATGGGCCTACCGAGATACGAACCTGCGAAAAAAAATACATACCGGTTTATATCTGGTGGACCGGGTGACAAATCAAGTTAACAAAATTTCATCATTGAGGTTTTTTAGTTGGCTTCAAGCGTTTCCCAATATCATCTACGATTTCCCCATAATCATCATGTCTTAAAAAAAAGAACCTAAAGAAAAAATAAGTTTGTCGTTCATAACGGGTAGGGCACCAGGGATTTCAATTTCATAAATTTATTTGTTCTTTTTTCAAAAACTTTTGTTCTGGGATAAATCGATTCCAGTGAAAACAAAAATTACCATTCAGATTTTCAAAAATAGCCACAAGTGTCGGTAGAGAGCTCATATTTTATAATTTCACATAATATTCTTATTACTATGGTTTTTGGCCAAGCAGACACAAGTCTAAACGGACAACACGGGATTTCGAAAAGTGTCCAGCTAAAGCCAAAAACTTTATAATTTCTTTTATAATTCTGGAGATCAAAAATGGCACCATATTCGACAAAAATCTTTATAAAATATTTTCAGCTCCTCCGAGACAACCTTACTCTCTGGACTTCGGATAACAACGATGGAGATGAAGCTGAAGGTCAAGAATAGAATCCCTCATGTTCTAGAATCCCTCATATATTACTATAATTATTTTTGCATGTTCACATTATATAACGTAATGTCCCCACTTTTCATTTTTAGTACAGTTTTAGAGGAAAAAATACTAAAAACTCATAATTTTCACATTTCAACTCGTAATATTTGTGTAAAAGTTTAAATACAAATGATTTCTTTTATCATGGCAGAAATGCCTTTATACCAGATTTAAAATGTAGCTAAAATTTCACTGCGCAGATTTTTCTACTTTGGAAATTTCTATTTTTAATTCGTTAAACTTTTAAATTTTTTGATAATAACAACTTTGAGCTCTAACAAAGAGTGAAAAATCGTCGTTATGGCGACTCTAAGAGTTTTTTTTCAAATTAGTTTACCTGGGTCCGGTCCCAAGGATTTTCCCGCGTAGATTTTTTTGTATCATCTTACTTTTTTTCATTAATGATTACTTTAATTTTCGTTAAGTGAACGCCTCGAGAACAAAAAAATAAGTCTACAGTACATATTTGTGTACGGAAGGGTCGTTGTTTTGCAGTTGGTTCAGTTTAAAATTCGGCACACTTTGAAAATTAAAAAAACGAATCTGAAACTGTATCTTTCGAATAAGGACCAATACAAATGGTGTATAAAATTTTTAATTTACAGTAAAGTGCGTTCAGTAATACGGGTCCTGTTAATATAAAAGATACTGTTCTACAAAAAATACTTTACTCTACTCTCTTTGTGGTAAAGTTAACTACTTTTCGTAAGGTGATACTCTTCATATTTTAAGGACGCGTGCTACTAAACACACTCAGCTGTAGCTCAAAACGTTCATGTGAGAAGTATTCCAAAATGAATTCGTGAACTAAGACACCATAATTTTTACATCATAATTTACAATATGGAAATAATGGCTTCCGACCAAATGAATTTTAATTGTAACACCTCAAAAATGTACGCGTTTTTTTTGTTGCTTTTTAGCTAAATTTATAATTTCAGACATAATCTTATATTTTGGTCGGAAAACTTGTTCCTCATTCATAAAAACCTAACTAAAAATATATAAAAATTATGCGTATTATAAAGTTTGGACGTTTTTCTATTTTTCAGATGTCTTGAAATACAGCCGCCCCTCTAGCTACATTTACTACCCATGCGACACTTTTCCGAAAATGGGTTTTTCTAGGACCGTTTAAAATGGCTCCAAAACATGTTTTTTTGACTTAAAACCTCCCGATTGGCAGTGTAAAATTTGCATTCAGTCTTTTCGAAAATGTTTTTTGAAATTAAATTTAATGCAAATCAGACCACTGCCTGCTTATTTCCCAATGTATATCCTTAAAGTTCATAATATCCCAAAATATGCAATTTTATGTTCCAAAAGATTCCTCTTTTATTAGATTTAGAATAAAGAATACTCGAGAGATAATAAGTATCAGCCTCAATTTAGTTTTGTCTGTACTAACAAATAAAACACCTTTTATCGTTATTAAAGTGGAACGGGTCGAAATCTTATTGAATTAAAATAATATTATTACAGTATAATACGTCGTTTCGAGAAAATGAGTTTCGAAGTGTATTTAACTCTTACGCGTACAAGCGTGCCGTTTGAAACCAAGTTTTAAAGGTTAGGTCTGAAGTTCGGAACTGGTACATAAGATTTTTTTTAATTTAACGCTATAATATTTCTTGCAAAGCTGCGTTTTGTGCTGATCCGGGTTTTCGATTTCTGATATTCACCGGTTCCGATCTCTTGTGCTCGTACGAGTTAATTCGAACATTTTTCAAAAGGATGAGCATGTGTTTGAAGCAGGCCTTGAAAATAGTTACATGAAATCTAGCGGATTTTCAGTGTAAACAGTTAAAAATCTGAGTCGGTTTACTTTCTTGCTGAAGCAGGTGATAGCATTTTTTAACTCAAAACGATTTTTCATATTTGTAGAAAAAATAAGAGCAAGAGTCGATAAAATTGGCCATGATGGCTTCTCGAAGCGATCTTGAAATCATGTGGTACAGTATAGTGACTTTAAATGGACAGCCAAGCTTTAAAAGTTAACGTTTTTTTGCATATAATTTTCTCATAAAATGTGAGAAAAAATATTCTGAAAAATCTAACGTCAAAAATTCTCATGTTCGAAAAAGTGAGGTCCTCTCAAATGCTACCTAAGAAAAAAAAATTTGGTGAGTGATTTTTTAGATCGTACGATTGTGAAACATAGTTTCTGCCGAAACCATGATAAAGACCATATTATTATTTGTTCATCGTAATCTTACAACGCTTTCACATGCGGAGTCGTTGCTCATTTTTTAAATTACAAATTATTTTGCAGATTTTTCAAAAAATTCCATTATAAGATTATAAAATACAATTTCGCGAGAAGGCTTATAAATCGTTATTTACTCCTTGGCATGATATTCTACGCAGTATTAGAAGCCACAGTTTTTTCCTTAAAACTTGCATAAAAAAGCTGAGAAGCCAAATTTTCAGGAGAATTACTGAGGTCGATTTTTTTTTCGGTTGGCCCATTGTGATTTCCACTGAGAGAACTAGACAAGATAGCGACAAATGGTTTTCTGCATGTGAAACCTTAAAAAAAAATATTTGGTAAAATTTTGTTTGGCTTCCTGGGTTGATCACGTGACCGGAAATCAGTCATCGAAATTGCTGAAAATGACCGAAAAAAACTATTTTTTGCGAATTACCGGTGAACCGGTTATCACCGGAAAAAAAGAAAAAATTTCTACCATTACAAATTCGGTTAAGATTCAGATCCGAAAAACTGTTTGTCGCTATCTAGTCTGGTTCTCTCAAAACAGATACCCCTTAACCCCCACCTGCACGAGCGTGTTTCAGAACACAGAGACAAGAAATATTTTGGGAAGTGTCATTTGGCCGGCGGAATATCGGAACAGACCCCCATAGGTTCCCTTATTTTAATTTCAAAGAATTTTGGTGAGTTCTAGAAATTTCCTCATCAGACGGAAATGCGATTTTTGTTTAATGCAGTTAAAACAGTACTGGAACAAGATAATGATCTACAAATAACTTACTAGAGTGACTTTTGGAGGGGAAAACTTTGGCATTATTAATTTTGACACTCGGCGCCACTGTGGTGAAAAGAGCTATTTCGCTATATTTGAGAAATCGCTATATTTTGATCACGTGACGACACAAAAAAAAATTTCGTAATGTTTATTTTCCATTTTCCCATATATTATAACCTTCAAGAAATTCGGAACAACCCACCTTTATTTCTATTAGTCGATATTAATGATGGCCAATCTGACTATGTGTGTGTTCTGAAACACTCTCGTGCAGGTGGGGGTAGGACATATCGTGCAGGTGGAGGTTAAGTGGGCCAACCGAAAAAAAGCGACCTGACTAAACCGAACAAATAAAAAACGGAAATTAACCTATTTAAAGGTATCATTTAATGTATGTCTGACGTCACATTTCCAAAGTAGAGATCGATGAAGGTTCTGACATGGGTAAATTTTAGACATTTTGAAAAAACCACAAAATGATTGGAATTTGAAAAATTGAGCAACGAAAAATGGTTGAAGATTTTTTCAAAATAAATTTTGAAAAGTAAATCATGGTTCTACCAATTTGTTTATTCAGAAACAGTATAATGTCGAGCCTGGGTCCATTGAAATCAACGCAATTTAATGGGCAAATCGACTCTGATGATAATTTATCGGATTTTGAACAAGTTTCCTCGTCATCAGTTAATTTAGATCGAATAAACCCAGGATTCGAGTCGACTAGAGTCGAATCATTCGATCCTAGAGACACTGCCGCAGAAACAGCAAAAAGTCAAGCAACACCTCTTGTACGGCCTACCCTCGTTGTACAACCTACCCTTTCAAACACATTTGAAACTTTAACAGAATCGCAAATTCAAAATATTATTGAACCACCAACTAAGAAGGGGTTTTAACGATTCGTAATCGTAAATTAAATTTTTTTTTAAACCGAGATTCTTTAATTAAAGCATTTGCTATTTTAATCAAAATTTCGTTTTGAAATGACAATCGAAAACCCATATAGAAAAAAGCGCCATTTAAACTCTCGTTAACACCAGTTTCTAACCGATGGTTAGATGAAAACTTATATAAAGCAACAAAATCGTGACGATAGTTACAATGGAATGCGATTTAATCAGGTAAATACCGCGTGAGTTTCAAGGTAGCGAAGAAACAAAAAGTGGGATTAGGGTTTTGGAACAGGGGTTTTGTTTCCAAAATCGAAGATTTTAATAAGCAACTAATAATAAAAATTAACTTATAGCAAGCTTGATTAATTTATTGATTATTAATTAATTGCGATTATTCGGCAGTACTAGTCAATGATAACTTACGGAAACTAATTAGTTACGGTGTTATTTGTTTTATTTGCTGGCTTAAGGGGCGGGGGGGGGGCCTTTTTCGCATGTTTTGACTTGAGGCAAGATGTTTTTTTGAGAGTAATTAAAACAAGATGGAGTCAAATATAAAAAAAATATATTGATCTTGCAAACATTTGAAGTCAAATTGAGAAAAAATTTTTTTCGGACATATATTTAGAGCTATAGAGCAATAATTTTCCAGAACGCAATAAATCTATCTCCTCCTGGGTTTTTTATTGGTTAATAGTGATGAATAACGGTATCAATGATTTTATTTATAAAAACGCCCCTCCACAATTTTTGAAATTTACCCTAGGAAATGCTCTCGAGCGCCAATTACCGCTTTTTTCAAGCCATTGGATTTTCAAAATCGTACCTTTTCAAAATCATTATTCAAGAACACGCGCTCGTCTTCTCTCACGCCGCTCCAGATTTCGTCGCCCACAAATGTTTCCGCACTGAGTCATACGTCACAAGCTATACATAGCGACGGCACGCAGCTAAAAAAACACAGACTGGGCAAAGTGAAAATATTTTTTTCGAAATTTATTTTTTTGGAAATTCAAAATGTTAACTAAATCGGCCCTGAAGAATTATTCTCTGTTAATTAGAAGTTATAATAACAAAAAATAAACTTTCAAATTAAAAATTATGAGAAAATTTTCAAATTTTGAGCAAATTCTAGAAGAGATACGAATTTTTTCGTAAAGGCCATTAATTTTCTCATAGTAACTTTAATTTAGAAAAAATATAAATTTTTGCAAATTAATGTTCTAAACGGCTATAAAAGGTCGCCCCCTCCACCCCCTTAAGGGGATTGTGGGTGCAGTAGTTATTTTCAACCACGGTCTCAATTCGGTATTGTTTTTCTTGTATCCGACCATCCAGCACATGAAAATTGATTGCAAGCAAAAAAAAGTTTTTTACTATCGAATAACTAGTTCTAGAACATCGGATTTGCTTGCAAAAATAATTAANCAAAAAATAATAATCACAGCAAAAAATTACACTAAATGAAAGTATTTCAATATTATAATTGTTAGAATTTTTGCCCCTTTTTCAATATTTAAATTTTTATAATAAATATACATTTTTATTACTGTGGTTTTTGGCCAATCGGACACAACTCTAAGCGAGCAAAACCTTCGCATTTTTTCTGAAAATGCCATTTGAAGTGAGTCTAAGTAAGCCAAAAAAAGCGGTAAGTCAAAGCGGACAAAACGGGATTTCACTTCAAAAGTGTCCGCGTGGCCAAAAACCACAGTAATAAAACAATGAACAATTTAAAAATCATATGTATGTTTAAAAGTTATTTTTGAACACACAAATATCAAAAACAATAAAATTTCGATATGTCTGTAATTATTTGTTATTGCTAACAAAATTTTTTGAGTCATTTAAGCAGCATAAAGATTTCTATCTGTCCTATTAAACTTCGTTTGCTATAGATTGACAAGTGAAAAATCTTTCGATTAACTTTTCTGATTAGAGAAATGAAAGATGAAACTGAGATGGAAATTGTAAAGAATTTACCTGTAAAATTGACTAAAGGTTGTTTGGCGCATACTGGTGGAAAATTGGGAGAAAATTCGAAACTGAAAAATGGAAAAATTCTAAAGCATGAACTTTTGCACACTATTCACCAATCCTATTGTGAGTTTGTAAAGCAGTTCACCTTAAGGGTGTGGGTGTCGCTGATTTTGACCTTTTACGAAGCTATTTTTGGATAAATAGCATCTGCTCTAGCTGATATCCCAAAAACTTTTGCATCTTGAAGAACAACTCTTCACGGTGATTTGTAATTTAATAGTAAGCTGATACAATCCCACCTATGCCGACACCTACGCTTTTAAAAAGCCTCCTAAAAATCACGTCAATATTACGTATCTTCTTCCTTCAATTTCAACCATTTTGCACATGTTATCTTGGTGTCAGTCTCGCAGAATAAGCCTCACACAATAATGAATGTACCGGCAGCGCTTTTGCTGCGGAAATTGGCTTTTGACGGGGCCAAAAAAACGGGGGGTACCGTAGAAGGGTCCTTTTTCGGGACAACGGCCCCTGATGAACATGTGAACTGGCTCCTAGTAGCAGACGGCTTTATGTAATTACGGCCATATTCGTGCAGAGCGGCCTCTTGCTACATACGGCCATAGTCGTACCAGCGGCATTTCCTGTACAACGGCCCATATCGGTACACCGGCCTCTTGTTATCCACAGGGGCCGTTTGCAGCTACGAGGGCACGTATGTCCTTCAGGGGTCCGTGTACAAAGGCCGTAGTCCCACAGGCCGTGGTCCAACAAAAAGCGTTCTCGCGAAAGACTAAAATTATTGTTAATTTATGATTTAAATTGAAAGGGCGTTATTTGTTTTCTTTTGGACCACCGAGGTAAAAAATTGCAGACAGCGCAAAATCTGAGAAGTGTTTGGAATTTTACGAAAAGATTACTTTGCAAGCATTTGCTCAATTTTTGGTCTGAAAATTTGTCAAATATAAATAGTTGACATGGCCCCAAGAGACGCCGAATCGAAAATTCAAAAAAAACTCTCTCATGGCATGTCTCAAACAAGTCTGTGTTCAGATCCAGTATGAGCCGAAACTGTATCTTCTCAACTGGTGAGGAGATTAGCTTTTGACTGAGCCTCCCCCAAACCGAGAAATTTCCAAAATTAAGGCTAAAAAATGAAAGAGTTGACATGCCCCAAAGAGACGCCGAATCAAAATTAAGAAAAAACTCTCTAATGTGCATGAATAACAGTTCTTGTGCTTTCAGATGCAAGTATACCGAAACTGGTAACTCCTAAACTGGTGGAGGAGATACCTTTTGACGGAGCCTCCCAAATCAGCATTTCAAAAAACTTCCTTTTGTTGTTTTCGCGTTTTGTCCACGAAAACAAAATTGCCGAGAAAAGGACGCTAGATGCATATGTGTGAGGTCTCTGGAGCTGAGGTCGCTTTTTTTTTCGTTTGCTCCACCATGATTCACTCGGGAAGAACTAGACAAGATAGCGACACATCGTTTTTGCACGTAACCCTTGGAAAAAATATGCGTGAGAAATCTTTTTGTGGGCTTCTCAGGTTGATCACGTGACCCAGGAATCAGTTCATGAAATGCTAAAAAGACCGAAAAAACCGGTTTTTTGCGATTACCGTGAACCGGTAATCCATCGGGAAAAAGAAAAATCCTGCGTCTTCGTTAAGATTAAGATGCAAAAAACGTTTGTCGCTATCTAGTCTAGTCTCTCAGAACAGATACCCCTAGGTGGAGCAACCGAAAAAAAAGCGACCTGACACAAAAATAATGAAAATGATGAGAATTGAAGAAGAGATACGTATTGAGTTATTTTTCAGGAGGCTTTTTAAAGCGTTAGGTGAGTTGTAATCAGATACTGTCAAATACAATCACCCGTGAAGAGTTTGTTCTTCAAGATCAGAAGTTTTTGGATATCAGCTTTGCTAGTTTATTCAAAAAAACTTCGGTACTAGTAAAAGGTCAAAATCAGCGACACCCACACCCTTTTTAAGGTAGTTTTTAGGTGCGACAGATTTGACTGAGTCACCACAGACGACGTATGAGATATCAAACAACGGTTTTTTTGCATTCAACTGAACTAAAAAGAGCTCAGGTCAAAATTTTTCCAGATTTTTTCAAATTCGAGATTTCAAATTACCGGAAATAACTCAATATGGGTAGGAAATGAAACAAGAAGAAATTCTAAGACTAATGGGCTGAAAATAAAATTCCAAAAATTAAGTTTTCTTAAGATTTTCATAATGACAAATAATTCTTCGACGATGAGTCATTATTTCTCCCTAAAATCGGAAGTTGTTGTATACCAAATATCGAAATTTTTGTTGTTGAAGAATTCTTCATACAATTTAAAGGATAAAACATGTTTTACAGCTACTTGTGTGTAAAAATAAATTGTATTATTTCGGAGAAATTGCAAATAACCGGTTCAAACCGACAATTACCGGTTAACCGGTAAAGCAAAAAAACCTTTTGTGATATCTCATACGGTTCGTCTGTGGTGAATTAAAAGTATTCAAAATACCCGGCAATGAAAATCCGTAAAATTTTGATTTCCGCGATTTTAAATTGCCCGCCAGGAATTATATTCTGAGTTTTTTCCTTTCTGAGTTTTAATTGGTCGGCCCAAATTTTCAAATTACCTTTTTCCTCAACTCCGTTCTAACAACCAATAACTAGACAAACCGACATTAAAAACAGAGGCCAGGTTTATGCAATTGCTTTTCGAATCAAAATTTTTATTTTTAGTTAAAAATATTTTTGGTTTCCTTATTCTTGAAAATCCCCAAATAATAAATATCGAAACGTTGAAATTTTTTTGAATTAAATATAAATCATATATTCGTAGCTATCGAACGATTTATGGAAAAAGTGAATGATCCAAACATTTCGAAAAACGATGCCGAGGAAAACATCAAAAACTATAAAAATTCGAAAGTAACAAAAAGATCACATGCGGAAGAAGCTGAATTTAACGAAATTTATGAAATGATAGATCCAATTGTAAAAAATTTAGCAAAAAAATTTGACATTGACGGCTTAGAAATCGGTACCACAATGGCGGGTAGTCAGTAGTATTGCTAAAGTGAAAAGCCGTCATTGTATAATTCCGAAAACTTGTGAAATTTTACAAAACTGCCAATTATTTCTTACGAGCCTTCTTCAATTTCTGTATATAAGTTTGACAAGTTCCGGTTAAATTCTAAAAAATTAAATAGAAGTGCACAATACAGTTGTCAAATGTGTCGATAAAGACTGCGTATTTATGGGAAAACATCAAAAATTCTGCGATTTTTGGCCATTTTCGAGAAGTAGGTGCCTATATATGGACAAAACGACACCTTTCGAAATATAGGAAACTTAATTTTTCGAAAGTCATTGATTTATGTCTAATTCGATTCGATCTAGTATTTTCTAATAATTATCCCCAAAAATGAGAGTGTTCGTTCTCAGCTAATTTGAAAGATAATGAGAAACGGATTTTTGCATAACCTTTGCAAAACCAATACGAAAAAACGCAATCATGTACATTTTTTGAATGAGTACAGTAGAGTGCGTTTAAACGGACAGTTTGGTCGAACCAGTTTTGGTCAAAAAGTCCTGCTAGCGTACATTTAAAAGGACATTTTTTCAAAATTACCGGTTTCCAGAGCTCCAATCATACGATTTTTTTTGAAAAGTTTATGAACGATGATATTTTTTGTCAGGAGTGCGATGCATTAATCAATTTCGACATCATATGCATCAATCAAAACTTTTTCGATAATTTATGAAACAACGCTCTATGATTGGTTCTCAGAGAAGACTCTTCAAAAATACGCGGATTTAATTGGTCAAAACAATTTTGAGGATTCTTATTTGAAAGTTATCTTAGCTCTTTAGCGCCATTTTTTAGCTTTCGCTACTCATCTGTTTTATCTAGACTGAAAATTTTTCAGAAGAACACAGAAAACGTGTTTGCTAACCTTGCCCACATTGTTCCAATTTGCGACCTGTAATTTAAATCAATAATTGGTATTATCACTTGTAAAATCTGATCTTACCCCTTTTACTGATTTTTTTTTATTTAGACAAGTAACAAAAATGGCAAAAACTTCTGCTTATGCCCAAGCACAAAAAACAATTCAATCATGTACAAAATTACTCAACGATACGAATAGACAGCTCAAAGAGCTAGAGCAGGGTGGTAAAAAACAGCAGAAATCAAATCTTATTCCAAGGCGAAATCAGAAAAATAAGAACAAAAGCGAAACAATTCAAAAAACAAAACGCATTCAAAAAGTGGGTCTGTTCCAAAAACATTTCCAAATTTTAACGAACTTTTAGCATGTAAAAAATGGAAATCTTCAAAATCGTACTAAAGGTAACAACGTCAAAAAAGGTCAAAAGAAGACAGCACAAAAGCCGAAAAAGGAGGCCAATAAATCGGCCGAGGACCTAGACAAAGAAATGGAAACGTATATGATGAAAACCAAAAGTGGTCAAGACTCGAATATGCAGAAAAAGAAAACTGGTTTAGATTCGGAATTAGATAATTACATGTCTCAAACAAAAACTGGACTTGATTCACAAATGGACGAATATATGGCACAAAAACCGACAAAATAGTTAATTTTTTCTTCATGCTTTTAGATTCACTAACTTTCTGAAACTGGGTTGGGGTGCGCAGAGTTCACTATTTTTTTACATTGTTTTTATTAATAAGTTATAAGTTGTACTGTCGTGACATGTCGCCTAAGTCGTGCGAACATTTGGCTTGCATTTTTAGCTCTCTAGTACCATTTTTTTTCGAGTTTTGAGCATAATTCGTCTACAAGGACAAAGTGGCGGTTTTCACATGTACAAAACGACAAAAACAAACATGTCTTTATAGACTATCAGTGATAGTCTATCACGACAGTAACTTACACTGTATAAGTTATACAGTATAACTTATACTGTATAATTAATATGCATACACCTTTCTGTATAACTTATAAAGAAAGGTGTATGCATATTAATTATATGTAGCACCGGGATTCGAACACGAGACCCATGGATTTCGTATCAATATATTATACCACAGATTTTATGCACTGTACCACACGGATTTTTCTATTATTAACTCACTTTTTATCTTAAATTTGTGACTCTCCACCATATGGTTTTGACTTTTGAGAAAATATTAATTCTAGACCCTAAAACTAGACTGTTTTAGATTTTTACCCGAACCGTTCGCGAGTTACCTTATAAATCTTTGAAAATTACCCTACTTTTCAAACCAAGAATTGAAAAAGTCCGTTCTCTACTGCTTTGAGTATGCTCTTATCTTGTCGAGCAAGGTTTATTTTTATGAGTTAAACCGGGATTACTGTGAAACTCATTGTGGCAGTATCCTGAAATTTATAAGGTGCGGAGGAGGGGGGGGTGGTACGCCCATTATACTTAATTAAAGCTATCTTTTTTTTTATCTCAACCCACCCTACTCAGTCATTTTTCTCGAAGACCATACCAGATTTTAACAAACGGTTTTTCGCTATGTGTAGCCAAGTAAATTTCTGGCGACCAAAACTTTTTGTTTTTCTCTCCTTCAACCGGTTGACCGGTAATCATCCTTTGAAATCACCGGTTTTCTGAGGCAAATGCGGAGAATTTTGGAAAAATATTTTTTCATTAATAGATTTATTTAAAATGTTGTTCTTTGCACGTTTGTGTTAATCAATTACCACCTATCAACCGATTATTATCAAGAATACATACATTTCCATTGATATAAACAAAAAAATGACTAAGAAGGGCGGGTTGAGTTAAAAAAAGCTACCTTAGTGATAGTGTTGGTAGCCAGCGTGTAAAAATGTCTTTCGATAAAAATTATATGAAAATTGCACCTTTAAATATAAAATATCGTTCTTAGGCAAATATAGGCAATCTGGGAGACGCAGTGTCCTAGATTCCTGAGGATCATTCGAAACTGCTGACACAAAAAGTGGTTTTTGAAAGGATTCGCTATCGTTAGCGTCCGTTGGGGCTCAGCTACTGTAACTAGTAAAACTTAACCCTCAAAGTTAAAAAACACCAAGTTTCTGCAGAGTTACTTTTGGGCGTTTTTGTCCAACATGTTAAAAATTAAATCAATTTTCTTATTATTTGTTTGTAAAAAATATAATTTTTCAACTTTCAAATCAGTATTGTAAGCTTCGATTGCTACATTTCATTAAACGCCGCATATTGCTGGTATCTTTAGTCAGAGAAAAGCATTAGTTTCACAGTCTATATTGAAAAACGTTTATCTGCATTATAAATAGCTAATTTTACTTGGTTTTTGCTCTACTACTGGTTTACTGGTAACCAGACATATATTATAGGCATTTTTAGTATAAAATTTGAAGAACAAAATTTAGTTTACTTTTGTTTCTTACATAAAATGATCTACAGTGAAGTCCGTTTATCAGGGCGCGTCCTGTCAAAATAAAAAGTACTGTAGTGCGAAAAGTACCTAACTGTATATGAAAAAATATGCCTTGATATGATACATATGCTACATAAGAATCGTACTATGGTGTATTTTTATGATAAAGAAAAGTATTTTTCGCGGTACAGTACTTTCTATTTTGATAGGACGCGTCCTGATAAACGGACTTCACTGTACAATATAAATTTCTGGCTGCGTTTAATAAAAACTCTGGGTCTACCGAGATTCGAACCCGCCCAAAATTCATTACGGTTTATACCTCATTACGGTATGTCAAATTATGGAAATTTCTGCATTTGTATTAAAAAAGCTTTCTAAATAATTTTCATTTTTGAAAAATATTTTTTCTGTTAATTATTCTGAGAATTACATTGCAAACTCTATAAATAATTTAATTGAGGATTTTTTGTCTGCTTAAATTTACCTGGTTTGCTTGTTAAAAAAACGAACTCTGAGGGCTAAGCGTTATGGTACAGTTAATTTGTTAGATATTTACACGATTATTCCGTGCTAATATTAAGTGTACTAGACTATGCAAAATAACTGATTGTCAATTCCCCCTTCTCTTTGATAAATATTAGAATAAACTCATCAACACTTTGAATAAAAAGCGTCAAGACAATACGGCAGGAATACGAACACTTTTTTTAAAAGAAGGCTAATTCTATTTAAAATCATTATTTTGAGATTTTTTAATAATGAGCTTGTTCAAATACAGAAGGAGATCAAGTTAATCTTGAGTTGTTTGAAGATAGAGAAATTTCGTAACGAAGAAATGTTAAGTTAATTTTTTTATATACGTCAAATTTGACATCAAGGTCAAAACCAGCTCAAAATAAAATAAGCTGTTCGATCTGATTTGTTAGATCAGATTTTATCGCTCAAAGTTTGTACAAAAAATAGTTACGAACATTTGATGAACAAAATTTAGTAACTATGTTACCAATGTGTTGTTTCCAGCTGATTTTTTCGACAATAAAATAACTAGAGAAAAATGTAAATTATTTTTTACGTTCCTTAGAGAAATATTAAAATGATACTGAATTATCAAATATATATTAGAAATTTTTGGACGATTGGGAAGTATTTCGAATAAATTGTGTAGCATTTCTAAAAATGCTATTTAGGCCAGACTATTGCCCCATTGTATTAAACTTAACCAAGGGTCAGTTTTTCTATTTCACGAAATATTAGCTACTGTAAACTAGTTAAACTGAATACACGTTATTAAGAAGAATATATTTTTTTTAATATGCTATCAGAATTTTTATGCGCTATGAAACCAGTCACTGTAGATTACAGTACAAACATATTGTTTAATACAGTTTGCACGCAAACAATTTAAACCAAAGTTCAAGGTTATCGATCATAAATATATTTGAGTACTCGCAACAACGTCATTTTTTTATTTAAATGATTGACAAATTTAGACATCAAAAAGATATATCAAAGATAAATTCAACAATTTTATCTTTCGATTGTTTTATCACTATTATGAACAAATAAGCACGCTTTGCTCGCCCTCTGGCGCCTCGTTAAACAGGCGCGAACTTGAATCTCAAATTACAATCAAATTATTATTTTTCCGAAACAAATATGTTTTTAAATAACAATTGTGAGAGACGCCACCTTGGAATACTTTAAATTCTCTCCGGTAAAAACTTTCGTTTCGCTCAATGGTAGTCAAACAAACTATAACACTGTAGTTGCAATATATTAACACGATTCTCTTGTCGTTTGTTCTATTCATAAAATAGGGAATATAATCTTGTGTTTGGATACCAAATTAGACAAAAGGCGCTTTTCATAAAATTTTTGTTGGTGAAGTCCATTTTTGTGGGTCAAAGCAAATATTACTATTTGAGGAAGCGATAATATTAATGGTGCCGACATGTTTAACTATATGTATAAAAACTTGTTAAATTTTAAATACGTATAAGAGAATCATGGGTCAAATAAAATGTTTAAGATTTGTGTTTCTAAGAGAAAAAATTGCAAATTCCTTGTAAATTGTTGAAAAACCGAACTATAGATAAAAATTTTGCCTTTTTTGATTATGAAGATTTCCCCATTAACATACCACTTTTAAATATATATCGTTACACTTCGAACTCTTGATTATCGGACCGAACTTTAAACGGACAATTTCGAAATTTTGAAAAAAAATATTTCCCACCTTTGACTCCGTAGAAGTGAAAATGTACTGGAAAATGCATTGTTATTATAAGAATAAAAAATAACATATTACTCTTATTGAAAGGTCGATTGTGAAGATGATTATTCGGAAGCTGTTACTTTAGTTATTAAATTGTGAATACAGTAAATTCCCTTGTTAATACAATGACCTCACATTTGTTATCTTAGAATAGCGTATACAAATATGTACACAGATCCACGTTCCTTTATTTATTATTGATAGTTAATCTGTATCCGGAATATGTATAAAAAATAGTAGTTATTTTGTCTTCTTATAAAAACAATGCTCTTTCGAGTGTATTTTTTGACCTTCGCGAATTCAAAGGTGCGAAATATTTTTTTCAAATTTTCGAAATTGTCCCTTTAAAGTACAGCCCGATAGTCAAGAGGTCGTGGATCAAGTTAATGATATAATTTTTGACGATCCATTCTATTCGGCTTGATCTCAAGTGTGCTAAGAGTCTATTTTTGTGCTTCGGGTCCGAATCCTTGAGCGGCCTGATTGGTCCGTTTTTCTCGTGCCTTTCGTAGTAGCTAACGTTTTCGGGCTAAACATAATAGAGATATTTTGAGAGATTAAAAAATTGCATTGTTTTATATACGAAGGGCAAGGTGATAAATGTTATCGAGTGGTTGTTTTCTGACATAAATTGATACATTTAAAAAATATATCGATTACTTTTGCGTTTTTAGCGCACCTAAGATATCACCCTTTAGAGACAAATACGGTTAACGCCGCGTTTGTGAGTTGACATTTTCATTAGTGAATTTACAGCAAAATGTATGAGTAAGATGTTATAGTTAAAATTCTAATGTTGTAGAAGACGTTTTTGAGTTAGTTGACATTTTTCAGAAAGCAACGAAAACATAAAAGTGAAATCTTTGTAAAAATTTTAAGTTCTATTGTGGTTTGAATGTGTGAAATGATTTAACTCGAGTCCAAATTACAGTTTCTGACTCTTTCATTTCTTTTCCGTTTTCATATCCTGGAGATTTTTACAATTTTTCTTGCGAAAATAAATAATTGTCATAATTTTAAATTTGAACTTTAATTGCTTTGGACTTATAATTTTAAATGTTTGAATTTAACGAGATGGGATTCAGCGGCTAATAATAACCATTAAGTCGGTTCGAATTATATCGAAAGCATCCGATTTGAATTTTTCAAAAATTGTTTACGTCTAATGTTTTGACTATTTTCATCACCAGGTACATGGCCGGTATACCGGTTAAAACCACTTTAATCTTTAGGGGGTTCTATAGGCCAGAAAGACTGTTTAAGGGGTTCATAACTTTTTTATTACTACAGTACAATATGATAAAAATTTCAAAATAACACGGTTTTATATCAGAAATATAACTTTTTGTGTATTTTCATTCTCAAAAATAATAAAAATTGAGTTCAATTATAGATTCAAAACAATTAAAGTTCAACGTTTGAAATGATGAGACAATTATTCTTTTCAAATAGTTTCACAATTTCTCAAAGTTTCTTCAATTTTGTCAAAAATGCCACTCTGAGGTAAGCCGACCTCAGTGAACCCGAAAATTCTCAAAAAATAGCAACAAGTGTCGGTAGTGAGCTAATATTTTCAATTTTTTGGATAGTACAATTGCTACCAAATTTGGTACATTTGTATTTTCTAGAATTGTTTATTCTCAAAAGCGTTTTTTATAACCACTGCATTTATATTTGGGCTCAACATATTATAATTATTACTAACCTTTTTTCAATTATAGAATGCGTTAAAACCGAGAGTACGAGAAGAGATTAAACTACGAAAAAAAAACTATATTGTTAAAATGATCAAAATATTTTAAATGTTCGAAGAGCAGAATCCCGGCGTTTTTCGCCCATTAGAAACGGTTCGTGGCCACAAAGGTCAATACCAGATAGTTGGAGAATGTGTTAAAAAGGGTGGATTCAGCGAGGTTTACAAAGCTGTCGATACTGGCCACAGTGGTGGATTATGCGCGATAAAGGTCATCGACCTCAATTGCAAAAAGATCAAAAGAGCTGATCATATTAAAAGGATACAGTCAGAATGCGAAATTCATAAAAGACTTGAGGACCATACAAGAGTTATCAGATTTATTGAATGTTTTCAACACGATGAAAATCATTTTTGCATTGTTCTCGAATGGGCTGAAAACGGCGATCTTAAAGGTAAGCCCTAAGAACTACTATTGAAATTCATAAATGCAGTCTCTAAATTTTAATCCTATCATTTTTCAAAAATTTGGAACGTTTCGCTCACTACAGTCAATTTCATAAGGTGTGATTTTTTAAAAAAATATTTCAATTTCAAGGTCACTTACGGCAATTAAAAACAAATCATACCAATTACGATCCCCGAGTCGAAAAAAAATCTTTAAAAATAATAGAACTATCGGCTTTTATTTGTTACCTTTTTTGTAAGTTCGAACTTCATAAAGTTTATAAATATTGTATATACAGTAGAGTGCCTTTATAAGGACGGACCTAAGGACGCCAATTTCCCGACAGTTTGTCGGTCACCGTATCAGGACGCATTTGACGATATCGGATCGTCCTTATAGAGGCACTCTTCTGTAGAATTTAACTTGCAATACACACGCGAAAATCAAACATGTCTTTAGACAAACATGCCAGTATCCATATCATTTCAATTATATTCACGGTTATTTTTTAGATTACTTAAAACAGCAAGGTGGGCAGCTGGCTGAATATGAAGTTAGTCGAATTGTCTTCCAGATAACCGAAGGGTTGATATTCTTCCAGAAAAATAATTTGGTTCATCGTGATTTCAAATTGCAAAATATTCTTTTGGACAAAAACCGAAATATAAAAATCACAGACTTCGGTCTGGCAACGGAATTAACACATAGGTAAGGCCATACAGTAATAAGATTAACATTTCTATATATTTTTATTATAAACAACGTTTCGCAGGATCCACTAAAGGTAGTTTTTTTTTAGTGGCAGCCACCCTTCTCATGACGATGACGGGAAAACCGTAAATGCAATCGAGAAACGGTTTTTTGCATTCAACTGACAACTAAAAAAGCTCGATATAGAAATTGATTTGANCATTGAGCTTTTTTAGTTGGCAGTTGAATGCTTCTCATGACGATTACGGGAAAACCATAGAAGATATCGAGAAATGTTTTTTGCATTCAACTGCCAACTAAAAAAGCTCAAAATTGTACATCCAAAAATAATTTTTGACTTCTAATGTGCCATTCGCCAGAAAACGGTACCACAATGGCGGGTAGTCAGTGGTATTGCTAAAGTGAAAAGCCGTCAATGGAGAAATTTAATTAAATTGATTGAATATCCGGTTTACCGGATATAAACCGGAAAATAATTTTTGATAGGTTCGAATCTCGATGGGCCCAAAATTTTTTTTCTTATAATCAGCCGGAAAGTTAAATTTTTAAGTTTTTTCATTCTTATATCACGATTGTCTACACATTTACTGATTGAACTATATTTTTGACGAATTCCTGGAAGAAAAAAACGAGTTTCAATTTTTTTTCTCGAATTTTATACTGAAAATACGTATATAAATAATCTTCCGGTTACGGTGAACACAGTTGTCCAATAAAAAAGGAAAAATTTCTTCATTGAGCTTTTATGTTGGCAGTTGAATGCAAAAAACATTTCTCGATATCTTCTATGGTTTTCCCGTAATCGTCCATGAGAAGCATTCAACTGCCAACTAAAAAAGCTCAATGGAGAATTTGTATTTTCTCTTGGACAACCGGTAACTTTATATAGACATTTTCATGTATAAAATTTGAGCAAATTATCTAAACTAGTTTTTTTCTCTGGAATCATCAAAAATATTGTTTTTAAGCATAAATGTGTATAAAATCGTAATTATAAAATGAACAAAGATAAAATTGAACTAGCCGGTTGATTTTAAGAAAAAAAAAATTTGGGCCCACCGAGATTCGAACCTATCAAAAAAATTATTTTCCAGTTTATATACGGTGAACCGGATATTCAATCAACTTAACCTGTACGCACCAATAATTTCTTACCCCGGTACGCACCACTCGTACATAATTGTACCAGCACTTTCCATAAAATCAGAACCACTCATCCGATTAAAAAGTTAAGGCTGATGCACATAGTTCAAACAATTATCTTCAACCTAATTTTTATTTAATAACAATATATCGATTTTAAAGTGGTCAAACACCACACTATTGCGCCCCCGGGAGAGACATATTCGATATTTTTGTCTATATTTCAAAACCCAGACATTTTCAAATTATACATTTTAATCACATATTAAGTATTAAATAATTTTCTTGACACACATATTTAAAAAAAAAATTTACGATCAGTATTATTCGAGATTTTTTATATTTTGTAAATTTTTATTTTCGAAAAATTTTCTATTTTTTCTCTAGCTTTTTTTTCTCTCAAATAAATAGGAATTAAAAATTGTAGAATTCGATTCTAAAGTTTCTGGCGTTTCTTCATAAAAAGTGTATGCTAGATTATCGATGTCGAGAATATTTTCATTGTCGAATTCTACTTCATCTACATCAGAATTTTCTTCATCAAAATCTATCAAAATATCAGATTCATTTCCATCGGAAATGTCAAAAA
>SCLH01000026.1:301086-323699 GCA_004367855.1 Oikopleura vanhoeffeni
AATGCCTTAAAAAAGTTGCTTTCCCCACCCCCTTAAGCAATTTAAAATTGTCCACAGAGTCATTTGATTAGTATATCGATCCAGAAATAATATCAGAAGTTTACTAATCTGCTTTTATAGGGGAAAATAACCATTTTAAATGAAAAATTGTGATTTTTTCATCAAAATTTTAGACCTATTTTAAAAAAACTTTTGATTTATAATATATAGATCAAATCGGGAAAAACGATGACGTAGGTCAAATCCTTGTGCATCGAATACGATAGCAAAATAATTTGTGAACACCACATTGAGATTGTATCACGTGATATGCTATACCTTGCTCTTATCAGTAAATTTTCTAGAACTAAATTCTAGAATATCAAATGTTGGATGCAAAAATATATTGTTTGAACTTCCTTATGCAAAAAAAAATTAAAACTCCAACTACCTTGGGCTTTCTGCAATCAGCATTGAAAAAATGCCTATATATAGCCTATATATATGCCTTGGCGGAACTTTTTTTTTCTGTGCTCACAGGGGTTAACTTAGTAAAACAAATCATGTTTTCGACTAAAAGTAACAATTTTGATATATTTTAGTCAAGGTAGAAAAATAAGTGGTAGATTCTTCACACCCTTTTTCAATTTTTTATGTTCAAAAGTTGCCCGATTAGTGATTGCATGTCTGTAAAAAAAGTCTGCTCGAGGAAAAAATAACAAAATTTTTTTTTAATAATCGACCGAAGCTTTCGATATAGACGTTTTTCTTAAAAGTCCCTCTGACTTTTCTCTAGAACGTCGTAGACTATTAGTACTTTATACAAAAAAAATCATTGTAAAATTTCAGAAATAGAGCCGGAAAGAAATAATTTTTCATCCAGAGAAATTCGAGTAAAACAGGTTATTCTATTGTTTTGCGCCGTTTTCTAGATACACTTCGTCCAGCCTATTTATGATGTGGAAAATCAATGAAAATTAAATCAATAAAACAAGCTTGATTATTTAATTTTTATCATAGATTTTCACTTTTTGTTCGTAGGAAGATTTGAATAAGTTAATTTATTTTTTGTATACTTTCACCAATTACCTTATATCGAAATATTATTTAATTATAGGAAAATTGAACTTATTTAATGCTAGACTTAAAAAAAAGGATTCAATTAAGAATTTTTTTGTCTCAAAATTTTATTATTTGATCGTTTCTAGCGGTAATTTTAACCGAAATTTGGTTCAAATTTGATATCTCTACGTGTAGAATAGCTACGCTGAGACGCTCTATCGCCGCCGCGGCTGCCTACAATTGTGACTCGACTCTCAAGGCCCAATTTCAAAAGTAGACAGTGAATAACAACAACCTCGTTGAGTAATCTCACACACACACCCACTCAAGAGAATCAACTATGACTACTTGATTGGGCCGGGATATTCACAAAAGTGAGAATAGGGGATATACAGCCAAAATATCAACGCAAACATGCAATAATAAAAACCGTAAATCTAGCCTGAGTATGTTTATCTCTGTTAACAACCGCATTACTTCAAAAAAGCTAGGCTGATCTGATTTCTTCCAATTCACGTTCACGATATTCTTTGTTGTCGGATATTGCATGTATTAAAAGTGATGCATCGATTTTCTTGTAGACGTAGTATTCAAAGTATAAAACATGAATCCTGAATCCTAAGAGGATAATTGGTGCTTCCGGCAATGTGCTGGGGAGAAATGAACCCTTTTCAAAACTATAATAACTTTTATTAAAACTAAGTAGACATGTTATTTTTTGATTTTATCTTAAAGTTCGTAACCTTGAATTGTAAAAAAAAAGGTTAGAGAACTTAAAGAATATTTACGAACCTATCGGTAAATTAATAAAACCTAGTTGCGGGTTTTCTCCCCAGTGTTGAATAGCGTCATATCCACATATCCGAAAATTACATAAAGCCCATATTATTTGTCAGATACAAATTCTCTACAATTTTATCATCGATTTTTTTTAATTAATTGGTGTAAAAAATTTCTTGGAAATTTTAAACTAAAGTTATATAATTCACTTTATAACTTTGGTAACGTTTTCGATTTATTTAATCATTTTCAACCAGTTATATAAGGTTATAAAAAACCAGTTATAAAAAGTTATATAAAGTTATATAAAGTTAATATACAGGGTGTAAGGTTTTTCCCTTCTTTTTTCCAAACTGGTTACACTTGATTTTCGCCGTTTTGATTGGTTGAATCTGAGTAAACTCTTCTGACAACCAATCAAAACGGCGGAAATCAAGTGTAACCAGTTTGGAAAAAAGAACTGCACCCTGTAGTCAAAATGAATTTTTTTTACGAAACTGTGTATAAGTTATACAGTATAACTTATAGTATACTACTATAGTATACTTATAGTATACTACTATAGTATTAGTTATCATCGCAATCATGCTCTTATTATAAGTCACGGGTCTGAAATTATATTTTTTTGAATTTTTTTTAGAATATATCCCCTATTCACACTTTTGTAAATATCCCGGCCCTACTACTTAAAAACACACTACGTTTCCTAAATTAGGGCCGGATTAAATCAGGGCCGGGATATTTACAAAAGTGTGAATAGGGGATATGACTCATAATAAAAATAATATCATATGAGTCAAAAACGATAACAATAAAGTTTTTTTTATGATATGCAGTCTTTCATTCTTTCCAGTTAACAAGCGACTCGGATGTTCTAGGAATAAAAAAGTAATTATCTATTAATTTATCAATTGCAATCGATTTGTCAGGTGCTGGATAGCCAGTTGCAAGCTCAAACTGATTTCTGAGTTCGAAATAACTACCACACCCACAAATTGTCCCCTTAACATAATCCGAAGATTTATAAGAGCAAACGCATATATGAAAATAAATAAAGCTACAATAAACACAATTAAAATTTTTATTATGTCAACAACTGTCAAAAGTCATAACATTCCAACATTTCGATTTATTTATCTGTCAAATGGTCATTTTTAAATGCATTTAGACTTGAATGACTTGATGGGCATCGAATCGTCGACTTTTATCGATGAATATGAAGACGAGCTTCATAAAATATTTGGAATTGATCCGATAGGTAAATCGAGGTTAAAATAATTTTTCAAATTTTTGTTTTCAGAGGACACATCAGAGAAAAGCAAAATGAACTCATTATCGTATGATAAATCTTTGCAAGAGCTCGATTTACTTTAGGGTTATCAAAAATTTATAAACCATTAAGTTTTCAGAAGTGAATTTTCACCAAATACAATTTTCTTATTCGAAATAAATTTGTATTAACCGCGGAGCTTTCATATTAGATACGGTTATTGTGATATGCTCTTATTTTTGTCATGAATCGGTGTTAAGGGAGGCATAAGTTTCGTAGATCGATAAATATTTCCCAAAATAGATGAAAAATCATTATAAATAGCTGCAAAATATTAAAATCGGCTAAGCTAACGATAGTAAGCATAAAAATAATATTATAAACTTATTATTTCCGTTAGTTATATATTGACTCCAGTCTGCCGAGTTTATGGCATCCCTCAACATCTTTCAGGCAAATTAAGCTTTTATAAAATACTTAATTTTTCGAAAGATATCTTTGTTAAATACCAAAGGTATTATACCTTTCAATTTCCTCACCGCCGCGGCCGGTGCTTATAGACAGATTTGAATTTTTTTCAATTTTCTTTCTCTCGATGATAAACTTTTTGCCACTTCGGAATTTCCAAATAAAAAATTATTCAAATAAAAGTTGCCAGTGGCTTGCCACCTTTGAGCGCACTTCGTTGAATCTGATTTTTTTGAGATCCATAATTTTTACTTTATAAATCGCCTTTTGAAAAAACACTCACGTGTCTAAATTTAGGTAAAATAAATTCATTCTTTTTTAATTAATTAATTACTAAAGTAACCGCAAAAATCGGTCTTAACCACCAAATTCAACTTATGTTAATTGTTTTTAAATGATTTCGACGTCAAAATCGAAAATTTTCAAAAAATTCGAGAAAACCGAAATTTTAGCACATCGAAAGAAATATTTCTTTTCATGAAATGAATGAAATAAATTGAATTCGGTGGCTTGGATAAGAAATAAATGACACAAAATTAACTACAATATAATATTTCTCATGCGTTTTGGTAACGTTTTCGATTTATTAAATCATTTTCAACCATTATTAGATAATAAAGATATTTTCGTACAGAATTCGAGCCAAAAATTTTTTGAACTTGAATTTTAGAATTTTGAAAAATAAAATTGTAAAGTGTGTTAAGAATTTGTAGACATGTTTTTTCTAAAATATTATACTAACAAAACCCTTGGTAAGTTCAACATGTCCAAGTGATCTTATTTCTTATAATACCTGGACTTGTATTATTCGGATCAATATTATATCTGACGATTGACTGGAAGAGTTATTTTGGGACGGGATCAAACATATTACAAATTTTACTGTTTACTCATCATTCTGACTGATTCATTCGTACAAATCCTGAAATAGGCCAAATTTATCAACATTACTTCAGCTTTAAAAAAACTCGTGAAAAACCAAAACTACAACGTATAAGAACGGTTTCAGATGTAAGCGTAAGTAAACTGAAGCTAATCATAATGCAACGCAAAAAATATTCAAGTTATTTTATCCTCAATCAACTATTTGAAATAAATAGGGCATTCGTGAGCAAATTGATACTTATGATGATCATCTTCTCATTCGTTCTCGCTTTAATTAAAAAAAGAATTACGCTAAATATCATGTAATTTTTCGAAGTTCGAATTTGGTAAGTCATTCACCTGTATCTAAAATCCGGGAAGAGAGCCCATTTTAAGGGGGTAGCAGCGATGTGGCAGACTGGCGTCAATTTAACTTACTAAAATAATTAGTTGGTTTATTTTTTTGTGCTTGTTATCGTTAGCTGAACCAGAATAAATGTGTATCAGCTCATTAAAATCATTTTTTATCTATTTTAGGAAATATTTGAGTTCGAACTTTTATTTTTGAATTCGTGAAATTTTCAAAAAAATTCAAAATATTATTAAAATTTCACGCATTTTTCACCCAAAATTTTTTTTTTCTGAAATCAGTGAGTAAAAACGAAAAAAATAGCCACTTTAACTTTTTTCATGCATCTTTACATATTTTCTGAATGCTGTTTAAAAAATCATAACATGTTCATTTGTCAACTTTTTTCAGAAATGTTATGAAAAATTTCAGCAAATCAAGTCCAANTAGCTAAATAACAATTTTCATTTCGCAAGTAAAAAAACACATATTGTATAATATATAATATAGTATATAATATATAATATAGTCTCAAGCATACAGTATGCAGCATACTGTATGTTATTAAAATCATCTAAAACGGGCAAAAAACATCGTACAGGTAAAACTGTCTCGTCCAAATAAATTATTAAAACTTTTGCAGCGATTCCAAAAAAATAACTCATTTTTTTTGGAAATTTTGTTCAAATGTTACGCCCCCCCGCGGGGGTTGATTTTTTGAGATTTTTTTTCAATCTTTTACTTCTAAAAAATGCGAACTATTGAGTCAATTAAAATTTAAAACGGCCAGTTTTTAGGAAAGTGTTTTGTGCATGCTTTACACTTAAAACAAAAATTAATTGGTATACTGTATACCGTATACAGGAACAGATATTGTTTTTCGGAAGTGAAATTTCAAAATTTTGAATTTAAGTATTCCACGAATATTTTTTAATTATTTTAAAAATTAATTTTAGCAATTAAAAATTGTCCACAGAGTTTACTATATCGACCTGGAAATAATATCAGAAGTTCAATTATCTGCTTTTATATGGAAAAATCCCCATTTTTATGAAAAATAGTGATTTTTTCATCAAAATTTTAGACCTATTTATAAATAACTTTCGATTGATTATATATAGATCAAATTGAATAAAACGTTAACGTTGTTAGAACCTTGTGCATCGATTTCAAAAGAAAAATAATTTCTGAACACCACTGTGAGCTTGTATCACGTGATTTGCTATACCTTACCTTTGTCACTAGATTTTCTAGAACTAAAAATCTAAATTCTAGAATTTAAAATGTCGCATGCAAAAATATAATCTTTCAAATTCCTTATGCAAGAAAATTTGAAACTCCAACTACCTTGAGCTTTATGTAATAAACATCGAAAGTAGAGCCTATATCGATCATGATTCCCGAGTAACTTAAATATCCTTTTCCCCATTCTTTTAAAAGGGATATAGGATATTTAACTTACTTGGGCATCATGATGGATATATAGGCTCTGATGCCTTGGCGGAAATTTTGTTTCTGTGCTCACGGGGGTTAAACGTTTGTGACATGTTTAGTCAACTTATTATGTGTAGTAAAAATTGTTTTAAATGTTTTAGCTCTTTTTATTGGTTCACGCTAGTTATGGTCTCTTTCGCACACGAGCGTGAAGCGATAAACAAGTAAAACTACTTAACTTCACGATCAACAAATTAACTTCTCAAATTATATTGATAAAACGAGTTAAACTAGATATAAAATGTAACAAGCGTTTAATTTTATATTTTTATTTACTTTGCTGACTTAATTTAAAAAGCAATATTTAGCTAAGAATTATTATGAAAACTATTATTCATAATGAATAACAATTTGTTATAAAAATTTAACACTCCATCAAATTTGTAAAAAATCAGTTTCTTCAGTTTTATAAGCAATTTAATATTTTTTAAAATAAATATCCGAAAATAATATCCGATAAAACATGCATAGCGATCGAGTGTGAGTGAATACCTAAGTATATTCATTCCTCCATTTATAAAGGAAAAGATAACACGTTTTACGAAAGTTTGTCAGCATTGAGATTTTTATTCTCACTTTGTAGGAAAATAACTCACAAATTCCAACATCTTTGACAAAAAGGTCTTCCTTTCTTTGTTCTGGTCTTATTCCATCAAGTGATTATTTGCACTAACTATATTTATATAGAACGCTATTCAATCAGTTTCTGATTATGCTTTATACGTAGGGTTACGTTCGGTTTAACTAAAGGGGGGACTGGTCGCTGGAATCGAATTTTTTCGATAAAAATAAGCCAAACAGGGCTTTGAGGATACTAGTCAGATTAGCCATCTTGTAGAACTATTCTTAAGCTTGTGGGAAAAACATCTCAATTTTTTTTGTATGCATACACTCCTTCACACAAAGCAACACAAGAGGACCTAAGTCGAAAAGTGAAAACTATCTCCTCCCAGGTTTCATGTCGAAATTAGCTGAAATTTTGACACAAGTTGTAAATATAGTAGGTCAAAAATAAACTCGACCAGTTTTTCTTAATTTCGCTCTAATTTTTCTAGAATGTGGAAAAAACCACCGTTTTTTAGCAATTATTTGTCGGCAATTATCTCCTAGGAAAATTTTTAGAATTCATTCATTTTTTTTTCTAAGCTAGCCTATACAAATACGAACAATAAACTCGAGCACTTTTTGAGACTTCGACCTCAAACTCGAAATATGATATATTTGAGGACCCAAGAGAAAATTTTCGAAAATAAGTGCTTCGAAAGTTGGCTAACGTCAACATTATATTTTGACGTTTTCGTTGTTAAATTTAAGCAAATGTAATTTTTTAAGTTCATTTTGAAAAAAATACATAATGTACTTACATACATGTGCTTAGAAAAAAATAAATAAAACGGGAAAATTTCGAATTTTTTTGAATGATTTGGTCGGTTGTACAATTTGTTATCAACCTGGGTCATTTTGGAGCATTTGTAATGCCCCTGAAGCCTCATAAAACCAGCGACCAGTACCCCCTTAAGCTGAAGCTATTTTTGAATCATTTTTGACGGAGATTTCAACAAAAATGTATGTATTCTTGTCCTAATTTTAAGGTTAAATATTTACCTAAAAATCCATAATGTCGCTGAACGTAAGTACGGGTGTCCGAGCCTCGAGTTTCACTGGCATTATGGTGAAAATCGATTTTTGGGGTCAAATGAAAACAAGAATGGAAATATTTTTTGTTTAAATCTATGTCGAAAATGATTCAACAATGGCTTTAATTAGATTCGATGATCCCATGGACTTAAGACCCACCAAAAATTCCCGGCGTAAACCCTAAATTATAAACCGATCGAAATATAAATTATTCGCCTATTTAATGTCACTGCCTAAAACCATAAACATTGCGCAATAGATTGACGCGTTGATTTCGAGATATAAGTGGAATAAGCTGACAGCAAAAGTCCAGAAGAGAAAACGATGAAACTTCTTAGCGTCGCCGTCGGCAGCGCTTCGGCTCTTTTTTCAGATTGCTCTGTAGCATGTGGCGTTGGAACCATGGTAAGTACATAAGCTCAGTATCGTTTCGATAAAAGAGTATGATATACTCTGTATACCATTGGACACTTTTTAACCCCTTTACTCAAATTGTGGCAATTAGCCCAGTTGGTCAGAGAGCTCGTTCTTATAGTAGAGTACACACGAATTTCGGGATCGCATCAAAACCCGCGGCGAGCAAGGGCAAAGTTGATTGAACGGCAATTGCCAAGGTGCGTAATTCTCAAGTGAAAATGCATATCCAAGAATTGAGAATTAGTTTATTATTAGTAGTATATAATTTAATAAAATTTCTCAAATTCTATAAATGAAAATTAAATTATAATTCGATTTAAAGTTCAGATGGTATTTTGTGATCAAACTTAGTCATTTTCCACATTTGGAAATTTTCATCGGACATATGGCTCTTTTATAAACAGATGATTAACCGCTGGAAACCGCTAATTATGACAATTTACTATTACGATATTTCGAAAACGAAATAACATATAGAAATTAAAAGTATATTTTTGGAATCCTGATGATAATTGCAAATCCCTAACCTTGATTTGAAAAAATTTCAAATTCAGATACAAATTACTTTGAAATTATTGATACATACTCAGCGGGTTTAAAACGGTTAATCATCTGTTTATGAAAGAACCAGATGTCCGGTGAAAATTTTTAAATATGGAAAATGACCATCTTTGATCACAAAATACCATCTGAACTTTAAATCGACTTATATTTTTTTCTTTCGGTTTTTGAGACATAAAAATTATATTTTTATTTCGAACATCGTTCGTGTTTATTTTGACGTTTCGGCTAAACAGCCATATTCAGTGTGGTGAACAGAGAAAAGATAGAACAAAACAAAGGTAGAACAAAAAAAATACAATTTTTATAAATACGCAAAAACTTATATTTCTACTTTAATATCAAAATTAACTTCAAATTTGGAAAATGCCCAAAATTAGTGCTTTTTACATTTCAGTTTTCAAAATTTTTAGTTCAGGAAAACTAATTATTTGCGATAAATGAGAGCATCAATTTTATCGAATCTAGGATATATTCAATCTTTATGCGGCAATCATATGCATTTTCACTTAATAATACGCCCCTTGGCAATTGCCGTTCAATCAACTTTGCCCTTGTGCACCACCCTAATGCTTGCGTGCGCCCCTTTACCACGTTTTTGCCTCGAGAGAGAATTGCCGCGGGTTTTGATGCGACCCGCGAATTTCACGAAATTTATAATAGTTTAGTTTTTCTCAATTCTTTATCTTTTTGCTGTAAAATTATTATTCTAATTTATCTGGTTCGGAAACTATAGGCTATAATTTATAGCCATTCGAGTTGAAATTAAAGACCTCAAAAAATAAAATGAGTTTTTCAGATTGAAAATTTTTTTAGACTTTTAGAATTCAATTTGAACGCCGATTTTTTGACTTCAAATTCAATTATTATAGACGGGTGTTCAGAATATGGCTTTTTTTCACAAAGGATGTTTAATCTAATGTTTCCATGTATTCGGGAGCCGGTTTTAAAACATTTTTCTTTAATTCTAAAAATTTGACTTCACTGAACTGAAAATGAAAAATTCGAAAAAAAGTTCGTCTGATACCTCAACCCACATTTTGAAGAATTGTAATTTTGAAAATACTAATTCTTTTGAAATTCAAATCTGATCCCACAGCGGGATTCCCGCTAAAACCAAATATCAAAAATTTACTATATAACTATTCTAGAGCGATGGCAACACTACGATGAGCTGTAATCTTGAACCATGTACTGTGTACACTGATCAAAATTTATTCGTAGACTACGAAATGTCTGACCCAACTAAATGGGAAACAAATGGCGCAAGCAAGGAGACTTCAGTGGGTTATCTTAGTGAAGCCGGGATCCTAATTTCTGATCGAACCAAATCATTTCATGGAATCGGACAAACCATAGACGGATCGTTATTCACCGCTGCAAGTTATAGCGGTAAAGTTATGATAAAGCTTGAGGAAAATAATGGACCTATGACGATGTCGATGACGGCTCAAAAAACTTTAATTTCCGATGGCTCAAAAACTTACGATACCGTAGGATCGGTAACAATACCAGATAATTCGAGATGGAACGAATTGAATTTTTATATGGATACCTGGGAAAATATGGATTTGTACACTGTTAAATTCTATACTCAAAGTGCAGATTTATTTTCATATTTTGCGGATTATATTTATGTCACAGATTCAGCTAATCTGATTGATTTTTCCGACGAAAGTTATGTTCAAAAATCTTATTTACAATCTAAGCAAATATTTGAAAAATCAAGAATGTTACTAGTTTACAAATTAATTTCGAAAACCCCATTTCTACCGGTTTTCATGCCGGCGAATCAAAAATAGTCTAAATGACTCTGATTTTTTTTTAATTAAGTTCAAAGTTAAAGTTTTTCTAAACTAGGAGTTAAGAAAAATTGAACTCTATAATTTTCCCTATTCAATACTCAAAATAGCCTAATTTAATGATCAAAATTTCTTAAACTGGATATGAAATCAATATAATGGATTAAAGACTCTCGCCGGACAGATCCTGAATATTTGAATGATTCAAAATGCGATAATATCATTAATACCACCTATATTTAAGCTAATTTCATTGGTTTATTTTGAAATTCAGGCGTTTAATTGGTCGAGATGTTCGTATCTTGCAAATATTCAGCATATGTTCAGTGAGGGTCTTTGAATCATGTATTATAAGATTCAAATACCGAAAACTGAAAGTTGAAAACAATTTTCTGAAAACTGACAGTGTTTTTTTTAAATTGTCTCTGAAGCTTTATTTCAAGGCACTTTTTTTCAAAATCGCCTCAGACATTGCGTTTTTTTGGTTGGAGTTGTTCGAGATACATATAATATATGTATAATTATTTATTATATTTTTATTTAAAAAAATGTGTTTATTTGACGTTTCGGTTATTCCATAATCATAAAGTGAGAGAGTTTTGAATAAATTATAGAGAGAATTATTTTTGTTTCGAGCAGATTGTTTTAATAAGNAAAATCGGGCCTCAGGTGCGCACAATTATTTTCACTAATAGTCCGATGTTTTGGTACCCAACTGTATAAAAATAAAATTAATAAAAAATTTTCTTATGAACATTATCCCTGTAAATTGAATTTTGATTCTATAGGTTTTTGCGATTATTTTTGAACCTTTGTAAGCAATTTGGTCACAGATGGCAGTTTCGAAACTGGTTTCAGTAACTGGTCTGTAAATGGCGGTGGAACAATTGAATATATCTTTGACGAAAACTCTCCTAGCGGGGACCGTCATCTCCGATTATCTGGCCGAACTGCTACATTTAATAGTATCACACACGATCTTCCGATCACTGACGAAGTACTTACTCAAGAATTAATGATAAGTTTTTGGGTAAAAAATATGGGCACCGGAATGATGGATGGATTAGCTGGGAAAATGAATGCAAAACAAGGGGATGTTAATAATTATATCATTTGTGCTCCAGCGTGTCTTGTAGATAATGCAGAATGGATGTACGTGTCGTCAAGGCATGGTTTATTAACTCGTAGACTCGATTTTAGCCAACTAGTTGCCGCACACCATTTAATCGCAATTTTCGAGAACCCTAAATCATTAATGACAAGATCAGTTATAAAGTTATAGATAAACTTTGAAACAAAATGACGTTTGTGCGTTTTTTTCAAAATTTTTACTGTATTACAGTACTTATTTTTTGCAAAATTTTTTAAATCACAAATTAAACCTTTCATCGTGATCAGAAAAAATTCTAAGACATTTTTTTCTATTACATCATAGCCCGAAAATGATCACGTGACCGTATATTTAGGAATAAGGTTGGTAAAAGTAGTACTGTTTTTTTCCAAAAATTGCTTAAATCAATTTTGAAAGTAGTGAAGTGGTTCTTTAAGAAGTTTTTAAACTTTTTTCTCATTACAACCAAAGTTCAAAAGCGATCACGTGACCTTAAATTAGGAAATAAGGTTTTGGTGAAAGTAAAACAATAGTGATCAAATTACGCCGAATTAACACCGTATTTAAGAGTTTTGAACATAATAATATTTTCAAAACACGTCACGTGATCTTATTTTTCGAGAAAATAAGGATTTATTTATGACATATTTTAAACCTTATTTTTGGATTATTTCGTCACGTGATTTTATTCAGACTTTCATGTAATGAGAAAAAGTCTTAAAAAAACGTTTGAAGTTGACCTTGAATTTTTTGTGACGTAATTTGAGTACTTTTTCAAATTACTGTATATTGGTAGTACCAATTGGTACTATATATTTTTTTTTCAAAAGTATCAAATGATGCGGAAGACCCCTTAAAAAAACATAACGAATTTCTAAGACTTTAAATGCATTACAGTATGGCTCTCGCGGTTTAAATAGAGCAATTTCTAGAATTCACAACAAAATATATTTCACAACAAATTAAGAGACATTTTACTAGATAATTTTGTAGAAAAACATATTATTATGTTTAGACAGACCGATAGAAAATCATTTGAAGTTTTATATGAGGTAATTGCAATATAAACTTAAAAGTTTAATTTCATCTCATTATTGCACTTGAGTGACAAACAAAAGGTAAATTTCGCAACTTTTTCTTTTCTTATCTCATTAAATGCCTTTTAATCGTTTTAATTTAGTTTTTTGTTATTTAATTGTATAGCAAATTGGCTGAATATTATTTTAAGCTATTGAAAAATGAATGTTGATAATGAAACTTTGCTAATATGCCGATTTAAAAGTGAGGCAACTAGTGGCTAAAATCGAGTCTGGGTACAGATTCATGTCTAAAGTCTACGAGTTAAATTTCAAAATTACCAAAAAACAATTTTGGTCTTGTTTTCCGTTGTGTTTTGACGAATTTGATTTTTTCATACACTTTCGAATTTGCCTTTTTTGCATCTTACCTATGACTCTTTAAAGTGCATTAAAGGCGGTACCGTTAATAAAAATATTTTGCTGAAATAAGTCTCTCGTCTTCAGGACCTCAAGTTTGCCCGCTAGCGGTCGCTGAATGTAACTTTAAATAATTTCTCTAAAAAGTCACCCGTCTAAAATACACATCGTATTGACTCAATTCTTCTGGGGTCAAAATTTTTTTTTGACAACTTAATTAGATTACCCTGAAAATAGTTTCAAGTTCAATTTGAAAGTCACCGACTCTCTTTAAAAATAGTACCAAAAGAGTTCGCGTAGTCGAATTTCTTATGACGGTATTAGCCTGTCACGTCTCCAAATTTTGGCCCGACAGACATATCCCTTTATCACTGTTTGGTTAGAATGCGTTGCCACAACGTTAAAATCACACGTTAAAAAGAGTAGTGGCTACGAATTCTAACCAAAAAGTGATAAAGGGATATTATGTCAGATGTTGCTAATTTTTTGTCTGTGACTTTATTTTAACCTACTATTTTAACATACTCATTTCGAAAGTAATATACCCATGATAAAACCTATTAAAAGATGCAATGTTATGGAGGCTATTGCCGCTGATACTTCTGCCGATTCATCTTTAGCAGTTACCGATTTGTCGTTTTACATCTCAGGTCAAGCTATAGAATATGATTTATATATTGATGATATTAGAGTTGAACTTTGGGAACGCGACGAAACTTACAAGCCACTTTCGGCGATGAAAATTAATGAATTCAGACAAATGGACGTTTCATTTGATCTTCAGACACCTGGAGCTGATCATATTGAGGTTAAAATGACCAAAAATCACTTTCCATTTGGTGGAACAATCGATAAAAAAATGCCGGAAGAAATGGAAGATTACACGCAGTTTTTTGCTAGGTTTCTAGAAAAACAGTATGTCAGATTTTAGATGCGCCATTGGCGCTTTCAGCATCGTTTAATGATTTTGTGATAATTTCGTTTCCCTCACTTTTAATTTTTCGTTCAGATTATTGCTAATGTCATATTACTTTTAATTTTTCAATATTTTTCACATCCAGACAATTGTTTTGTTTTGCTATTTTGGGATACATTTTTTAGTAACTATTTCATAAATACCAGTCATTTAAAAAAAAATTACCAATAACTTACCACCAATAAGCGCCCGCTAAAAAGTGTGGACATTTTTATTATGAGATAAAATCTTTTTATAAAATTAAATTAAATGGTCGATTATGGTGCGAAGAATCGAAGATAATAAACGAAAATTAAATTGGGTCAAAAATGCATGATTTTTCACTTCATCAATTGGCTAGAAGAAAATTGAACGCGCTCATTGGATGGTGAAATTATCTTTGTAATAAAGTTTTATTTCACACGAAAATTACTTTTTCAAGAGGCAATTCACCTCAACCGCATTGTATATTGATTTTTTGCGTTTCAATGATCATACGCAATGCATACTAAGAATGCTGATTGGCTCGCGTTCAATAATCTAAGATTCACAAGTTGTGAAGATGTTGTTTTATCTTTTTAATCAGTCGATCTCGTCAAAATGCCGAAGTCTTCTTCGCTAGCTAAAACGATTTATACTGTTTTTAGATGTAAATTTCTTGAAACCAATCCTAGACATTTTCAATTATGGTGTTTTGCGAAACGAGATGAAATGGTATCATAATGAACCACATGACGGTGTATTAGACTGGGAATGGGCTGATTTTTTCACAGATCTTTTTGATAATATGACTGTTCCATTAAGAGGTCATGCAGTGTTCTGGTCTGTTGATAAACATGTTCAGGATTGGGTAATGGAAAAAGCAGATGCGGATATTACAGCTCTTGAAGAAGATTTATGGGAAAGAGTTGACGACGTTATTTCACGTTATGCAGGAACGATTAAAAAATCTATAGAATATTTAGAAATTTTTATTCTTATTTGTTTGAATTGCTTTGTTTATTTTTATTTTTTCGAATTTTTTTATCTTTTTTTATTTTTTGGGTTGTATATTTACATTTTTTTATAATCAAGTATTTAATTTCTGGTGTTTTATAAGATGGTTCTTTTATTGTATCATATTTTTTATTTTTCCTAAATTTTTAATAAAATGTTATAATATTTATTTTTTTTAAATTTATTTGTTATTATACAGCCTGAGTTTTCTCGTGACAGCGCTTTTTTTATTTTGCAAAATGAACCAATCAAACTACAGTTATTCCGGATATTGACAATAACCATCAAGTATTTTTGCGAATAAAACAAGCGCTTGTCAACGAGCAAAAAACTCAGGCGTAAGTTTTCAAAAGTTTAGTTTTCTGCAATTTTCATTTATTTATATTGGTTTCTTTTATTTCATAAATACAGGGACCCTGTAACAGGGTGTCGTTTTTTGGGTATCTTTCCGTTACGACGCTATGGATACTCTCAAGAATGAAAATGCTTCGTTTTGAACGATAGCTGCATTTAAAAAACAGGCAATTGTTTGTGCCTCATCCCTGATCAATCATAGCGCTCGCTTGGCGAAAGTATTCAATGAATGACATAGCGTCGTAAGGGACCTATCTCCGGAAAAAACGACATCCTGTATGTAATAATTTAAAGAGAAAAAATTATATTTCTTCCAAAATGTCAAACATTTATTTTCTTACATGCCTGTTTTTAGAAATTTACAGTCAAAATTGGGTCTGCATTTAGCTAAAGATAATTTTGCATTATGTTGTTCGTTTCTGACGTTAATCCACTATAGTATACTGAGTATACTGTATACTTTAGTATGCAAAATACTGTATCGTGCAACCTTTTTCAAGATTTAAAACCTCACAATAAAGTCTTGCTCTCGTTATAGCACCAACGGACCACCAACTCTCGGAAAATAACTATCAAAGGGGGTGACTGGCGTGCACTACAACGTAAATTTCGTTGGTATTTGCTTGCAAAAATACAATATTTATAAAATTTTGTGCCAAATGACCCTAATCGGTATGCGGAAAATGTTCAAAATATTTCAAAACAATTTGACAAAAAATTTTTGACGAAAAGTGCGCAAAATGTTTGAAATGTTTTTAATTTTTGTTTAAATTTTTCTGAATTCAAAAATTAAAATTAGAACTCAAAACTTCCAAAAATACATAGAAAATAATTTTTATGGATTTCAAAATATTATGTCGGCTTAGATTACGATATCGAGGATATTATATCCTGGATATAAAAAAAACGAAGATATTATTTTCGTACATTTTATTGACTGCAATCTGCAATATATCAAAAAATATATGGCCCCTCCACTTATAAAATATTGATTTGAGACCATTTTGCAGGACTCCGAAGACTCGATGGCATTACACCAATGCTGTTTCGAAAATATGTGTGTCATTTCAGATTAAAAAAATATTTCGTTTTAAAATTCCAGACCCTATAACCTTCTTATGTTTTAACAAATAAAGTTTTTCAACATGTTTCGCTATTTTATTTAAGCATCGACGGGTAAGTGAGTAAATTTTTTTTTAATCCGGTAAAGGCCGAATTCCAAATTGGGATATTTTCAATGAAGTCGTTCACGGTAATTTCTACAAACGATACTTTGGAGATGACATTTGGGATCGAGTTATTGATAGAATTCTGGAGCTTGACCCAACAACGAAAATTGTATTCAATGATTACCAGCTATTAAGTGCTGATTACGGTATGTGCTTCTTAGACTACATCAAAGAGACAAAGCTCGGGTGCAAGCTTAATTTTTTGACTTCCTATCGATAGATCGCATCGAAATTCCAGGTTACAGTTTGCGGTTGAGTCGCTTAAATTTGATTCAAAACTGAGAAAAGTTTGCCAAAATATGGTTCCGCATCCCTTTCAACAAAATTGACATATTTTTTTTGTTGCGTTGTTGGTCAAACAAAATACTGTAGGATATATTTCTGGTATGGAATGAAAATCAGTAACATATCCCCTATTCACACTTTTGTAAATATCCCGGCCCTCCTACTTAAAAACACACTACGTTTCCTAAGCAGGGCCGGGATATTTACAAAAGTGTGAATAGAGGGTATTATTTCTGAGATTTTAATTTGCCCGCCAACATTATTTCGATTCTAATTGGCTCATAATATTTGCTCTCAAGAATTTTCAGAAAAACCATCCGGTATTTTTCTAGGTCGGTTAATGATCAACTTTGAGTTCTTAGATTTTTTTTAGATTAATTTTGTCTCAACATTTATGGTGCTTATAAATTTGAATTCATGCTACATCAAAAAAATCATACATGATGCACATGCATACAACAAACATAGTAAAACTTGTTTTTATTAAGCTCTTGATAAATTTACCGGTTGGTTCAACATGTCATGAAAAAACAATATTTCTAAAGATAAATAACAACCATTCTTCAAATGTTTATAAAATTGATATGTCAACGGGTATATTCAGAAATTGCGAACAGTGAACTACTAAGAAGGTGTGTCGTACGGCACACCTAATTTTGAAAAATATAACATTTTTATTAACATTTATATCAATAAGTACCTAATTTAATTCATGCCCAGATGTCTCCCCGCTAATTAATTGCCCCATGACAATTCTAGCATAGTTTCTCTTTGCCATGTCTTGGAATTCACGGTATCTTGGGTTGTACTCTCAACTAAGAAGTTAATACTTCGTAATTCACCCCAAACTAAGCCTAAAATGGATGCACTCGGTTTACAAAGTCATATAAAGTCATATGCTACTGATAGTATCTCTAAAAGATTAGATATTATGGCAGGAAACGATCTCGAAACTAGGTTATGGATCACTGAATTCGATATCGAAGAAGTTGACGTTACCAAAAGAGCCGCTGATTTAGAAGACTTTTTAAGAACAGTTTATGCGCACCCTAATGTTGACGCTATTATTTTGTGGACATGGCTCAGAGAAGTAGATAGACCATGGAATGATGTCAGATTTAATAGGGCTTTGTTTGAATCTAACTTGGACTTTGGGGATCCAGTTGTTGAAAAACCAGACGTTTGCGACGAATTTAATGTCTTGTGTAACTATCCATTAAATATGAATCTTGCAGGAGAAACATATTTGAATTTAGTCAAGCTAGGTTGCCAAGATTTATAACAACCCATGAGTTATACTAATAAAAACGATTATGAGCCTAAACGCCTATAAACACATGTACGATGTGCCTATACGAACGATTTGCGGCCAAGCTGAGTCGTTTGGATAAGAGTTCAGTGTTTATGTGGATTATGATGCCCGTCAATAAAAATACTCATTTCCAGATGAACGGACCGTTCAGAACGATGTTCAAGCAACGTTGAAAAAATCAGTGATAAAAACTGCATAATGCGTATTGGTTGTATTACGTATGGTTAAATTTTGTTTTTTTCCTGTTTTCCAGGAAATTTGACACAATCGAAAAGAAAAATTAGACCTGGGAAAAGCTGGGAAAAATTTTTAGAAAAAAATTAGAGTCCGACTGTCTCCGAATGACTCCGACTGACTCCGACATTCCTACGAAATCACCAAATATTTTTTCACAAAATTTCTAACTTTTTTTTTTCAAAATTTTAATTTAAAGTAGCAATTTTATTCTAGCAACGGCCTTATTCTAAAAAATTAAGTTAATGGAGTTTTGTATGCTCAATTCGAATTAGTGCTCTAAATGGGCGTTTTAAAAAAGTCAGTTTCTGACCACTAGATGCCAAAACTTTTTTTTCTGCCCGAATCGTTTTTTCTGGTCAACAACCCCCGTGAGGTCAAAAAATTTGTTCAACTCGTTATTTTACTGGTGCGCTCCTATATCAATATATGCTGTTCATTATATAGATCAGTTCAAAAAGCACATTTTTTACTGTTCCAGTTAGAGACAAATGACCGACCCTAAAAAAGCGTTCCAGTTAGAGAAAGGTTTCCGTTAGGGTGTTCCAGTTAGAGGTGGTGCACTGTAGATTTTTTGGTGATTTTTGTCAATTCATCAAAGTAATCACTTAAATTTAGATTAGGTTTTTGAATTAAATATTTTTGAAAATAATATTGATGACTACTATTTTATTGACTAATTTCAGATTTAGGTAAAGTTTCTCTGATGATTACTGCAATAAGATAAGAGAAAAAACCCACTCAATTGAGCTTAAAGCAAAAAGCTTAAAAAAAGTATTTTTCTATCGACAGGCTTTATAATCTATACCAGGCTTGTAAAAGGGATGGGATTTGCGTGGGTTTTCCATCCCTTTTTTGCGTAGGTTTAAGCAAAAGATAGGGAAAAAATGAGGATGGGGATAGAAAATCAGGTCGGGGATGCATCCCTTTACAAGCCTGATCTATACATCTCAAATGAAACAATTTTATTTCAAACTGATAATTTTAAGAACCATCAGGAATTTTGAAAAAAAAATTAAGGTCATTTTGATGAAAAATTCGTAGGTGAAAAGTCCTTAATATGCAAATTGCTATCGACCAGCTAGCTTTCAGCGTGATTTTTTTGTCATTTTGAACATCAAATTTGAAGGGCTATCTGATAAGAATATCAAGCCGTTTGAGCTCCTATGAGCTCCTACCCAAATTGCCAATATAAAGTTCAAAAAGTCATTTTGCCCCGGAAACTCACCCTAAAATCTATTTTTTTTTCTTTCAAAAAATTCTCCTTCCAATTCTGCACAAGCCATTTACTTTCATTTTTTAGTGAATTTATTGTATTAAAACACGATTTTTCTCCCGGGTATGACCCTAGCGATGGTCCATCGCGCTTTTATAAGGCAATATTCAGAAAAAAATCGAAAAAAATTTCAAAAACTTATAATGAATGTCAAATGTTTTTGATGGGAAAATTGACATTTCGGACCATTATTTTGTTACTTTTTTTTATAAATACAGGGTGTAAGGTTTTTCCTTTCTTTTTTCCAAATTGGATACACTTGATCCCCGACATTTTGATTGGTTGAATCTGAGAAAGACGTAGGTTTTTGCCGAAATTAACCATTCACATAAGCGTTCTCATCGCTATCCAATTTGGAAAAAAGAAGGGAAAAATCTTAAACCCTGTATGTGTGGTCATTTTGTGTTATCTAAGGAGGGAACGTAAATCCGCCTAATTGATAATCGGCCTAATTTTCGAAAATTGGTATTCCAAATTGATAAGGTTTATCTGGGAACTAAATTTTTGAATTAATTCGACACAAAACATATTTATTTTCTTTATGAACGTCTGAAAAAATCATAAATCTAGAAAATACGGTTCAAAAATTGAAAAAAAAATATTTTTCGGAGCATTTTTGAAGAAAGAACCAGCCGATTTAAAGTAAGTAATTTCGAATATAAAAATGGTTTTTTGCGGTAATTGTAAGCCAACGGATTTTTTGGTTTTGATATTTTTTCAAAATAAATTGGGTCCATAATTGGGTTAGAAGTAAAACACGAAAATTTTGAAATTGAAGAATTTTCATGTGTTTTCATTCTAAAATTGTAAAATTGTTATTAAAAACTCTGCCCTTCATTGAAATTAGTTTTGCAATTTAATTATGGCAAGTTTTTTCAGCAAAAAACCCACATTCAATTGCATTTTTTATAATCATGGGGAGATGAGGTTTTTCGCGAATCAACATTCAGTTGTGCCTCACCCCTATTTACTGCTGACAGGCACGTGACTTGGCAAAAGGATATCCTACAAAGTACAAATATATAATACATATATAAAACAATATATATAATCAACCTTTTTAAAGAAAGAATGGAACACAACTACAGGCCATGGAAATGTTGATTTCTTGAACCGAGATCGATTATCATCTCCTGTACCCCTTTTCATGGGAGAATATGAAGTCAAGGTTTTTGACGCTAATAACAACCTTCTCGAAACCCATAACGTCGATGTTAATAATGACGAAGCTTGCAAGAATTTGGACTTTGTAGAATTTGAAAATACGGACATTTTCCTTGACCCAACTGTCAACGTCTTTGGTGCTGAGGTTGCAATTACTGCTGATGGTTATGTGAAGAATGGGATGTACGTTTCAGGAAGATCTGAAATTTATCATGGAGTCAGAATTAATCTCGGCAATTTCCGTAAGATTCATGAATTTTTTCGAGTACACCAGGTAGTCATTTGAAGAAAAGATTTCTCATTTGAAGTAACGCTTGCTTATTTGAAGTAATTATTCCTGAAATTATGTTCTTTGGAATAATGTTTTTGTTATACAATGCCCTTTGTGTGTTTGGCTTGTAAATCGAACAAATTTCATAAACTTACAATGACAAAATAACAATGTGGCCGGTTTAGCGATTCAGAATTTGAAACATTTTTTTGACGTGTGATTACGTAACGTGTTTTGAGCTTCTCAAATCATAAATTTGACAATTTCGCCTCCCCTCACGCACACGTGACCAATCAGGGCCAAAAGCCTCAAACTTATGAACACGTTGAGGTAAAAAGTGTGAAAATCAAACACACAAAAGGCGTTGTAGTTAAGTAAATCAGTGGTGACATCGAAAATTTCAACCAACTTATCATTTGAAGTAATGCTTGCTCATTTAAAGAAAATGTTTTCAAATATCAATTGTTTTTTTTTGAGGAGTATCTGGTTTATATTTAATTAAAATTAATTTCGGTTCGAATTGAAGTTAAGTCCTGGAGAAAATTGTTTATCTAAAATTGAACCAAGTTAAAAGTTTGTGGCCTAAAAGCTTATTTATTTCGAACCAAACTAATTTCAAAAATAACGCTACTGGTTATAAATCAATGATGTAACATCATTTAATCCAGGAGGTCCAAATTTTGCTTTTGTTTTCATTTTTTCTAGGAAACAATTACGCCGTGTAGTGACTAGTATAACTTAAACTGTAGTATACAGTCTGTATATCCCTTTTTGCTTAGATTGCGTAGCCACTACTCCTTTAAACGTGTGATTTTAACGTTGTGGCTACACAATCTAAGCAAAAAGTTATAAAGGGATATACAGCTGTTTACCACTTAAAGCCCCCCCCAGTTAAAGCCCCCCTGATCACTTAAAACCCCCCTTTTTGGGCATATTTGATTTTTCCGAAAAAATTATTGCCATCATGAGATTCCTTGTCAACTTTAGTCATATAACCGATATTAATGTATCATAAATAATCTATAAAGGCTCAAAAAAATAGAACGCCCACCCCCTTAAGATATAAATTCAATTATTAAAAAAATAAGTTAGATATCTAGAATTAAACATTCTCAAATTTTTTCTCAGCCCAAACGCGTTTGACACTTATACCCCCCCTGGCCTGTGACCACTTAAAACCCCCCTGGCCAGACACTTAACCCCCCGACCACGTTAAAACCCCCTTTTTGGCCAAAATTCTAGGGGGCTTAAGTGGTAACAGCTACAGTGTATGAGGTACGAACGGCAAGAAATAAAATGCCTTGAC